>JANVCC010000017.1:6864548-6941785 GCA_025345505.1 Todiramphus chloris collaris | reverse complement strand
CTCCCTTCCTCCCTTCCTCCCTTCCTCCCTTCCTCCCTTCCTCCCTTGTCTTGAGGACAACCCTCAGGAACTGCAGCTCATGAGTAACAGAATCACAGAATCACAGAATCATTTAGGTTGGGATCATCATGTCCAACCATTAGCCCTACTCTACAAGTTCACCCCTAGACCATATCCCCCAACACCACATCTAAGCGATGTTTAAACACATCCAGGGATGGCGACTCCACCACCTCCCTGGGCAGCCCATTCTAATATCTCACCACTCTTTCCATGAAGAATTTTTTCCTAATGTCTAGTCTAAACCTACCTTGTTTCAGCTTTAGGCCATTCCCTCTGGTTCTATCCCTAATTACCCGAGAGAAGAGACCAGCACCAGCCTCTCTACAATGTCCTTTCAGGCAGTTGTAGAGAGTGATGAGGTCTCCCCTCAGCCTCCTCTTCCTCAAACTAAACAGACCCAGCTCCTTCAACCGGTCCTCATATGATCTATTCTCCAGTCCCTTCACCAGCTTCATTGCCCTCCTCTGCACCTGCTCCAGCACCTCGATACCTCTCTTGTATTGAGGTGCCCAAAACTGGACACAGTACTCGAGGTGAGGCCTCACCAGTGCTTAGTACAGGGGGACAATCACTTCCCTACTTCTGCTGGTCCCACACTGTGGGAGGAACATCCCCAATGTATGGCACCTTGCAGATAAGTCATGCCAGAACTGGAGCATCTATGAAGGGATGCTGGCTCAGGGAGGATACCAGGCCAGAGCAGAAAGAAGCAAAGAGCAATACAGTAAAAAAGCCTGAAGCAAGTATTAGCAGAAAGAAACCATTACATACTCACCCAACCTTCTGCACTGCCCATTGCCTGCCCAAAGGAGTCAGTGGGGACTTTGTGCAGCACACAGGGATGAGGGATGTGGAGATTAGGAATAAGGGAGGAGAGGTGCTGGACTGAAGTTTATCCTGAGGAAGGGGAAGAAAAATGTTTCCCTAAGTGTTAGTTTAATTGTTTGTCTTCCCATATTTTCTCAAAATCTGAACCAGTAATTAAGAGTTTATATTAAATGGCAATAAAGCAAAATTCCTTGAGTAGAGACATTTTTCCTGTGACAATCCTTTGTGCTTTTTTAGTGTTTGAACAACAACTTTTCAGATAAAGTCATGTGAACAAATCTACTTTCTGTTTCCTACTTCCTAACTCAGGTTTTAAATTCAGCCCTGCTACCACATAATCCAGGTTTGGCCTGCGAATCCAAAAGGGCCACTGTTGTCAGAAGGGCAGTCAAGAAAAAAATCACCCATTCAGAGCATCAGCAAGAAATGCTATTGTGTTGCAACTAGTTTTTCCAGCTGTGCTCAAAATGACAACATGTACTTACATTCCTGTTCTTGTACTTTCAACAAAGAAAACTCACCAGCACTAGGAATGTCTGCACAGCATAAGCACACGAAGAGGAGGAGAGCGTTACTGGTGCTTTCATGAGGCACCAACTTTGAACAGTTAGCATTTAGCCAAAAGCTAAGGACTTGGCCAACATACTTCAATTACCTAATTTGTAGGGATATGTTTCATATATGTTTTAGTTTGATTTAATTAGTGTTAATTAACATATCTTTATGTATTATGAGAGATAGCACATACCCATAAAGATTTTTGCATTGAGCCATATGGCAGCCTGCAATACACTAGCCAAAAAAGTATAATGAGGCATATAAAAAAGTCTGCTGCATGACACTCCTTGGTAATTTTGAAAAATGAATGTCAGAGTTTGCACAATACAAGAGATACCATCCTGTTCCTGCCTTACCCAGTCTGGCTATGGAAGCTGGATCAAGCTCCAGTTAGGATTATGGAAGATGCAGACTCCCTAATATGAAGGCTGATATCAGTTCGCATGTCTAGATTTTCCCCTTCCTCACAAAGGATAGTAGATGAAACTGTTTCCTTTAAGATTAGGTAGGCTCCAGATGGAAGATATGCCCTGAAATCTTCCCTAGAATCAAGACATAGGCAGTTACCTCTTTTGAACTTTTCTTTTTTTTTTTTTTTATGGAGTCTCGAAGGGTTTGCATTGTTTGCTGTTAGCCAGTTGTTTAAGAAGGTGGCCTTGAGATCCTACATGGTCTTTTCCAGCCCTGCCTTGCTAAAATGGGGATAAATGGAGCTTGGTGTAAAGGAAGTGACAGACTCCACCTGCACCCATGACACCTGTCACAGGACAGAGAGGAGCCCAAAGCATGAAGCTGTGGGAAAACCCAAAGAGGATAGGGACTAGCAGGCACATATTCCCAGACAGCATGAGAAACAAACAAATGGTAACGAGAGCAAAAAATTCCCTTATCTCCCAGAGCAAATGTCCACCCCTATGCAGAAAAAAAATAGGCCCGTTATTTTTAGTAGTACCTTCCTTTAATGACATTGATGTCACCCATGAAAGCAGAATTCAGGAGTCTTTAGTGAGTCAATTTACCAAGAATGAGACAAGGGGGCTGAAAAACAAAGAAGCAAAGAAACACACAAGTGATTACACAAGAAGACTTCTTATTTCTCTCTCTCATTGTTCAAAGCAGCACAGTTCTCACATGGAATGAATGCCTTTCACATAGACATATCTTCATTTTCAGATTATTTTAAGTCAAATTTCAGAGATGAGGCAGGGGGAAGAGATACTGGAATAATATAGGGAAAAGAGGGAGATGTGAGCACTGCAAGGGCAAAAGGTTCCACTTAACTATCATTATTGCTCTAGAGATATAAACTTGAATAGGGTGCTGGGGAGATGAAGAAGCAGGGATTTTTTTTTCCTCACATTTTGGCCACAGGAATGTGTCCAGTAAAACCAGAAAATCCAAGATATTCATAAACTAATGCAATCTCCTTTTTGCCACTTGCCCTAATTACTGAACATCTCCACAGACTCTGTCCTCAGTTCAAATTCAAAGACTCGACCTTGGCATTTTGGCATCCTGGGGGATTGCCAGAACCATCAGAGTAAAGGCTGTTCCTTATAGACTTCATTATCCTGGACCTGAAGAGACGAATGTGCCTTACAAGACTGCCATGACTAATAAATTCTGGCAGAAAATCTTTGCAGAGCGGGAATATTTCTTCTCGCGCGGGTGCCTCTTTTTATCTATATCATACTGACATCTGGTGGGAATGAGCATGAATTGACCTACGTGAGAAGGCTTGGGCTGTTCCTGCTTTAATGTAATGGCAGACAAGAATGCATCCTGAAATGTGAACAAGGTATGAGATCAGAAAGTGAATACTATTCATAATAAAACTCCCTTTTAACAATTTCATAGAGACAATAGACAATTTCATAGAAACAATTTAATTTAAAGACTTTTAAATGTAGCTTTTTTTAGAGAAATCTATGAAAAATTATTTTATCATGTTTTTGTTTAGGGGGTTTTTTTGGTGATAAAATAGGCATAGCTAAAAATTTAATGCACGCAGTTGACACAGGATGTGTGGTTATTACTAAAATATTTTTTTCATTATGTTTACTACTTCTTTTTATGATAAATCAATGCCAAAACACAAACACTTTTCCACACAGAAGATGCTGTTCCCATCTTTGCAAATTCAGATTGGAAATAAGCTTAACAAAAGGCATTTCTACCTCATAATTTGTTCAAATGTGTAAAGAGAAATAAATTTCTGTACATATAAACAGTATTTTTCTTTCACATAGTATGCAAAATACAATCACAAAAATTCATGTTTTCACTTCTGAAAGACAAAGCATTCAAGTTACAAGGACAAGATTATACGGTGAGTGTCTGAGTTCTCTATCTGCTGTACAGGTTATCTTGTTCACACATCACTGGACAATGCTGTTTAATTACAAAGACAATTAGTGGTTAGAAAGATGAGAACTTGGAGAAGTCAGCATTCCCAGAGAGAAGAGAGCTCTCTGCATTTACAGAGCAAACTCCTATGTAACTTAATGTAACTGAAGTCAAGATCAGAGATACAATCTTCTCAATAAACAACATCACAGTAACTGGATTGAAAGCTCTTGTGTTTAAGCTGTTTGACAGTAGGATGCTCACTTTCAGTATCACAGACTCAAAACAAAAAAAAGGAAAGCTCTTCCTTCTTTAAAAGCAATGAGCATATGTGATCTGTAGTTCTACATAACTGCTACTAGATCTGATACTGTTGTTGGTCTGGGAGTTTTATAGTAAGACAATTAATGGCTCAGCCTTTTTGTCCTCTGCTACAATCACATTTTTATGGGCTTCTGTATCAACACATTGACACTTTATTGGGCTCCGACAAAAACTTTCTCTCCAGATCACAGCATATAACAAAATGCTAACTGGAAAATATGCCAGGTAGTACAGAAATGAAATCTTGCCTCATGCACATAACATTATATTAATCAAAGGAAAAGTAATGTTGTAAGTAGTTTCATGACTTGGATGAGGGGTCAAGGAGGGTGACTTGATACATCAGAATGCAAGAAGCCTATGTTTCCTACACCATTTTTCACTGAGAATGATTTAAAATGCAAAGTCCTTCATAACCTTAATCATTAGTCATTTCACTAACTACTACAGCTATCTTTCATTTTGTTCTCACATCTGATGCACTCAGTAATACAAATATCTGTAAACTATGCATCATACATGACTGGTAACCCCTTGAAATTTTATCAGCATACTTGGCTCAAGCATGGAGGAACTATCAGACTGAGTCACTCTCTCTCATAGATCACAGAATTACTCCTGCATAAGTTCAAGCCCAGTTCTCAGCAGCTTTCAGCTGTCCTAGGCCTACAATTTATGACTTCCTCAAAGCAGACCCTCCTTGCCTCAAATGTGTTGTGATCTGTGCAAGTCATAAATTAGTAACTTCTTTCCATGATCAAGAACAATGTTGCATATTTTGAAAAACAAAGTTTCTCGATGTTCTAAGCTGTTCTCTAATAAAAGTTGATAAAATTATTCAAGGCTGAAGCTAGAAATAACACTACCTTCCATTGAATTTATTCTGTAACAGTACTGTCTCTATAACATGTTACATCTGGGTCAAACCAGAACTCTAAATATTACCCTTTCAGAGAGACCTGGTGACATCTGACCTTTCACAGCAGAGAATTTATAAAGCTGAGCAAGCACATGACCTGGACAGTAATGAACTATCATCACCCAAATGAATATCCCACCAGATGTGGGGTACTAACCACCCTGTGGTCAGATGGCTGCACTGACCCTGTGTGATTAGGGGTTACATCAAGTATCTTCTCTCTTAGCTTCACTTTTACAGCAGCTGAAGAAAATCAAAGTCCACCAGCCCATATTTCTTTCTTTGTAACAGCTACTGCTGTTCAATTGTTGCTTAGGTAACCCACTTGGACTTCCCGCCTAGTAACCTTTTTCACTTGCTTAAGAATGTAGCCAACCATGTATTTAAATATGCTAAACATATTTTAGCTTCAGTATAGCCATTGCAGTCTAACCCCAAGAAAGAAAGTTTTCTATTTGTTTGCCTGTTATGTGCTCAAACAGAAACAAACACTATCAAACTTTTCTAGTGTACATGTAGATACAACATCATGTCAAACTTTTAGATATTCAGAAGTCCTTTCTGCTAAGAATGCTTACAGATTAGGCCAGCACATGTAAAAAGAAATATTATGTATAATGCAATTTTGGTATGTTTCTGTGGAAAACTGGGATGTAAAAAGACTAGAGTCTAATATATGTTCTGTCCCCTCTAATTGATCTTACAAGAGCTCAGTATTTTGCAGACAAGAGATCTAGGACATTTCTATACAGTGTTAGTCTTGAGAAGTTACTCAGACTAGTTTTAAATGACTTCAGCAAATCTGCTACATCCCTTGAAGTTTTGTGATGAAAGGCTTCCCTGTTATCTGTCCTAAACCTTCCTTTTCATTTCATACTGTTATATCTAATTACACAATAATTCACTTCCTAGCCTGATATTTGTGTTGTTTAAAAACATGCTAAAAGTGTTTTAAGACAAGACAGATAACATAGTACAAAGCAGTGTTTCTCTGATAAGAGGAGAAAAAAAAATGTAGCATCAAATTTCAGTTCCCACGACTTTAGAGATGAGATAAAGTCCAGGAGAGAAAAATCAAGGCAGACTAAAGAAACTGCACCAGGCTCTCAGCACAGAGATGAGGCTCCAGCTACTATGCTCTTTGGAACTCTGGCCTGCAGCCCACATAAGAAACAGATATTAATCTCAATGGTTTATGCCCTCTGCTTTTTCCCTGGGGACACCGCTTTCAGCACTTAGAATCACAGAAAGATTTGGATCAGATGGGACTTCTGGTCCACACTACTTCTCAGGGCATGGCCAACTTCATAGTTAGACTGAGTTACTCCAGGCCCCATCCAAAAGAGTTCTGAAGATCTCTGAGAATGGAAGTAGCACAACCCTCCCCAGGCACCTGTTCCAGTACTGAACTACTCTCCTGAATGGGATATTCTAGTATTTACTTCTTTGCCACAGAATCACGAGATGAGTGATAAGTCTGCATGTAATTTATTAATCAAATAGCTACACCATGCTCCAAGCATGACATTTACAGTCCAAACTACCCAGTTTGGCCAGTAGCCAGCTTCAAGTTAATTTCTATTCTTCTCAGTCTCTCCATGGTGGTCTGGTGCAACTTGGGAAATTCCACATAAACGAACAAAAATCAGCACATGCTTTCTCCTCAGCCTTCTTTTGGAGTCCCTCAGCTGTCAACAGGTGGCAATTTCCTCAAACTCTTCCTGATTCCAGGATCATTCACCCAATCAGTTTCAAGATAGCTTTTGTGAAGAGAGAATAAGAAAAAAGTTTTGTCTCCTGCGAAGGGTGGCAGTCATTTTTAATGCCTTGATTCCCTTCCCCCACTGTCTGAGCAGTCACCTAGATTACATCCCTAGCTGACATAAATATTTTAAGAAAAACAGAAACTTAGAATACTTTGCCATCCCAAATGTTCAGTGAATATATCACCAGAATATTAAATAGTAAGCAGAGAGACAGCATTGACACTTGGCCTAAGGCTGGCACAGCCAAGCAGTGTTTAAGAATGTCGCTTTGAATTCTGAAGCACTCTTATGTTCTTTTCTGTTCGTGTACCCCTGCTTTGAAGTTCATAAACATTCCAGTGAATAGCTTTTTGATTCATGTGAATGCTTGAAAAATATCTATTCTCTGCAAAATGCCTGCACATAATTGAGTTTTTCAATGCAGTGGCACAAATATTTACTATTCAGTATTCTACTGCCTAAAAATCTGTCCTTCGGTCTAGGAACAACTACGTAGCCACGCAATCAGACATATATCAGAGGGGCAAAATACTCAAACTAAATAGTTTGCACAAGTAAATTGAAAATTGTTCATCAATGATCCACTGAAGAGATCTGCAGAATCCAGATACAGCTTATAAACAGTTCATGAACAGTGACAAGTATTTTCACAGTAATCAGTATTTTCATTTTGGGGACCATTATTCTTTATTTCCTTTTGCTTAAAGGTGTGAAAACTGTTAGATATTTAAGCATAATTTTTTTCCATGTGCATTGATGATAATGAATAACAAGAGTCTGCTGCATTTCTTACCTATAGTTGAGATTATTTGGTACTGCAAATCACCACAACACTGTCTTGAAGCAAATACTCCAGCACACTAATTGCCTCACATAGCACTTGATAGACGTTTGTTTAGTCAGGGAAGTTCTAGTTATTAAAAAAATGAAAATGTTTTGCAATCTTCACGTACTAGTCTTACATAGGCAAAAAGGAAAGAGTTGCGATTCAAGGTCCAGCATTTATGACAACCACTAAGCTTCAGATATTCCCAAAAAGGAAATTAACGGCATACCCAACTGTTAGTATAGTTCTGTGACTGCAAGTACTCCTTGTGAGCTTAATTCTTGTTAAAGTTGAGTCCTGAAACATAGCTATATTCCCAGCTGCATTTTTAGCATGGATACAATTGTTATCTTTTGATGTTGTGGAAGGGCAGAAATAGCACAAGGCAACATGAGACTTTACACAAGGCTCATTTTCCACCAGGAAAAGCTAACACAATGGCTTTTTGTTGGCATTTCTCCCAATTCCTGCTGAAGGAGGGTCCATTGAGATGATGCTGGCACGTGGGACACAAAAGGGAGTAGCATGGCTTGTAGATCCAGTCTCTTTCTCCTTTACACAGCTACAAGGTACCCAGGGACATAACAGGTAACTAAAGTTTCTCTGAAACCACGCCAACTTTCACCAGGCATTGGGTGGATGTTTTCCAGGCTCTGAGCTCAGATGGCACATGATCCAGTGCAGCTTTCCTGGCTGTCTTCAGTTCCTACACTATGAGGAAATGAGCCCTTCATCTCTGTTGCCTGCAGCAGGTTGCTATCACACAAAGCACTTGTGGTTTGACTTGTTTGTTATGAATTCACTGCCTTTCATTCTGGTAAGGAAAATTCTTGTTCTTTGAAGTGGGAAAATGTTTCAGGGGGAAAAAAAAAAAAAAAAAGGCTTGTTTCATTATCTTTTAATCTGAACTCTTTAACAAGTTATACAAGCACTATATTTAAGGCTCTTGTTTTGCAGAAGCATGACTGTGTCCTGCAGTTCTGATCCACCCTCATCAAATTCTTCTGATCTCTTGGATAATTTGCTTCAAATGATAGAAAACTGGCCTGGTCATCTCTTGTTTGAATTATTACCTGTCAGTGGAAGTAAAACAAGGGAGTATGTCAGTCTCATGCAGTTCCCTTATCTTTGCCCTGTTGGGAACACAAATACCCTAAACACAACAAATGTCCTGAGTATGAAGACTAGTCTGTCTCCCTTTGCATTACTTCTGTGTAGCCCTCTTCCAAAGCACTCTAAAGACTACATCACATTGCAACTTAACAAATCACCATGTACCAGCTGAGCCACGGTCATTATATCAGCATTACTATGCTCTAAAACCATATAAAACATCAAGGAACACAGATGTCTATTCTTTTGCATTAGATGCAGTTGTAGACCAAGATTGTTTCACCAAAATGAAGGTTTCCTCAGACATTTTGAACAGACATTTTCAGACAGAATGCACTGCATCTTGGCTAACACACATTTTTGAGTACCACACACAGGGCCAATCTGCTGCAATGTAAAGCTATTGTTTTTAAATGAACATTGGCAATTTACACTAACTCTCTGAGAACATCCCAACAGTACCTGCACAGACAGCATGTGCTTCAGCACAAACACAGAAGCAGACAGCGCAAAAAGTGGCAATATATTCAGTGCTTTCTTTTCAGCTTAGTCTTTAAAGTTAAAGTTAAAGCCTAGTCCAAATCCTTTGTGCTTTTCATAGAGTTTGGGAAGGAAGACAGCCATCAGTCGGGGAGCAGCTGGCTGCAGATTATACAGAAAAACTAACCCAGATCCGCAGAATTTACCAAAGAGTGCTGAAAGTGCTGGCTGATGTGGCATCAAGGCCCTTGTCTACCATATATGCAAAATCATGACAATTAGGGAAGGTGACCTGACACCTAGGAAAAGGGGAGTAGTTGACATGATGAAGAGTAGTGTGTGAATCCAGAGGAATCTTGCAGAACAGGAGGACTGGGACAATAAAAACCTCATGGCACTCAACATGGAGAAGCCCAAAGTTTTGTAGCTGGGAAGAAACAATTCCATGCATCAGGACAGCCTGGGAAGCAATTGATAAGGGCTCAAAAGGACTTGGGGCGATGGTGGACACTAGGCTGAATAACAGCCAATACTGTACTCACCCTGTCCATATACAGCCAACTGTACACTAGCCCACATTTGCTGGGCCATGGACAACATATCCAAGGAAGTCACTCTCTCCCTCTAATCAGAGCTGGTGAGATCACATCTGCAACAGACTGTGGCAGGTGTGAGAACCCAATTCAAGAGGGATCTGGAGGAAAAGAAAAGGAACTGGCAGACAGCTACCAGATAGGTCAGGGCTCATGAACACAGTACCTGTGATGAGAGGCTGAGGGGACCTGGGTTTCAGTTCTGCAGACAAGAGGTTAAGAGGAGATGTCACAGCAGCTTACAACAATATGAAAGACAGTTGCAAAGATGACACAGCCAAATTTTTCTCTACAGTGCCAGATAAAAACACAAGGGACAACACTCTCAAGTTTCATTTTGTGAGGTTTGAGTTGGACATTAGGAAATATTTTCTCCACAGAAGACTGTGGCATAGCACTGAAATACACTGCCCAGAGACAGGATCATAGCTTGGATTGAAATGCTTAAAATGCACATAAGTATTCAATGGATTTTGAATACATCTGTGCAAGAAGACAATGAGGAAAATGAGCATCCACTGCCGGCACGATAGAATTCCAGATTATGACTTCTGCCCAGAGAGGCATGCAGGTACCCCAAATCAAATATCCCCTTGCTATTGCAGGTAGGTGGAAAATAGGTGCAAATCTCTTCCCTCACAGAATCATAGAATGGTAGGGGTTGGAAGGAACCATCTAGTCCAACCACCCTGCCAAAGCAGGTTCACGTAGAGCAGGTTGCACAGAGTCACATCCTGGTGGACTTCGAATATTTGCAGAGAAGGAAACTCTGAAGCCTTTCTGGGCAGCCTGTTCCAGTGCTCTGTCACCTTAAAAGTAAACAAGCTTTTCCTTATGTTCAGAACATATGTTCCTGTGTCTAATTTGTGCCCGTTGTCCCTTGTCCTGTCACTGGCCACTATTCTCTTGACACCCACCCTTTATGTATTGATAAGCATTGATAAGATCCCTTCTGTCTTCTCCAGACTAAACATACCCAGGTCTCTCAGCCTTTCCTTGTACTTCTTAATCCCAAATTAGCTCAACTAGACTACCTGCCAATTCCTATAATTTCTTGTAATACAGCCCAGCTGTGAGTCTGCATGAACACTCTTCCAGGGCATGGAAGAAACTGTACTTCAGAGAGGTTTTTCTCCTGGAGAACAATTCCTTTTCAGTGCTATTTCGGGAGTACAGACAATATAACACCCTGCAGTGCATGAGGCAGAAAAAGGTGCATATGTTGAGTCCAGCATACAGACAAATTTCAGCACTCTACATCCACCTCATAATTTCATGTCTGTCTACATCTTTCAGGGGACCACAGGATAGACATTTCCAAGCCGACAAATCTGCCTGGTTCAGCATAGCAGCACCCACACATACTGGTTGAGGTCCAAAAGCACTGTAGCTGTGTTCTGCAAGCTGACATTCAAGCTGAAGTACTCATTCAAACTATAGTATACACGAGCTGAACTGCTTCTGCATCTAGGCAGTCTCCTCAGGTGTCAAAGAAGCAAGTAAATTGGTTATCAGAGCCCCTGAAGTAGGCACACTGTTTTAATAACATATTCAAAGTGGCCACAGGCTGCTCTCACCTTTCAGGATAACAAGCATCATGACACCCTAGCGAGAAATCTCCTGGCCAGCCCTGATTATTTGAATCCCCTTTCTGTCCCTTCTTCCTCCCAAGAAAAACCCAGGGTAGCTTCCCATGGATCCCTCAGTCTTCCCTTACCCAAAATATACCCTTTCCCTTTCTGAGAAGCACTGTCATTCTCCTTCCTCTTTCTATGCCACTTCCTATAAGCCAGACAGGAAATCACATGCTTGATCTAACTGCAGCTGTGCATCACTGACTTGAACAGGGGAGCCAGCCATCATTCCAGGTCTTTAAAGAGCCTGTGTGCTTTATTACAGGTATCCATGCTTCACACCTCTTAACCAAAGGCATAAGCATACTTCATATTTAGCTACAGCTACTTGCATTTTAAGCTATCTTTTTTTCTCTCAGATATGCCTCTACATGAAATAGTTTCTCCAAACTCCCTCCCAGTTTCCTCACTTTGTTCACGACAAGGCTTTTCTCCCAGTAACTGTATCATATAAATCTAACTTCTTCAGTGATTCTCCCATGGAAATACTCGCTTCCTCCACTGTCCTTACTATTACAAAGGCCTACCAAAGGAAGTGATCCTTCCATCTCTGGTAGGAATGAAAGGTATTTACATTTCAGTATTGTCAGACTTCAGTTGTGATGGCAAATTACAAATCATCTGTCTCTCAAATCTTTTTTGAATTTAAAAAATTTTAAAAGACTTCATACAAAAACAACATTCTGGTTTATGAACCTTGCAGACATAGTAATACCAAGTGTTCTTTCCTCTAAAGATGTAAAGGATAGAGAAATGGATTTTTTTTTTTTTTTTTTGGTGAAAGGGGAAACTTGCACCAAAAGTATCTGTCTGCAGGAGCTGAGTGAAACATTAAATACAGAAAGACTTGAGATCAAATCAGGACCCTAGCAAGTATGGTGAATCCCCAAACCAGAAGTATTTTACTTTCACAGTTGGGTTCTGCCTCCAGGCTTCCAGGTACCCAAGAAGCACAATTTCGTAGTCTTTTTCATTCTCCTTGTGGCTCATTCAGCACTCCTGAAATCTATGTCCAACTGTATTTGGCACATGGGATGAAAATGCATAGGCTAAAAAAAGGCTAAGAAACTGTCTGCAGACCAAGGTGTTACATTTAGTCTTGCCTTGAAACCTCTCCAAAGTTTTCCTCTCCCTTCCACAGTTGGACTGCCCATGTGATATTTTTCAGGCACTAAAGACATGCTTCTGAGTTCTTATATCTTTGATCCCTTCTGAAAGGAGTCGTCTTATATTTCTGTCTTTCTGGGAAATACAATCCTAAAATTACCCTAGTTCTGAGCAGAAAGAGAACAATGATGAATCTGGAAATAAAAGGCCCATACCCCTTGTAACAGTTTCCAGTTTGACTCTTGGAGGAGGATTATGTAAAGAAATAAAAAACAGACAAGCTCAATTCCTCCCAGGGTAGTATAGCCTAGTAAAGCAAACAAGTAATGTTAATCCATGAGAGACACTATCTTTGGGATTAAATAGCAAAACACGGAAACTCCTTTTAAGAAGAGATTTACACTATTGAAACAAACAAACAGTGAAAGGAGTCAACAAAGAAATACAAAGGACAAGATGAGAAAAGCATGATGTAGAAAAAGCAAGAAATGAGAAAAATGTGAAAAAAACAAAAAAAAAATTAATTGGCAGGTGGTGAGGGAGATGAGAAGAATAAACAGAACAGCCATAATAAGGATAAGGTAAGAATACTAGACTAACAATAGGTAGTCTTCAGAAAAGGTGGTCTTCAGAAAAGGTGGGGATCGAGGAACAGAGAAAAGTGAAAAAAATCAGTCTGACTTGCTCAAGTTTTAAGAAACTGCAGAGGGTAGGTAGAGAAATAAAGAAATAGGCATAGATAATATGATTGATGTTGAGGCACAAACCAGGAGGTACATGGAAGGACTTATCCATTGAACTGAAACGAAGAATCACAGTGAACCGTGCTTAAAAATATACATGCCTGTTTTGATAGTGTGGGAGAGAAGGGTCCAGAGCAAAGCACCACTGGTTTTTAGAAAGGTATTTTCTTGGCGATAACAAAAAAAATTACACAAATGTTGCTAATGAGAAAAGAAAAATTAATAGAGAGAATCAGAGGAGAAGAAAATAATTTCTGGTTTTGTTATCTTTAAAGCAGTTGTATTTCTCCAACAGGGAGATAAGGGAGGTAGAAACAGAATTATTGATGAATAATTGAGCAAACAAGAAAGAAGGGTGCTATGGGTGTACCAATATCACTGCCCAAGAGTAAAAATAATACTGACAGGATAAATGTAAAGGTAACATAGAGGCCAAAACAAATACCCTGGGCACATTGCTAAGAGAAGCACCTCAAAAATCCTAAAAACTTGAGCAGTCAGTCAGGCTGGGAAAAAAGGTGAACTGAAACACCAGTACCATGATAACGAAGACGAAAGAAACAAACCACTGTGTCAAACACAGCACTGGTGATTTGAGTCCTGAGCAAAGCAAGAATGGCTGGTAGTAGAATGACATGAAGCAAAAGTATTATAGGACAAAGTGACTCATCCCTTAATGCTTGAGGATTACCATTAAGGTTACATTGCTTTCTTGCAGAATCTCTTTATAACTTGGTGTGTTCCTAAGTTGGTGAATTCCACTAACTTGTGTCTGAATTTTCTCTTCCCAGAAGGGGCAAAGCGGTCATACAGCAGGGTGAAAGAACAAAGTCTGAGGTGCAGGAAAGTATAGCACCACCATTTTTCTTTGCTACAATAGGTATACCATCAATGCCCACTCAAGAAAATTGATATTTTGACATTATAGACTTCATCTGTAGCACAAACAGCTCCAGGGAAGACATTGAAAACAAGAGAATGGAAGTGCTGGGTGACTACAGCCAAAATAAGTTACAGGGCAAGGATGAGAACAAGACATAAAGACTCTTCTAGTCTGTTGTCCATAGAATAGAAAGAAAACTGTTGATGCCAGGATCATCATATGGTAGGAAAACATTTTAAGCTTACCAAGAAATATATGAAGAAAGAGGAATCAGAGCTAAGGAAAAGAAGGCATTGATAAATTCTCTGTGAGACTGATGAAAGCATAAGACAAAAGCAGCAATCAAATGAACTTGAAAGAGTTAAAGTAACATTAGTTATGCAATTATACATGTCTTAAATAATCACGTAGATGAACGAAAATAATAGGCAAGTGCATCATTGGCACCTTGATAGTTTCAGTAGTAACATACCTAAATCTTGTTTTGCTGCAGTTTTAAGTAAATAAATCATTCTTCATTTTTAAGTTAACCTATAGGGCCACTGGACAATGTTCATCTGTGAATCAGAAGTGGTTGCTCTTAAGTCATTACTGAATTCCAGTACAGCAATACATGTAAAACTGAAAACTATACAGAAGAGACATTCCACTGTAATCCCATGTTTTCAGTGACTCAGACTTCCCCAGAGGAAGGGGGAAAAAATGGATAGAATAATTTCATGTGCTTAAGTAAAAAGGGAACTTTCCCCCTTCCCCCCACCCTAAAACTTGAGTATTATTCTTTGGACTGCAGGGGTTTGCAAGGAGGGTGTGTGGGCATCTGTATGCTGCAACTACTACAAAAGAACATTAAGTATACATAGTCAAGCACTAAATTAAAGACAATTAAAGTTGTCAGTATAACTTCCTCTCAGGCTCCCTCCCTTTTTACTAATTATTAATTAGCATCATTATCGCATTCTTTTTTTCTTTTTTTTTTTTTCTGCAGGACCTCTTCTTCACTGAGCTCACAAAGTGGGCAGCAATCACTAACTGGACAGCTATTCAAGATTACCTTGTATTCCCATGTGATTATCACATCACTCAAATCCTGCCTTTGAGCTTTTCTATGGTGCCCTTACTGTAGTGTACTAGTTCTTCACAAACAGCAGTAAATAAATTTTCACCAAGCTCCTCATGTGACTAACTTGTATTACACCTTATCACTTGAAGAGCTTAAACAAAAAGACATTTAATACTCTATACCGCTTAATATGTATGCTCACAATGTCCTTGTCATGGTTTTGGGGCAGGGCGGCCCTGTAGACCTCTAACAGATGCTCTCTGTTAACCCCCTCCCTCCCCAAAGGGGAATAGAAAGGGAATAAGGGAGAGAGACTTAGCAATTAGAAAAGGAAACTAGAACACCTTTAATGAGAATGAAAATAAAAATGAAAATGATAAAAATTTAATATATACAAATAAATACAAAACCAATATTGAACCCAAACCTCTGATGGTAATTAAATCACTGTCACCACTGATTCTGTGGAGCAGGCACCAGGGAATTCCCAGACTGGGCCCAGCAGCAGATGGGAGCTGTGTTCAGGAGCTGGATTCTGGTACCAGATTCAGGAACACACTGATTGGGATCAAAGGCAGAATGGACAGAGTCCACCTTGGGTGCTCCAAGGAAGGAACCAAAAGAGGACCTAAGCCAAGCCAAGCAAAGCTGGCAAAGCAGTCCAAGAGGGGAGAAGAGCCACAGACCCTTCGGATCCCTCAGCCTTATACCAAATATGACATATATGGGATGGAATACCTCATTGGTCAAGTTAGGGTCCTGTCTGTTCCTCCCTGCAGGTGTGACCTTTCACTTTTCTGCACCACCCAATATGGTACACAAGATCCAGCAGTGACCTTGGTCTGCACACCAATCCTTGGTATTAACTCTAAACATGGGGTGTTATCACTGCTAGAAGCAGACACTGTCTGTGAAAACAGGCTGCTAACTTCAGAAGTACAGTTAGTAAGAAGAACTGAGATGAAAAGTAAAATCACTGAGCAGAATTAGTTCTGCTTTCACTCAAACCAGGACAGTCCTAGAAAAAGTCGTCTTGAAGACCAGGTTCACTGTCCATACAGACAGCAATCCTGGTAGCACAAACCTAGGCATGGCCAGAGGGTATCTCCACATCACACAGAAAACCGCTCGGAGGTTAGGACTGTCTGAAGCAGACTGTTTTAAGTATGACCTTATATTTGGATCTGCAAAGGACTACTGAGCAATTTCAGTGGAGTTTTTCACAACACAGATACCAAAAAGAGATATTATAATATTCCAAGGACAAGAAGCCGATGACATTTTAGGAGAAGCAGTGTGTTGGTGGGGATATCTCTCTCTCTCTAAATAGAAAGACCTACTCTACAAGACTTTATTGTAAGTTGATGTGAGGACCCCAGAACTACCGAAGCAACAGAACCCTTCTTTCAGACACTTCCCTTTGGTATACACAGAACCACACAAACCTGGCAACACTGATCTGTAAGGGCCAGGTAAGAAGGTAATGGTCTCCATCAGTTTTTCTTCCGCCCCACTTCTATTACGTAGAGGAAGCATTGCCTAAATTTTACAGTGGGAAATGGAAGGCACAAAACAGGTAATGGGATTCTTTTTCAGCAAGCAAAGAACAGTACAATTCTCCCCTTCTGCACATGTTTCCCTCTTGGAAAAAATTGTTTTGTAAGTTTAAAACTCTCCTTTTGGCTTACGTGAGCTGCATTTCCTCACCAGATTATGCCTGATCTTACTGCCCTTGGCAGCATTAGAGGGGTCACATTTTTACACGGCTGAACTACTTGAACAATTTCTTCAAAGTATGAAATAAAAACATTCTTTCCTTCAAAGCAGTCATGCATGCTTTCTTCTTTATTCTGTTTGTTCAGTTTTCCTTTTTAAGTCAATAAACACTTTATATCCTGTATTCATTGCAAGAAAAACAAATTCTACTCTATTGCTAGTATCTATATTCAGTTTACAGTATCAGCTGCTGAAAATGAAATATTTCACATGTCCTAAATTTCCTTCTAAGATTTAAACGCAACCCTTAAATGATGTTCTCCCCAGCAAAAATTCTAATTGTATTTGGCAGGAATGGAGTGGGGAGCGACATCTCTAATTACCTTCTGCCAAGCCTCGAATAGCTGCTGTGTCCTCCTTCCCAGCTCCCAGGAGAGAACCAGTACAGTAAACACTATTTTCTTAGGTTCTACATGTAGCAACAGTAGACACATTTGCAAAGGTCACCTAGCAGAAGGCATTCATGCCAACTTTCCTTCAAATCCAAACGGTTCTTATGAACTATTTAGAGTCTGCTTATACATGGTGGAGTGAACCCAGGCTGCACATTATAGCTCTCTGTTTTTATAAATGGACAGGATTTACTCAGGTGTTAATAGAGTACAGGAGATGGATAAGGGTATTGCTAATAATGCAGTAAACCGAAAAGTTTCTCAGTTCTTTTATATGGTCAAAATATAGCACTTCAGCCTATATGAGACCCTGGAAAGATGAAACATCCATTCTTGAATGCTTTTTGTCTTTGAAACATGTATTCTCATACAAGTGTAATAAAGAAGATTACCTCCAACATTAAGTTAACTTCTATTCTTGTTTTTTTGTTTCCTAGACAGACTAATAGGATTATCAGTACTACATCCTGAAATTCATATTCAAAAGCAATAGCAGCTGAACCTTTGCCATGGAGACCAGAATATCATGAAGTTTTTTTTTTTGTGTGGTTCTTCAGAAGGTATTAAAATGCAGTCAGTATACTCATCCAGCAGAGAGAGACTATGAAGGAAAAAGCACTGACATGCCTGCAAGAATCCAGAAGGTCTAGTTGCTCTCAAAAAAAAGACAGAACAGATTCCTTTATGGGAAATCTTGATTAGTAAACAAACCACTTCATCTGAGGCATATTGAATTCACTCACATTCTCATTTTGTAAGAAGCGTTTTAATGTTAGCATCGGCTTTTCTGCTCTTTACCAATAGCCTGTTCCTGTCACTCTAACATACTTACCCTTTTTTCCCCCTCCAAGTCATGTCACTGTGCAGGTCCACTTCTCTTTGAGTTACCACAGCTCTTCTGCCCACAAGCCTATGCATACCAGGACAAGTCCTGCTCCATTTCAGTGTGGAAAGTATCTTCTCCTGTCTTTGCCTCCTGAACTCTTCTAAGAGGTCCCTGTATCCATCACTGCAGTGCTCAAGTGCAGTAACTCCAGATAAAGTTTTACCGAGCTACACACCAGGAACAAATAGCAGAATCCAGCTTGAAGGTGAAGACCAACAAAGAAATGGAATGCGTTCACTGTAAAAGAGGCCCTTGAAAGAAATTAGAAGCTAGATGAGTTGCCACTAAGCACAAGTAAACTGATTTTTTATAGGATAATGACTGTGAAAAGATTTGTTTTTATGAAAACAATGGAAGATAAATACTTCATAGATAGGCAGTTTTCCTTTGAGTACTTTTTTTCTAGTACCTGAACATTCCAGAACTGCTTCTCACACAGAAATACCCCCAAATGGACTGATTGATTTTTTGGGTTTTTTTTTAAGCTGCAGAATGATATGCTTTTCCCCAGTGCATTTTTCAGTAAGGTCAGGAACAAACTTGCAGAAAATAGATTGAGTTTTTGAAAGACCTGCAGCCCAAAAAACTTCAGCCTGTAAGCTTAGCAAAGTTATAATCTTCTCTAATTTGGGGTTCTGGCCATTATCAACCAGAAGTCATAGAACCAGCTCCAAATAATGTATTTCTGATGCGCAACACAAGAAACAGTATAAACTATTAAGAAGAAAAATTGAAGTAAGATGGCTAGATCTTACCCTTACAAGCAGCAAATCAATCTAGCTTACTTCACTGGGCTCTACAGTTACAAATGAGCAAAGAATCACCTGACATTTTTTAAGCTCTGTTTTCAAACTTCTACTTTTTTTGGATGGCTGCCCTGCGAGTGGCTGCATCTCTGAAACAGCCTCCCTGATGCATTGTTTCCTGAAAACAAAGAACACCAAAAGGAAAGCACAATTGTTCTCATTGTTGGATACTTCAAACAAACGGCAGGAGACATAAATTATGAGAAGACCTGTAAGCCTGTATCTGATGAGGAATAATGAACTATTGTAAAGATGGAGAAAAATTGAAGTGCAAAGACATGTAACATTTTATATATTAATAATGTAATAAAACTTTCTAAGATCACAGATCTTCCTCAGTTTTTTAGAAAGGGATCAGAGTGTTTTGCCTTAGGACATATTTTATCTGGACCATTTCATTTACTGTCATTACCAGGCAACTGTATGATAATAGTCCTTTTACTGACTTATTTAACCTTCAAGTACCTAAACCATTTTTTAGCTCTTATCCTTCAGAAAGTCCAGCATTCACAGCTGAAAACAGTTCATTATCAGTTTTTTAAAGTATGTGTGAGTTTTTAAGTAGCATTTGGGGTTTAACATTAGCACAAACACTCAAAAGGCTAAATATACCCTGGTACATCATGAACTAGCATTATAGTTGGCACCGGAGTTCATTCTGTAAAACATGATTCCATTTGACCTTTCTCTAGCCCCAATAAAGCATTTCAGGGGTCTCCAGAGGCCTGGAAGGATAACAACAAGACCTTATTTTACAAAGCTGATTGATAGCTGCAAACCTGTCTTAGATGCACTGGGTTTTCCCCATGGCTTAGATGCCAAGAATATTTCAGTGCTTGTAGACTAGTTTGCTAGTAACATATTCATTTTTCATGCACATGTTTATCTTTACGTACATGAACAGGAAAACTTCAATCTTTCTAAGAATTTTGAAAAAACATAGCTCAAGTTTCAGGTTGGGGGTTTTTTTTGTATTAGAAAGAAAAGAGATACAGAATAGGTTATTTATATCAAGGTCACTGGGACCGGTATAACAATTTTGTTTCCAGTGGGATGAAGATTTGACCCAGATCCCTGTTACTTTATTCTGGAGGAAAAAAATGGCAAAATTTATACACAAAGTATCATTTCAAGACTAAAACAAACAACAAAACAAAGAGCTCATTGTCAGTCTGCAAATAATTTTTTATCAAAACAAAAAAGATTTTAAAAAATCTCTAGTTAATCCTACTAATTCCGTGTACCTATGTTGTCATTCCAAATTCCCCATTATCCAAGTGTCACTCAGACACTTGGTCTGAAGTGTGTGGTTCACACTCAGCCTTCATCATTTCAGATTTTATTTACTGCAGCAGCATATCTAAACTAGAATCCAGAAATGTACTGGTCCAGGAGGAGAGGAAAAGAAGGAAGGAAGCTCTATGTCCAGCTGGCAGTCACTGAGTTGAGGAATCCAAGGTAAGGAAACTGCAGATCTTTATAGATTATGGTAAAACATACCTGCTGTATCCAGTCTTCTGAGGCTCTTCCACAGTCAGCATCAGAGTGATAAAGAAAGGTGGACAAAAAAAATAAAAATAAAAGGAAAAAAAGAAAAGCAAGTTATAAAGACGGGTTTCAGGAAATAATTTTGTCATGCGTGAGATCCTTTATTTCTTGAACATGCCAGACTGACATGGTTATGCAGACTATCACAAAGAAAATGAAGACAGCCAGCAACTTACCAACTTAAGGCTGGCTGTTCAAACAATGCAGTCCATCACAAAATTCCTCAGTCTCTCCAAGAATGGGCATAAATATAGACCCACCATTCTATTAAATGACAAACATTTAAAAAGCATTCCCAACAGCAGCTTTTAAGTGAGGTGCAGCCAGAAGCACATCCTGGACAGATGTTGAACATCTGGCACACAGGTGGATTGGAACAAAACCATAGTCCATGCACTTACCTCCCCAAAACAGCAAATGCCTAGACTTCCAGAATGACTCTCTATTCCACGTCCTTCACTTCCCAGTAAACATTGTGGAGGTCTAAGCACTTCTGAAGTCTCAACCAAGCTGACTAGTTTCATGAACATCCATTAACAAGCAATTTCTAGCACTCTTACTATTAACAATGAATTAATAGTCTACCAGTGTTGGGCAAGTGGATTGCAGCCCACGTGTTTATGAAAGTATCTGAGTAATCTCAGCAGTATGTGCCAACTCTCAGTGTGTTGTTTCTAAAGTGCTGTTATAGTTCGCTGCATGTTTAATTTTTCATAGTTTATAAATATATAACCATTGCTGTTTATGGTGTAGGAAGGTCTGGAATCAGAAGGTCGATACTGGATCATTTTAAGGTCTAACTCACAATTTATTTTTTCCGTGGTGCCAGATGAAAATAGTTTAGGAAGCCTGCAGAGCTTTCTGAGGAGAAATAACACTTTTCTGAGACTGGTCAATGCATTCATCAGGAATGCTGCAGGCTGCCTCAGATGTGGGGCAGAAGTTCAAACAGCCACTTTCCCACACAGCAATGAGCTATACTAGGCCCACTGCTAGCAAGATTAAAAAAAAAAAAAAAAAAAAAAAGTGATAAAAACCAGACAAATCTAACACAACACCAAATGTATTGACAGTACTGTAGCATTGTGATGTCCATGACCCTAATCTTGATCTCTGCTCTGTGCTGCCCTTTGAGTCTGCAAGACCTGAGTGAGGCTTACTTTGACCATGTGGATCTGATGGTGGATTCTGCACAGCCCCTCTGTTCTAGTGCTGGGACAAAACAGAAAACAGGCTGGTTTTTGCATCCCTTTTCTTTGATTGGTGACACACCATTTTGTCAGAGAAAAAGGCATTGTATATGTGGAGTTGAAGACCCAGGGGACAGAAAAATGTTTTGAGGAATGGAGATTTCTATAGGAGAAAGGGTCTCATGCTCCAAATGGAGAGAAGATCACATCCTGTGAAATCTTGCTGGGGTGGAGGACCTTGCTCCCAGGAACAAGATGCAAAATAGGGACCTCACTACCCAGCTGGGTGACAGCCTCTACCACAAAGTCTTAGGATGTCTTTTGAAATCAGCTCAGCCAGGTTCCACATGCCTTCAGCAGCAACTAAGGGCGATGTTTTGTTTGTTTTTTAATGGAACTTTGACAGAAGACAGATAGATCTTCGACATCTTACATGTTCAACTGTAGCCAAAGGGATATATTATCATTAAGGAAACTAACTGCACACACAGTGATCAGAGAAGACAGCCCTACCCATGGGTTCTCTACTCACAATAAAGAGATGAAGCGCACTAAACATTTGCACTTACATCCCCAAACATGCATTCTTCAGTCACAAGATTCATTTTGGATGAGCTCTACACACAGCGCATATGCTCAGTCCTTAAACAAGCCCCAGAACTTTCCATGCCCTTGCTTTGGCACAGATGTTACTAAAGCCCTAGCAGTATCAGTGGAATAGTTCTCCTGGGTGGCACATCTCACAGGGCAACTGGTTTGTTTGTTGCCTTTGAAGACATACTGTCTTGGCAGACGCATAACAGACCCAAATCTTGTGGCCTCTGCTACCACTTGATTATTTACTGTTTTGTTATTTACCATCAACATTTCACTGGAATAGGCCCAAAACATTAAAAACCTGATTGCAAGATGACCACGGACAGGGAAGACCATTTCCCAGTGAGGTCCAGGAAGATCAAAATCTTGACTCTCCTAAGGCTACTTCATTCTACAAATTAACTGTTTGTACACTGTGGGTCCAGATGGGTTTCTTTCAGTACTAGTGTGCAATTAGCAGTAAGGAGCAATCAGTCTTCTTAAAACTGAAGTATTGATTATGCTAACAGTAGGAACACAGAAAGCAGACAAAGCAATTTTAGAACACAAGTCTTTATTTTGTGTACATATGCCCTTATCATTGCATAATGATAGCACAGGTCAGCCTGACTTCCTCAGATGCAGAGCAGAGAACCATTTCAGTCTGAACAGTCCCCTAATAGCTTTCTCTTTTGGAAGGAGATGATCTCTTTTTATCCATCCAGAGTTCCTCTGCTCAGATCAGCTCCAGCACTTCCTCTGCATCTTCAGCCACCTTCTCCATTCCTGCTTGTTTTCTCAACAGTCCTGATTTAACATCTCCGTATAGCAACTGTCCTTCCAACTTATTTAATATACCTTGTCCATATCACAGAGTAGTTGCATTTTGGTGTTGTACTGTATGCTGTAAATACTGTTGGAAGGTTATGCTATAGAGACATATGTTAATTTACTGTCAACTGGCTCAAGGTTTAAAGCACCAAAATACCACTGAATTATATTAATGCAGAGTTGCATCGAAGTCAATATATTCCTGCAAATTTATACGCAGACAAATGACTTTATAAAAATGACCTATTCACAGGGGCAGATATTTAAAGATTTTTAAAAATTATTTACTCAAAGAATACATTTTGGAATAAGAAAATACAGAAAACAAGTTTCTCCAAATATTCTAGAAAACAAGGAGTACAGACACATAAACTTGTATCTATTTCTAGCATTTCATTTATTTTCTGTACGTGATACACAAAGAAATAAATGTGCATATTTACTGTAGTGGCATTCATTGCATACAGATGATTTTCCCTCCAAGGAACATTTTGGATATAGTTACTTTCAGCTCTCTGGGACGACTGTATAATGTCTTTTGTTATAAATTTAACTTTATGAATTGAGGGGAGTCAGAGTCAATTAGAAAATTTAATTGTTTATTTAGTAAGCGACAGCAAGCAAAACAGCGCTGGGCAGCCGGGGAGTCTGCGCTCCACCAACGGCACACACCAAGTTGCCAAACAGGCAGGTATTTATCACACTAAATCATGCATATCCAACAGCGTTAACTACAGATTCATTATATGAGGTTTGATTATTATAATCAAGTCTGGGTATTCATTATCATAGGTCTCCTCCCTTTGGCACTTGCGCACTGGTGTCTGGTGGTCGTGGGCCGGGGTCTTCAGGAGGAAGGCCCCCAGTCTTCCTCGCAGTGTACTTTTCACCTTTTGTCTCAAAATGCTGAGTCAGGAATCAGAGGGTTGGTGTGATCTGGCTTATCTGCAGAGAGGCTCTCCTGTATTTCTTCCTGTCTGGGAGTTAGTTCCCCTATCTACACAGACCAAAACTACACGGGACAGGCTACAGGATT
Source organism: Todiramphus chloris collaris (assembly GCA_025345505.1). NCBI lineage: Eukaryota > Metazoa > Chordata > Aves > Coraciiformes > Alcedinidae > Todiramphus > Todiramphus chloris. Next base: position 6,917,498 of record JANVCC010000017.1, on the reverse strand, counting down.
GATGAGAACCTTGATAACTTTCAAGACTATGTGAGACAAAACACAACTCACAACTCTGTAAGACAAGACACAGTTTACGGCTATGTAAAACAAGCTGCAATTACAAGACTACTAAACTACAATTTATGATGACATTTACAACTCAGGCCTCAGCCAGGCCTGTATCCGGGGGGGAGCAGGGATGATGTCCTGGAGGGCCGAGTCTCCGGTATAGCGGAATACATTTGGTGCTTTTATTAAAGCGAAACAGCTTCTAAAGTTTGATGAAGAAACAATTCACAGTTTATCACATCTTTGTTCAAAAGCAGTTGTTTACACTGTTCTTTTAAGGCCCATTCCTGCCACTGTTCATAAATACATCGGGACTCCTCACCTGCACATGGCACAGTCTTAAGCCTCATCAGATACTTAGATAAATAAAGGAGCAGATGAGGAAAGTCAGAAACCTCACAACACACTACTGCACGAATGTCGGGCCTGCTGTGATGACGTGATGGGAGGACAGACAAGTTATGCATACACCATTTCATATGCAGCAGCTGTCTGAAATGCACTTATTACGAGACTTATCTAGGTCTGTGGAAAACAGGACAAGAACTTTTACAAACACTATGAAAAGAGACAAGTTTTCTCTTGAACACTTGAATGCTATGCTATATCTTCTATACTTTGAAAACTATCCACTTCTTTTGACTGGTATTGCTTTACTCAGAAATATGGTAACGTATCTTAGCAACAGTGGCAAGGGGGAAGACTTACTGTACTGTAAAAGAATTAAAACAAAATGTATATAGCTGCCAACTGTTATAAATACATCCCCACCACTCTGAGGGGGTGTTCAATTATACTCCTGATTACTTTTCACATTTCCTTTTTCAAAGGGGCGGGGGCATTTCTCCAGTTTTCAGCTCACCCATGAAGAGCCCGAAGCATTTTAATTCCTCTTTAGCTTCGGCTCCAACTAGACAGGCCTTACAGTGTAACCTGTCACTATCCCAGCTACATTAGAAAAAGCCATTACAGTAGCACCCTGGAGATAACCCCTTTGTGTGAGCCATGCTGCCACTCCCTCAGGTGTTCAGCTGCCACCAGCCTAGAGCAGCATTTTTCAGCTCTGTCTAGAGCAGGTGAGACTAGACATATCAGGACTGCAATATTTCACATTCCTACTTGTCAGGCAAATAGCAAGCTTGCTGCAGCAGGGGAAGTTTGGACAATTTCACCTTTTACTAAGATGTGCAGTTTCTCACAAGTGAACTAACCTCCTGAGAGCAAGCTTCAACCATGCCCTCCACCCAAGTTCCTGGCCAGGACAAGTCCCTTGCAGGCCTCCCAGCTGTGGCAGAGCAAGGTCAAGAGAACTACAGCACTTTGCACCTCCTGCAGAGAGCTCTGTGGGCAGCAGACACAGACTGCATCCCCCTCCTGCTGTGGATGCAGGGGAAGGCACCCAGCTACACCAGGGCCACTGAACTCATCTAAGGGAGGAGCTGCAAAGTGAGTGCAAGGGCTCCAAGATTTGAAATGACAGAGAGATGGAGTACTGAAAACATCGGTGAAGAAAAGTGAAAATACCTTTTTTTCCTTCAGCAAGGGCAGGTGGGCTCCAATTCTTTTTAAGGATTATCTTCTGCAAGCAACTTTGGCAATGGCTATGAATAACAGCCTCACCTGAGTACCCTTCAAGCAAATAGGTTGCCCAGCCTTTCTGGGAATTAACACTACTACTGTCTACCTCCTCACGAAACTTCATTTAATACCTGTGAAATACTTGGAAATCTAGCAGATGACGATTCCCTTTCAAGTAAGGGAGAGATGGAGCCCTTGCTTTTTTCTGTGGCAGAGAAGGGATCCCAGTCCACACAGACTGGAGCATGTTTACACACAAGGACAGACCAGGTAGTTGCCTGTGGCAGAAAACTGCTCAGGGGATACTTAAAGTATGCATGACTTAGGCTGGATATTTTTCCACTTTATCTGATATTGAGGATGGGAGGAGAGGGTCAGAAATAAACACAAAGTGACTCTGCTGAGACTTGCACAGTGTTATTTTTCAAGGATTTTGGACTGCCTGCTCCATCCAGTGATCTATCTGGCACTGTCATCACTCCAGAGGTGCAGAGACTAATTCCATCTTAAGTGTTCCCATCTTTCAAAAGGCCACACTTGACTGCTGTTATTAATTCCGTGCATGATGAAGACATTTAAAGCCTCGCAGGCTTTCTCACAAGCGGACGTCTTTCATGGCTCGCTCTTATTAGTACGGCAGATGAATTTCCACACACACACACATACACACGCCCGCTCCTTACAACAAACGCCGCCGCCGTGAAACGCGGCTGCTGTCACCGGTGCCACAGGCACACGCTGGCACGGCCATTCGTGCGGTTCCGCACTCCCACCTCTTCTTCCTACTTAGCCTCCTCCTCCTCCTCCACTACTCCTGCCTGTCCACAGCCGCTGCTGCCGCAGGGTCCCGAAGCAGGCGGCACCCCAGGGAGGCTGACGGAACCCGCCCGCCGCCGGCGGTGAGGGTCAAACCGTCGCCAACACCGGGAGGGGACCGAAGCTTCGGTTGTCCTCGGCGCAGATCCCCGCTCGCTCGCCCGCCCGCCCTGCCTCTCGCCCTTTAAGGCCTTCGGAAACTTTTGTCCCCACTGTACCGTCACGCTCCGTTAGCGGGGCTACGGGGCGGGTTGAGCCGAGCCGAGACGGGAAGTTTCTCCCGTGGGCACCGAAGCAACTTTTCCCGTACGGCCCCCAGGCAGCCGGAGCGGTGCCGGAGCGTACGGGAGAAACTCGAGGAGGAGCTCGCTTCGGGGGAGGGGGAGATAAAGCCGGGGCGTGGGGAAGCCGCTCCCTTCTTCTTCCTCCTCCTCCTCCTCCTCCTCCCTCCCCCCTCCCGCCCCGGCTTCTCCAGTCTGGCAGCCAGGCGGCCGCTGCCTGCGGCCGGAGTCGCTGCAGTTGGGAAGCCACCCCAGGCACCCGCGCTGCCGCCGGGATGGGGACGCCGCTGGCGGCTCCCAGCCTCCTGTTCCTCCTGGCCGGCACCGCGGGGCTGTGCCGGGCTTTCTTCTCTCTCCCGCTTCGTGTTTCCCACCCGACCGCCCCCGGCGTGTCGCCGACCGCCCCGGTGGTGCTGCGGCCGGGGAGCGGCAGCCGGCAACAAGATCCCCTGGCTGGTGCGGACGGCTTGGCCTTGGCCTCGGATCCCGGGGGCACTCTCAACTTTTTAGCCATGGTGGAGAATCTGCAAGGGGACTCCGGCCGCGGCTACTACCTGGAGATGCTGATCGGGACCCCGCCGCAGGAGGTAGGAGCGGGCTGGGGGGGGGGCTGCTTAGGGGGGGGCAAACTTCTCCTCGGTGGGCGGGAGTATGCCGCCCCCCACCAGCCCAAACGCAACTTTCTCCCGGTGCTCAGTGCCGGCACCTCCCCGCCCCCTCCCCGCGGAGAGACGGTGCCAGTGCCCGGCGTGGGGGAGCAGCGAGATTCTGCGGCCCGGGTGGGAGACGCGGCCCCGGCCCCGGCCCCGGCCCCGGCGGCATTGCCGGGCGCAGCGGCTGCGGAGGAGGCGGCGGGGCGGGGAGCAGCGGAGGGCAGCGGCTGTTTGCGAGAGGCTGACCTGCTCCGGCCCGGTGGCTGCTCGGGAAATCCTGGTTTCAGGCTGTCTCATGGCGTTTTGATTCGAAGCGAGTCGGAGTCTGCGCTTATTTGAATTTTCTTTTTTTTTTTTTTTTTTTTTAAGTTGCTTTGCATTGCGATTCTCCTGGGGACATCAGGAGAATCACTCGAAGTCTTCCTGCTAAACTAAGTGATGGCTAGGCAAAACCAGCCCCTTCTGTCGGGAATTCATGTGTTACTCATCCATAACACAGAGAACGCGTGTGTTCTGAATATTGTTCTAAAATAGACCGTGTTTCCTTGAATTTCCCCCGTCTGCCTTCACTAGCATTGCTGAAGTTTTTTGTTGGTTTTTTTTTTTTTTGCAATGTAGTTGCTCTTTCATCCGTGTCATGAGATCCCAGGAGGAGCGGTGCTGGGCTAGTGGTGGGGGATGACTAGTCAGCTGAGTGGGGATTAATTTCCTGAAAGCCCTCAGGGCTTCCCCTCAGAACTTCGTGATTTCTTCGGGAGTTCAGGTCCTTGTGTTCGCAGCATGCAAACGCACACGCACAAAATCTTTATTCTGCTGGTTTTAGCTGCTCTGCGTAATAAAAAGGCAGTGAATGCCAAAATGTTCAGCCGTTGTTAGGTATTTGGACTTCTGTGAGCTCTTTTTTTTTTTTTTACACCTTGTATGTAAGAGGATTGCCTCTGTTGTCACTCTAACCAAAGTATGATGGTAGGATCAATACATGTACTGAGAAGGGGTGGTGGTGTTTTATGATCAATAAATGGAGTCTAAAAAAAAAGCTACCTAGGTCTGATGTAGCAAGGCGTGGTCTGATAACCACAGGGGCTGCAAAATTGTTTTTCATCCGTGTTATGTGCTGCTTATTTGTGGTGTTGTGTGTGCTTCGTTACTCCAGGGAACATTCAATATTGGTTTCTGCCAGAATCAAGATACCAGATTTCATTGGACTAATAATCCAATTCAGTATGCCTTAAATGAAAATAAAAATAATTTTAGGTAGAAAAAGAGACTTTCAAGTATATCACTCCCTTACATATCTGGGGGGAGGTCTGAAATTGGAACAAAGGGAGAATGAAAAATATGAGAGGCTTTTGATAACATAACTGGAAGTCTAAGAGGGCGAAATGTGATGCCCTTAGTGCACCTGCAGGCTTTACTTACTTTTAACAGCTAGTATTACTTATATTACACATGATGTAAGGTTTCATATAAACTTGTCTCAGTGATATCTTTCTACCTGGAAAAAAAAAAAAAAAAAGCTCTGCATCTGGTTGCAAAGCTTTTACTATTTTGAACTATTTCTGAGTTCCTGCAGTTCATTGTTTAAAAGATAGCCAATGGTGTTTGGCATGTGTGAAGTTTTATTCACGAGTAGGCCCACTAAGGTTGTAAGTAAGGTTATAAATGCAGTTGTATTTCCAAAATCAGATCTTGGTGTGTAGTGACTCAGAGCGCAGTTAGAATTCGTCTCTACTTTTGGTGGAGACAAATTTGTTATCTTGTTCCCTGCCTGAAACTGGAAGACTTAAAGATCACAAACCTACTTGTTTTTCTGCTTTGCAATGAATAGTATAAAGCTGCAAAGCCGCTACAGTCTAGTGCTACTTGAGTCTTTTACAGTACTGGTACTAAAAGCCAGTGTCTTAATACTGCCAAGCATTGGGATCATGTTAAACTCCTTGGGCAAGCAGTTGCTCGAGTCAGTGGGCCATGATCAGATAGAAAAGGAGAGATTTCTCTTATTGATTTAAATGCTCCTCCCAACCTGACTTTGCCTCATGTTAGAAGCTGCAGTGTGAAGTGATGCTTGGGCACCTTCCTTTATTCCCGTCTGCCTCAGGCACAGGTCCTTCCCCCTAGCTCCCTTCCTCACCCAGGCCTTTTTCAGGAAGGCTGAGCTCCGTGCAGGGAGTAACACTGCTCTGACATATTGCCAAGGAGGAAGGAGGATACTGGCAATGAAGTAGAACTGCAGAGCAGCATGGCTTCACTTCTGCGCTGTTGCAGTAGAAGGGTGGATGGCAGAGCTGCTGCTCCAGATGGTGTTGCAGAGATGGGATGGGTAAACGCAAATGAGGCAGTAGTGGACCAAGAAAGACCAAATAACAGGTTGTGAAAAGAGGCACAAGATTTACGGTTATGATAGTGTTGGTAACTTTGGTAACCAACCAGAGTTGGTGCCTGGTAACTTTGAAAGCGTGTGTGTTAGGTGTTGAAAGCTTCTGTGCCAGTATGAGGAATGAGCATTTGTGAAAGATTTCAGCACTACTGAGCTCGCTTTACTGCTCAACTGCATTTTTAGACATTTTCCTTTTTTAATTCCTGTTCTTGGAAGGAAGCTACTATGAAAAAAACAAAAAAAAAATTCATTTTTCAGGTCATTTAAGGCACGCTGTTTGGCTTTCGTTCCAGTTCTGATTTGTCATATAGCAGATAAACACAGCACAGGACTGAGTTTCACAATGGTAGTTCTGAAGTACTTGCTCTGACGATATAAAAATAGAGCAGCTGTGTGAAGTCAAATTTATTTTCAAGAGAGGAAATTTGAGTGCAGTCAATCCAGTTTTGCAGTGTTTGCAGCCAAAGTGTTTCTGATCATTTCCAGTTTTTGTAATACAGTATTCTTCCTAATTGTATCAGATCTCCAGACTAGCTACAAGGTTGGTGTCAACCGTCATTACACCCATTAATTCTCTTCCATTCACATTCAGATCTACTTAAGAATTATGTGAAAGGTTAAAAAGAAGGTCTGTTGTATTGAAGAGTGTGATATATTTGTATGTTATTTTATGGATGTGTTATGTGTCCTAACAGATGATGTGCTTTACACCTGTCTGTATAGGTGCACTTCTTCCAATTCTGTATTTTATTAAATAAGAGGTGGCAAGAGCCGAATATGAATTGTGTGCACTGTTCTTACTTGTTATTTCTTTGAATAATCTGATGGAATTCCTTTGCTCTATCTTTTATTATTTTGCCTGCCCTAAGATTATAAGCACTGTGAGGAATTGAATCAAAGATCATTTACCTTTTTTTTTGTTATCCTTACTGCAGTTCTTTTCATATTAATTTTGTTTCTTCTACTCGCTTTTTGACCACTAGAATAGTCAAACTCTTAAAAGCACCCCCTGTTCTTCACAGCTTTCTTGAAGTCCATCTGGACTGCATTAAATGTTTGCAAAGAAAACACTGTTGCCTCATCTTGCCTCTTGTGCTAGCCTTTGTTGTATGAGGTAGTGGTAGTCCTGCCAGTCCCACTGCATTTCCAAATCGTGTTTTTATTGAGACCAGGTAAATGTTATTCCTGCAACTTTATCGTGAAGAGAGTCTGGGCATGTGCCTCCTGAGAGCCAAGAGTCGAGAAGCTGTGATCTGATTAGTGGGTATTGAAACCGTGATAGGATCTGACCTGTGCTCTGAATGCCACGGCTCCTCTTTGAAATTTCAGTGTCCATTTTTCATTCTATGCATGAAGAGGTTTTGTCTCTTATCCTTCCTAATGGCAGTTTGTTCTGTGCAGGAGGTGAGCAAAGCCCTGTCCTGTAAACTTGCTCTGAAATGTTAAAGGGAACGTGAATGTTGGGTCTAACAGCCTTCAGTGTGAAACACAAAAGCCAATTTCCAGGTAACTGGTGGGAGGTTATCTTTTATTCAATTTTTTCCAGCTATTAAAAAAAAGGAAGGCTAAAGAAGGGTATGTATTAAACACCTCTAGGGTGACATGGACTCTTAAAATTTATAGCTCGGTATTTTGAAGGTGATGAACAGACACATATTAACAAGTTCCGAACATGCAGCCATTCTTCCTTAATTGTTGATAGCTCTTATTTCCTGAGTGTTGGATGGAATGAAGAGGAAAGATTTGACTGCTCTTGTAATTTCATTGCTTCACTAGTCTTGCTCTATTAGGTGATAAGGGCTTGATTTCTGGAGCTGTGCTATTCCTGAAGAAGATACACTCTGCTTTCTTAATTTTGCTGAAAGGGGGTTTATGGTCTTTCTAGATACAAGAACTTTTGAAAATGTGATCCTTCTGGGTTCAAATACCAGAAGGCCAGCTCCAACTCCAGTTTCTTTTTTTTTCCTTTTTTTTTTTTTTTAATAATTCTGTGAGTCTTTTGTGTTTATTTTTGAGCTCTTTATGAAAGCTGAAAAAAAAGAAGAGTTGAAGAGCAAAGACAAGTACTGTGGTGTATTGGAGTATTTTGAGGTGGCAGCGTCAAAATCCCACCAGATCCCTCTAATGGAAGTACTATTGAAATGTAAAATATTCCTGTTGTTGAATGATGAGTTGGCTAGATTTTGGTGGTTGTTGTTGTTGGACGTCTGCAAAATAAAAAAGCCCTAAGACAGGACTAATATAGTGATGTACTGTGGTGTGGTGGGGTGCAATGTGTTTTTGACCAAAGACAAAGCAAACATACATACCAGGCTTGGGTTGACAGAAAAGTTCCAGCCTTTACAAATTAGCATTCTGGCACCTCCTTCCATACAAAATTAGCCCTTGCAAAAAGGGACAGCATGGAGGTAGTGGAGGCTGTACTATAAAAATAATGCAAAACATGACTGTTAATTACAATGCTGTTGCCCTGAGTAGAGTAAAGCACAGTTAGTGTTTTGTAGCAAGGCTTGGCCTTGTTGTGTTTGTAAATAGGCTGGTATGGCTTGCGATGTCTATGCACAGAGTGACACTGAATGCAAGAGGCTCACTGTGGATGTTCCTCAGGATGTGCTCTTCTCCCAGGGTCAGTTGGATTAGATCCGTGCTAACTGTTTTCTCTCCTTCAGAGGAATGGTGGAAGCTTTATTACCTGGGGTCACTAACTGTAGCAATTGTGCATTCAAATCCTAGTAAGTCAGGGAAGATCTGTGTGAGGAACAGGGATGGTGGCAGTAGGTGTCAGGTTCTCGCTTTTTACCACTCCTTGCATTACTGCATTTCATTCCCTATTAAGGCAAAACCATCAGTTAAATTTGGAAAGAGAAAAGTAGACTGTGAACAAATTACTATTGTGCCTGTTATTAAGGAACAAATTATTTGGGATTTGGAGCAGAACTGAGATGAAAACAAACCAGGGGATGAAAGAAAGCCATGTGGAATTCACAGATGTTTGGATTTATTAAGGAAGGAATCTTTTTTTCAGTGCATTTTTTTTTGTGGATGTTGTTTTTTGTTTGTTTTTTCTTTTTTTTTTCTCCTCCTTTAACACCAGAGTGCTGTGAGCTCTAGGGATCGTGTCTGGCAAGACAGATTTAAAAACTACTACACCCTGCAGGGGTCTTTCTATTTGTGAAGGGCACTTATAACTTGGAGTCTGTGAGGACATATTAGTTATTACATTGCCTCCACATTTCATTATCTTTGAAAATTTCTCACTTACTGTAGGTGAAGCAAGCCTGACCTGAAATGTTATCTGGTCGTTGTCAAGTATGGCTACATTAGAAAAAGGAAGCCAATGCAATGGCATACCCTTGCACATGTGCATCTCCAGTATGAATCAGACATACCTGTATCCCTTTTCTTACTGGATGTATAATACGGATTTAATAATAATTTGTGTAAATAAGTGAACAAACTTGTTGCTCTTATTTCTGCCCAAATTAGGACTTGAGTCCTAAGTAAAGGAGGCAGCACTCAGCTACCCCAGAGAAAGGAAGTGTTTTCTTCCTTTCATCGATGGGACTGTCCTACATCTCACTGCTTTTCAGCCTGGATTTGCTATGCAGATCTAACCTTGTGAAGCAAATGCAGCATGTGTTCTACAGAAACCAGACTGCTGTTAAAATCAGAAGTTTTACATTTGAATTTGTGTCTGTTAGTTCAGTGTCCTTCAAAGCACTTGAAATAGCCCAGGACTAAAATAGATTTTATTTGCAATTTATTGCACATGAACAAGTTAGCTGACTGTCTTCTCCACATATGCCTGAACCTCATCCACCTGTGCGATTGGATTGCAGCGTTCAAAACCGAGCTAGGATAAACCATCTAACTTAGGTTACTGGCAGTCTAGTTGTGACAACAGGGACCTCTGCATGAGTGACCTACTGTGCCTTTCCAGGTGGCCTCCCAAGACACTGAGCTCTGCTGCTGCTGGCAGCACCTGAGGTAGCTTGAGCACATCTGCATCAGCCATGTGTCTTAGTTTTGCTGTGGCAGTGTCTACCTGCTCTGTGCAGGAAGGGCTGCAGGAGACCAGAACTACCTGAGAGCCTCACCAAGAAGCTTGGTGAACTTCCTCCTGGGATGAAAGTTTGGCTGCTGAACCTGCTCTTGCCTGCACGCCAAGCCCTCTTGGCGGGCTTCCTCCAGGCGTGGCTGTCTGATGGGCTTTTGGCCACAGTGGTCCAAGAGCAATCAATAAAATAATACCTTTTCCTCCCCTCTTCTCTGTCTGAGTTACTCCCTCATTCTTCTTTTTGCCTGTCTTTCCTTCTTTTGCTCTTACTGCCTTTTTAAGTCTAATAGTATTTTATGGGGAGGGTAGCAGGGGACCTATGTTCTAGAGCTTGGTTTTGGTTTTGTAAAAGTCCTCAAATAGATGAAACCTGTGGGGTATGGCAGAGAAGGAATTTGAGGAAAGTAAACTAGATAGGGAAAATGTTATTCAAATAAAAATTACTCTTCATTGAATACAATTAATGTGTCATAATTAAAATGCTCTTTTGAAAGGAATCGGTTAAGACAGTAAGACAGTAATTGCACTCTACAATCCTCCCCCTCCCCCCCACCATTGCTTACTAATAATTTGAAATTGTGAAAAATTAATGACTTAGAGGATTTTTGCCCTCTTTGCTCAGCTTGTGAGTACTAAAATTAGTTGATTTTATTTAGCTTTATGGTTGGTTTATTTTTGTACCTACTTGCTAGCAAAAACTGCTGCTATGCTAGACTGTATATATTTAGGAAAAAAGCTTGTCTCAAAGTCATTGCTAGTCTGATTTTATTGTAAAAGAGGAAAGGTATTAACGCTGCAATAACACATGGTAAGCTTCTCATCCTTGAAAGACACAAATGACTTCATTCTTAGGGATCTAAAACTGCTTGACAGCACGACTTCTTCACGTTGGCATTTTTGTTTTAAAGAAAAACAGATAATAGCTCAAGAACTGAGAGTTACCTCTCCACTTGAGGGAGGGAGTGTAAGCCTTCTCGCATCAAAGGCCAGCTCCTGCCATTTGACAGGGAAAAAGTAATCGGAGTCTTTCGGTGGCCGTCTCTCAGATAATTCCTTGATATTTATTTGTGGATCTGTCTGTAAGAACAGTCCCATAGAAAAGCGTCTCGGAGCCCTCCCACAGTGCTACGCCTTGTGCTCAGACTCATGTCAAGGCCAGATGTGAGAATTTTCTTGCCCCCCTGGGCTCTTTCTGCTTCTTACTTTGCTACCATAGGAAGCTTCACACCAGAGTAGATCAGCCATTTAGGGCTTCTACAGAAACAAAAGGCTTACCTGCTAAGCCATCGTATGGAAGGTTGGGTCCTGTGTGTCCCTTCTTGAAAATTTTATTGTGGTGTTAGGGAAGAAAAATAACAGTGAGTCAACAGAAGGTAAATTTTGAAGATTGCCTTTGACAGCAATAGATTTGGCATAGAAAATCATATGCTGGGGTGTCTATTTCTACTACAGGATTTGTATCTATTTTCAAAATTGTGGCTTCACAAAATCTTGAGGGAGGGTTTTCTCTCTCTCTCTTTCTGCTTTTTGTTTTCCTGCCTAGTTGGAAACTTCAGAAATTCCATTATGATACCTGTTGATACAGAAACCTTGACTGTCAGTGTTTGTGGCGTAAGAAATTAAGTTATAGCATCTTTTCAAGACAAGAGAATGCTATACCCACTTGGAAGGTCTTCAGGGCAGTATTACCATGCTGCTGAAACACGGTGTGGAAAAACCTATGCTTTATTCACTATGCTGTCTAGTAGATGTCTGCTACAGGTAAGAGTGAAATGTGAGGCGTGTCACAAAATGATTAATCAGTTCTACTGATACTTTTCTGTGACTAAAGAGATTTTTATTTAATTCATTTGTTTTTCTTCTCAGTGACTCTCAGGTTGCATATAAGATGGAAAGTCTAAAGGTGGTCACACTTTCCAGAAGTCTGAGAAGTGCTGTAACAAGATAACATCTGATGCAGTCACAGTGCTTCAGTTTATCTGTCACAGAATAATCTTCTCATTACTTCACAGATGCAAAGTCCTTCAGGGAATTACACAAACATTTCACATGATCCGAAGTGCCAGATTTTTGCATTTGTACTGCTGATATAAATAATGTATGGGGAGGGAAAAAAGTTCAGAAAATTTCTCAGCAGCTGTAGTTATGAATGCTGGAGTGAGTTACATGTTCCACCAAAGTTAACTTTCATTTACACTCTGCTGAGTCCTTGGATTAATCTTCTCATAGCAAGTGACCAAATACTAGTGATACTACCTATGTGGTTTTGTTCAGATTTGGAAGCTTCCTCCATGGCAGGTGTCCATGACAGTGTTTGGTGTTGCTAATGGATGAAATTCCACAATTCCAGTGGCCTGAGTACCATCAGCTCCAGCGTATAGGCAGCAATATGGCTGCACTTGCTGCCTTCCTCATAGTGCATAAAATGTTGAAACCTTGGGCTGCTGTACTTGAGGTACCGTCATCACACAATGGGTTGTAACCCCAGTCTGAAGGAGAAGATAGCTTAGTGTTAGGTACAGGTTGATACATGGAGGAATGGACAGTAGGAACCTGTATTCTCTTGTGTTGTTGCAGTGTAGAGTAGCAAGACCTCATCAACCTGAGAGCATAAAAAAAAGTCCTTTAACTTCCTGCCCTACAAACTCAACCTGGCATCTGAAAATAAAGCTGTATTCCTGCATGCCTCTGTGTTCTCCTGTGTAATAAAGACTTTTATAGTGGAACTTGGTTAACAATTGTAATGATGCATGAGCTACAGGCGAAGTTAGTTCATTTCCCAGAGCTGTTGACTTTACAGTATTAGCCAGGGTGAAGAGTAAAATGTGCATGTTTGAGAAGGAGAAACAGAAATAAGTGAGTTCCATAGCGGGAGGGGGAGGGAACATTGCTGCTTTAAAAAAATAAAAAGAATTAGAAAAGAAATTATATCTTATTTCACTTGAGAATCAAATCTGCCTTTTAAATTGCCTTTTCAAATCTTTAAGTACAGTTGTTAGAATAGATATGAACAAAAAAGATTGTTCTTACTTCTAATAAATCAAACACATTATGGTGACATTTCTTAGCAGCTTTTTGTTTTGTTTTGTTTTTTGGGTTTTTCTTTTTTTTTTTTGGGGGGGGGGTTTTTTTTTGTTTGTTTTTTTTTCCATTTTTCTTTTTTTTTTTTTATTTCCCACTCCCCCCCCACCACACACTAAGTAGTCCTTCCTGGTATTATGTAGTGGAAAGCTGTTTTCTGTTTGTGCCTTTGAACTCCCCTGTATAATTCCAAGAAATACCTGCAACAACAAGCAAATTCTACTCCTTGATAATATCTTAAATAGGTCAGGTGCAATGAGGAGCAAAAGCTTTCTGTCTGTTGTATACCCTTCATTAATTACCAGGGAAATAAAAACACTGGAGTTGCATCACCTTGCTTGTACTCTGAGACCGGGAGACCTGGGGCCACCTGCCTACATTCCTGTGGCTGCTTAAGATGGCACAGACCAGCGGGCAGCCGCCTGACCCTAAACCTTTCCCTGGAGACATGGCACAGCTTTTCTAGCAGGCCTACAATCAGAATAACCAAGTTCTAGTCCTTGTGCTTAACATAGCTAGACTTGCTTTTTTTTTTTTTTTTCCTGGTCTCTTCCATCCTTTCCTCCCCTGCCTGCAGTAGCAGATCCAGTCGTGTCCCTTTGCCGTCTGTATAGCAGCAAAAGTATGTGATCGTGACTGTTTCTGGGCAGAAAGGAAGGATTGGAGGTGGGCACTGCTGTGGCAGGTGGGGAAGTGGTAGTTCAAGGAATTTGAAGGATAAGTAAATACAGGGACCAGTCTTTTCAGCTCCCCAGGTTGAAACATCCCACTTGGGCAATATGAAATACTGTAGCAGCTTTCATGTGTTAAACAAAATCCAATGGTGCTGCAAATCCAGTCCTGAGGAACAAGTTGTGGCATTTTTATAGCAGACGTCATGCCTTGAAGTACAGGGAGTTAATCGTTGCTTTTCCAAGGTGTGTGCTAATTTATTTACCTCTCCATGTCCAACGATCTTGGCTAATCCAGGGATTCCAGTGCATTAAGATTGTCAGTAGTTTCCTGTTCTTCAGTAGGGAGAGGCTGTTTTCACAGCCAGGTACTCAATTCAAGCAGCAAAGTGGGGGTTCCCATGTAATCATGTCCATTGACTTTCATGTTTTGTAAAGGCTGGTCATTTCAACATTGCAGTTGGACAGAGAAAATGCAAGAAAAAAATACGCTTATCCACTTTGGTTTTGTTAGGGTGTTTCAGGGGAACTGGAAAATACCATATAAGCGTTCAGTGTCCTTGAAGAAAGGCACTTAAAAAACCTAAGCAAGCCCTTCCTGAAAGCAGGCAATAAGTGCAGACAGAAGGATGTCATAATGAGCAGCCCTGCTGTGTGGGTACGGTTGTGCCGTTGGGAACAGCCTCTTTGGATAGACCTGGCGTGTCAGGAATGTCCTGCCATCACCTCTCCTCCTAGCAGCTCTCCAGGCTTTGAAAAACCTTTGCTAACAAACACCCATCTCCAAAACTAACGTCTTGACAGAGTAGGGGGAAAAAACCTGAAAAGAATCATGTTGCTGTGAGAGTGAATTGACAGGAGGAGGAAAGTGAAGAGATCAGAGCCAGCGTGCAGCCTTCTCAAACCTCCCATTTTTCTCATTGCTGTCCTGCAAACTTCTTTTTCTTCCTGCCTGTCTCCAAAATGTACCCTTTTTTCAAAGTTAATCACTGCCTTCAGAAGCTTCTTAAATATTGTAGGAGTGACTTTGGCACTTGGTTTCACATCTCCAGTGCAATTTGAAATCCAGGGTCTTAGTTAAATTTGAGATTGAAGTTCAGGTCTTCTTTTTAATGGAAGTAGAAGTACAGGAGTGAGACTAAGTCTCTCCAGAGAGGCTTCTGCTTGATGCTGAAGGGTGAGGGTATTGTGGTGTCTTTGACAAAAGGAAGATGACCAAAAGAAATAACAGTGATTATGAGGCTAGAGGTACCTCCTAGTCTGCACTCAAGAATATTAGGACTGGTCTTCATAAACTGTACTGAAGTTTGAAACGTGGTTCTTGATTAATTCTGTTATTCCCAAAGGGCACAGCAAACACAGGTGGTGACTCACGATGTAGAAGCTTGTACAGGTTTAGTCAGTTCAAGCTGCCTTGAGTTTGCTCAGTGTAGCTTGGCTCTATGCAAATGTGTAAAACTGTTTCAGTCTTAACAGGTAACTGCAGCTGGAGAGTTGTTCCTTTAGTTTCACTGCAACCTTTTTTTTTTTTTTTATAGCGTAGGGCTTATGAAGCTAGGTAGAGAGAAACTAAAACTGCCTTTTTTTTTTTTCAGACAGCAGTTTCTTTGAATCTAATGAACAACAGAGGTAAAGAAAAGGGTGACCTTACAGAATAAATTGAAAGCTAATTTTGGAGAGCAAAAGACTCAGAAAATTGAAATTCTGAACTGTATGCAGCTTCTAATTGTAATCATTCACTGAGTATAATACATTAATGTAGGCTGACTGATTTAATTTCCTTTAAAAAAAAAAAACAAAAAAAGCAACAAGCCCCCCTTGGATATCATATTCTGAAAGGTAGTGTATTAACGTGAGGAGTTCCATTTTCCTTTTTTTTTATGTTTTTTTTCCCCCTTTCCCCTAAACCCTCTAAAATTGTTTGACATAAGACTCTGTTTTTTAGAAGTATCATGCCCTAAGTAGTACTGGTAAACAGAACAGACATAGCAGACATTTAACCTAAGACACTTCAGGTGGATGGTTTGTTGTTTTTCAGTGAGGTGGTTGTCTTTTTTTACAGAGGAAGTTTAGCTTCAGGTCAACTGAAATAATTTGACAGTGGCTTTCCTTAGGAATGAAGTAAGACAGGCTGGTCGTTAAGTACAAGGATACAAGGGCATAGAGGATTGCTGAGGAAGCTGCCTGGGGACAGCAAAGCCCCTTTTCTCTGGTTGGTGGTGTCTGTGCCCCTAAATTGTGAAAAACAGTTGTGCAGTTCTTCGCCCGCCTCCACCACCCTCCTTTTTACTATGGAACTAGAAGCTGTCCCTCTACTTGGGTCCTCCTACAGTGCCCATAGCTCCATGGACTAGTAGCCATGTCATGTGGCTGTCCCTGGCTCCAGAGTTCAAAATCCTGCTGAGCAGTGCCCAGCAGGTCTGCTCTGCAGTGGCTATGCTTGGTGACTTCACAGCAAGAAAGAGGTTTAGCTTGAGAAGGTGGCTATGAAATCAGTAATGGCATTCACAAGCATACCTCCAAGACTCAGGCTGGTGGTAGAGACTGACTTCAGGCATTTCTTCACTTTCTTTTTAGCTGTTGAATTACTGAATTAATATCTGTATCTCACAGAATGATAGGGGCTGGAAGGGATCTCTGGAAATCATCTAGTCCAGCTCATCTACTAAGGCAGGTTCACCCCCAAAGCCTTTGGCCACTGTGTTCTCTGGGGAGGGAGGGGTGAGCTCTGAATAAGATGCTTACTAATTTAGATGTGGCACAGAGCTTAGAAATAGCCCGTCTCTAAACCAAGGCTGTGTGGGCCCTGGGATTCCTCCTGAGTCTTGCAGTTCAATATTGAGAGTTGGTCCCAGAGGCATTCAGCTTAATCTCCCTGTCTTGTCAGTGCTGTACTGTAATAAGCAGAAAATTGATTAAATTAATTCCTATACACCTACTAACTGGTGGAAACATGCTTTCGGATTTAACAAGAGCTCTGTGTGTACTTAAGTGCAAGTAGCTGATGTCTCCCGCATTCATTCTTGAATTTCAGGGTGTGTTTGTAGGGTTTTTTTTAGTCTTCCATTCATCTAGGCACTCATTAATCTCTCAATTCAAGAATGTGTTTAATATAAATATATAAAATATGTATTTTTTCCTCACTCAAATTGGTGAGCACATGTGGGTGCCTTACTGCTCTTAGTAAGGGCTAACAGTCTACTTGATGTTAACATCCGTTGCTGGCTGTACTGGGAGAACCTGATGAAGATACCGGTTGGCTCACATTCAGTCCTTTTTTTCTGAAAGAAACCAGGGGGTCTCTGTGGCAACCATACGTCTCTTAAAAGACCATCACAGTTTTCCTCAGTCTTCTCAAACCACTTCAAACCTTTCAATGTTTTTTATGGTTGAGTTTTTTATAGACCTCTAGATTATTCTTGTTACTTGTTACTGAACTTCCTGCAACTAGTCCAGATTTTCCTTAAAACCCAATGCCTAGAGCAGGATGTGACTTCAGCTGTAGCTGCTTTATGTTAACTAGAGGGTTGTTTCACACACCTAGTTTTTTGTCAGCTATAGGGTATGATATGGCAGAGGGACTTATATCGGGGGGGGGGGGGGGGGGGGGGGAAGAAAAGAGAAAAAAAGTTAATCTTTTCTGAAAAGGCAGTGAGACAAAATTGCTACGATTCACACACCTCTAAGATAAGCAAGTAATAGCTCATGTTCAACAGCAAAGCATGTTCATATAGCATGAATAGGATGGATGTGTTGTATGATAAATCTGGACACAGCAAATAAATTTTAGCCTGAAAAATAAGATACCACATGAGACAGCATGTGCAGAAAGAATGCTAATGTTTAGGGAACCGAAGGCATTGACAGAAAGGATAGCGCAGAAATGAAGAATAGGTATTTTGGTTTGTTACCAGGATTGATTGGCTGACTGTTTTTTTTTTTCTTTAAACCATAATAGCCTTCCCTTATTGTCAAAATGATAATATATATAAAGCACTTCCTGTAATATTTCTCTTGAAAATGACTATTCATCAGTCCCTGAGTCAGATACTCATATTTCAACTCACAATTTAGTTTAGCAAGTTTATACTTCAGAGCAATCAGTCATTTTAGCATTTGTGTCTTTAATACAAATCTCAACTACAGAAGCACGCACGGCTCTTAAGCACGGATAGATTGGCTAATCCAGATAGTACTTTGTAATCTTCTGGCAAAGAAAGAGATTATTGCTTTTCAGAAGAGTGAAGAAAAAAAAAGTATTCCTCCCAGTCTAGCAGTGCAGATCGTTAAAAGATTGATGGCAAAAAGACTCTTGGTCTTCTGCTGAACCCAGTGCCAGTGTGAGAGTGTCCAGAAATCACTGACTGTTTTAGGTGGATAAGGAAGAGAATGAATCATAGAATGGTTTGTGTTGGAAGGGACCTTAAAGGTCATTTCTAGTTCTAACCCTCCTGCTTATGGGCAGGGACACATTCCACTAGACCAAGTTGCTCAAAGCCCTATCCAACCTGGCCTTTAGCAGTTCCAGAAATGGAGCATCCACAACCTCTCTAGGCAGCCTGTTCCAGTGTTGCATCACCCTCACAGTGAAGAACTCCTTTCCTACCTCTAGTCTAAATCTACCTTCTTTCAGTTTAAAGCCCTTATCCTATATAAAGGTAGTATAATACGTGGCCTAATCCCAGGTCCTGAGTCCAGCTGGGAATGTGGCGAGGGGAAAGACAACGATCACCAAACATGCTCTGGTGGGCTTGGTTGCTACTGCCCTGAAGAGCCTCCATTTTCCACTTTTTCTCCTGCTTACTCCACAACCTAAAAACACACCACAGTTTCTGTGGCAAAATTCTGCTGTTTCAAAATTAGGAAGTATCTGTGGTGATGTACTTGACCTGCTGGTTTGGCCATGTTTTCATGCTGCAATAAATCACCTTCCTCTGTGTCCCCGTTGTGACATTACAGTGAAACATGGGCACCACCTGTTGAACAAACTGCATTAGAAAATCATTAATCTCCGTTTCATTTTCCTTTCTCACAATGCCTCTCTTATCTTGGTTAAACCCTTCTTATGACTATGGGAGGATTTTTTTGGAGGTTGTAGGAGGTAAGTCTGTTTTCTCTGGTGAGGTGACTTCCCTCAGGGCACCACAGGAAATACTTCTCCTAGATTCCCTGTTAACTTGTGGTCCTGTGCCCTTCCTCCTCCTTCTCAGAGGTGAAATAGGATACTGTCCAAGCTGCAAAGAGTCATTTGGCTCTTCCTGGGGTGTTTCTTCAGCCTCACCAGTGGCAGTGCAGCTGGCAGTCAAAAAGCTGTTATTTTCTGGATTCCTTTACTTGGCACTGATGAGGCCACACTCTAGAGTTCTGTGTCCAGCTCTGGGCTACCCAGTATGAGAGAGACATGAACATACTGGAGAGTGTCCAGCAAAGGGCCATGAAGTCATTTAGGGGATTGGAGCGTGTCTCGCATGAGGAAAGGCTCAGAGAGCTGGGACTGCTCAGCCTGGAGAAGGCTCAGGGGAGGATCTCATCAATGTGCATAAATACTTAAAGGGAGAGTGTAAAGAGAACAGAGACAGGCTGTTTTCAGAGGTGTCCTGTGGCAAGACCAGAGGCAGTGGGCCCAAGCTGAAACACAGGACACTCCCTCTAAACATAAGAAAAACCACTTTTTTACTGTGAGTGTGACCAAGCAGTGGCATTTGTTTCTCGGGGATGTTGTGGAGTGTCCATCCTTGGAGAGATGCTCAAAAGCTGTCTGGGCATGGTCCTGGGCAACTGGCTGTAGTTGGCCATGCTTGAGCAGGGAATAGGATCAGATGACCTCCAGAGGTCCTTTTCAGCCTCAGCCTCAACCATGAAGCAATGAAAAATTTGAGAGTCCTATCCCTGCCCCAGTGTTCAGGGGCAATGTGTTGGTCTGTCATACAGACCAACAGAATCAGCCTTTTTTGTTTCAGTATTAACCTATTTAGCAAAACATGAATTATTCTGCAAGCAGAAATGTGTCACCATGGAGGCTTTTTCAGTTTGTCTAACTTTGTAGGTCTCTCTACATCTAGATGCGCTTCCAAAAATTCTTCTGACTCATCGCTTTATTAGGTTTCATTTCTGTATCTTAAGAGGAATGGATCTATATTGCAGCTTAGTATTCTGAATTTGTTTGTTAGAAAATAGGCTGTAAATGATAATTCCAAGTAACACAGAAAAAAAAGCATACAGTAACTCTGTGCTTAAAAAGCCACTATATATTGTAACATTATTAATTTGTAGAAACTGTTGAAATAACCCAACTGACAGTCTGCCAATGATAACACATAATAACTGTGGGCAAACACAGCGCATAGTTGCAAGTGTGTTTTCTTTTTTCACATGATGGTTGTAAGCAATTCTTGCCAGATGGGCTGATAATGTAATTAGGAATCACTGTGTTAAATGAGGCAGTATTTAAATTGGCAACTAATTTTCCTATCTATTAACCAGCTTGAAAAAGAAGAACTGTTAGCCAAATGATTTCTAGCTGCTACTCTCTGATAAGAAACATGGCAGTTCGCACCATTTTTAAGCATTATCTAATAAATTATTTTCTGTAGAACTTACTATGTGTGGGGCAAAATAAGAAAGAGAGGGAGTTAAGGCGTGTTACAAGTTCAGGGTTTACTAGATGGGACTCTTCTACTAGGCCAGCACATCATGATGTGTGATAACAGCTCATAAGCCAGTAATGGGATGCTTCCTATTTATAGTCTCTGAATGCGGACAAAAAAACATTTTTACTTTGTGATAGTTCACTGTGTGGCATACTCCATCAAGGAGAGTAGGACTATAAGCCCTATTTTAAGTGTGTGTGTGGGAGAAATCATGAAAATACAGCAGGACAAGATTTTGAACGACATATGAACGTTAGTAGTTCGAAATGGTCGCTCTCTTTATTGAGGATGGGAGAGAAGGGAAGAGAAAGGGGTGCCCTTGGGTCAAGTTAAAATTCCAGAGAAGGCATGATCACTTGTCATTTTCATCATGAACTCTCACAGAGCCAGCTTCTGTGGTCTGCTGCTTTGTGTGGTGGAAAGTATCAATTACCTATCATTAAGACTTTGAACCCCAGAGTAAATGTAAGGATGAATGAGATTGATTATTATATTTATGGCTTTATCTGTGCAAATCTTACTTTTTTTTTTTTTTTTTTAAATCCCCTATGCTTCAGCCAAAACATGGATGAAGAGCTGAATATGTTTTTGCAGCCTGGTTTCTTCTGTCCAGTGGTGAAACTTCATTTCGTGACCTAACAGGATCAGACCTGTTAACTTAAAAAAAAAAAAAAAAGTACAGTGGATTTTTGCACGGGCCAGTCTTTTAATGGGGGTGAAGATCATCACTAGCTCAATGTGGGTTACCCAGGGAATCACATTAAAAGCAGCAGAGCGACAGTGTTGCGTGCAAACCTTAGGATTCACACCTGGAAGAGGCTGTGTATGCTAAACCATGCAGAGAGCTACTTCAAAGAAATACATTATGCACTTGTAGCCCGTGGGATTTGTTTTGTGTATTTTTCTGAGAGTTGCCAAAAACTCATGACCTCAAACTAAGATAGGAAAGAGAAACTTTGACTGAATAAGGTGTAGATCAGAACAGAGGCAATATCTGTCCCTACTAGAGAATGCTAGCTATGTCTATGCAACAAAAATGGAATGATTGCCACATTTTATCACTTTGACTTCCTCCATATTTTCGAGGAACTTTCTGAATGCATGGTGGGATAACTGCAAATTGCTGTTCAGCAGGCAGTTAAATGAGGCATAAATAATGCCTAGTGTTGATGATGCTGCTGCATTGATGCCACTTGCTGTAACAGATAGGGCAAGTGCCTGAACCACAGATAGAGCTTTGCTGAATTAAAAAATACAAGAGATCAGTAGTCAATTTATTTCTTTTTCTTTTTTTTTTTTTCGTGATAGCAAAATACGACAATATTGAGCAATGGAAAGCTTACAAATATTAAAGACATAGTGGTAAGTTAAATTATTGAAGCAGTATAGCATACAGTAAGTGCTATTTGATGTTAGTGCTAAGTCAAGCACTGGAAGATTTGAGGGATACTTGAAGTATTGACATTATGTTTGACTTCCAGTTGTTCATTAGGACTAGAGTTTTTTCAGTGTCTCTACCCCTTCAGAGGAGAAAAAATAAAAAATTCGTGGCCTAAGGTGGCTTCTGCTTTCGATGTTTGTGACTTTCAGTAAACAGATTTGGATTTGTTTCTATTTTTAAGCACAACTTAATGGCATGTAGATAAGAGTGTCAGATCTCCTCTGTACGTTTGTCATGGCAGAGGTGAATATTATTATCTTGCTTCCTCTATAGCTAGGGATCTCTATGAAGCTCTTATTAGTAATAACAACACTATTTCCATATAGTAAGTGCATCCAGCAGAATAATCTCCAGGTACAGTACTAGGTGCAGATTTTTATCTCCCACCGTAGTGGGAAAGGTGACATTCAGAGGGAAAATATGGCCTTTTGCATTCGCTGTCTGCTTTCTGCTATATAGGTCTGAAATTGAACTTGGAAACCGCAATGAAAAACAAAACAAAACAAACAAACAAGAGTTTCCTTCTGTGCCTCCAAAAGCAAAAGGAAATCAGTTTTTCATTGTTTTTAATGCTGGGCATGTGATCAGTCATCAGTCTTTGGGCAGGTTTTCCTTCGTAGCCTTGTTCAGCCATGTCTCTCCGACCCTGTTTTTTGTAAGACCAGATTTCATCTAGCAACCCCTGACAAAGTAGGGTGATCACTAAAGAATCAGCTCTCGATAACAGGAAGTGAATCACTCAAGATGGCCAAAATAAACATAAGGAACCTGCTCCACCTGGTCCTGAGAGCTCTGATTCACCATCTCTGAAGCTTCACAAGGAGGCAGCTGGAGAGTATGCTACCACCGCTGTTGCCTCTGCTTTGGCAACAGGGTCTTCTGTCTGTCCCTGTGTCAGAAAGGTAAAGGCACAGAGAGGAATGACCACTCTACAGATGTCACAGTGCGTAGCTCAGTGGATCAAGTTGACGTGCCATTGATTTGCGTTTTGTTTAATAAGCAGGACAGTGGAATACAGAGAGGCTGGGGCGTGAGCGCACAATGTTTTGGGAGAGGGCAGGGCTGACCTCTGGAGATGGGTCAGGATGGACAGGCCTGGACCGTAGCTCCTTCAGCTGCCACCCTGTGACTCACCAGAGCTTGCCTGAAGCTCCCTCAGCAGCACCATTAAACTGGCAGCAGGCAGTAGAGAATGAAGTAGGCTCCAGTGGTGACAACATGAAAGTGGTTTTTAATGAGACGTGAAGGCACTAAAGAAAATTCAGACCCAAAGGGTGGCCAGGAGAGAAAGAGAACTCAGTAAGTTATACCCTCCCCAAAATGAGCTGCTAATCACTGGCACTATTGTGAGGACTACAATAAATCAGTGTCTGCCTTGGCCGCCTGCATCTCATTATGCACAAACATGCAGATAGAGAATGTCAGCCTCAATAGTGATCTGTCATGTGAATGCTGCTGTGTCCGAGTGGGCAGGCACTTGCATGGTTAGACAGCTTTGTTGGGTTTTTAGTTGTTTTTTTTTTTTAACTGGGGGGGGGAGAAATACCTATTTTCTTTTGGAAATGTTGCTTTGCTCCATACTGTGGGTAGTAAATTTGCCCTTTTCTTCAGTGATTTGTGAATTCTGTGATGATAACATTGTATTTAAGGTGTGGGAGTAAAATGGTCTTTCATACATGTCATATTTAGTGATTGGAGTTTTGTTTGGTTTGTTTTTTGTTTGTTGGTTTGGGGTTTTTTCCCCCAAGTCCTCCTTCATGGATGATGTCATGCATATTACTGAAGCTAGGGCAACACCTACATGTATTTATGCAGGTGATGTATAGTGCCCATTACTCAAGCATCGTGGACTGCTTTGGAAAGGCTAATTAATTTAAGCCCTGCAGCACCCCTTTGAGGCAACTTTTGTTGGTCCTGATAGATGCACACACTGTAGCTGCTCTTTGTTATTTATTTTTAATATGATTCCTATGCCAGAGAGGGGAGAAAAAAATGAATAGTTCGTACTTTGCTAGGTAGTTGAAAAAATGTCAGGCTTTTGATATCCTTGAAATAAAGTATGTAGCAAGCTTTGTATTTCATTGCAAGCCATGCTTCAGAGGTCCTTATTTTCTTTCAAAGCCTGAGACTCTGGAGCCAGGTAGACTTGCAGATGTCTTTTTGTTTTTAAACATCTCTGTCTAGCTCATGTGGTTGCAAAATAAATTTTAATGTATTGTCTCCACTTAATCTAAAGTCTGGGATACAGTGAGGCACTTGACTAAGGTTGTGAGTTTGTTTCTTTTTAATCTTAATTTTTTTGCATGATTAGGACTGGGAATGCCAGTGACAGAGTATGGGTACAGTTCAGAAGAGAGTCCCATGGATTATGAATTGGTTTTGTGTTCATGCTTTAATTTCAGAGCTGCTCAGTTTCATACTATATTAACTAGGTTAAACAAGGGTAACCATCTTCTCCCTCCCCCTCCATGATGGGGGATGATTCAAAACCAAAGATGGTTTTTGAACATCAACTCACACTTTTTTTTTTTTCCATGCTTGGTCTTAAACTTATTAAAGAAGGATTCGGCTTCAATATCTTCTTCAAAATCTTTATTCTTCATTGCCTTTACTCTCCTTTGAGCTTAGACCTGTTTCTTCACTTCCTTTGTTAACACTAGTTTGCACTGATGTTCTTTCTTACTCTTCCCACATCCACTTTCAGTGGTAGATCCCTAGCTACCTCACATCTTAAGGAGTGATGAGGACTACCAGAGTGGCTGTTTTGAGCTGGCTTTAAACCGTGGGCAACCCAGTCCTCATATCTCACTCCCTCCTACAAGAAAACTTTTGATTCCTCAATATTTTTCTGGGGAGCAGGTGTCCCCTACTGCTTAGGGCATAATTTCACAATCATTTTAAGCCAGTCTGAGACCACACTATCCCCAAAGGAGGCAATCACCCTTCTCTAGTGTCTGCTCCTACCATGTCTTCAAGTAGCTGTCTATGGCAGATTGCTAGGGTTTTTTTAGTAACTGTAGGTGAGGAACCTGATCTGATTTGCATCACAGCCCCATGGGTATGAGTGCTTATGCCAAGAAGCCCTGGGAAGCATCCAGCCAAGAGCGAGGAAAAAGCATGACCGCTGCTTTTGGTAGCGGTACGGTCTCTGACTGACTTAAATTATCATTTAATGACACTGCATTTAATGTAGTTTCAATGTCTCACTGAAAGAAGTGATCCTGCATCCAGATGCTTGCTCCCATACTGTTACTTTTTGCTTTGTGTTAGCACAAGCCACCATGCAGCTGTGGTGAACTAGCCTGGTTAGCTGAGCCAAATGGGGAAAGGAGATGTTGTCTCATTTTGTCCGTGTGGTTTTGTTAAGCAATTTTTGGCCTAAATTGTCCTCCCAATTAACCAAACAAGTGGACTGCTCTTAGGCCACCTCTCAATCAATGCTTTTGACAGTGTTTATAAACCATCTGTCCTCCTATTTAACAGCAAAGGCTGTGGTAGTTTGCTGGTGCTTAGGATGAACTGGGCATTGTTCCCAGACTCTCCAAGCCACGATGCAGCTTCGCACTTCTTCTTATTTCTACTCGCACTTGCACTCAGCCCCTACCTTGAAACCTCCTAAGCTCTAAGGCAAACAGTGCTTTAAACAGTAGGCAATTCAGCTTGTGCCATGGATGAGCCAGGTTGCCGAGACACACGGGTTGAGCCAAAAAGAAATTTGAGATGGTTGTGAATTCATCTGCTTGGCAAATATGGGCTTGGCGGGTTTTCTCCTTCCAGGAACATGACTTATTTAAAGCACTTCAGCATGATCAGCTGTTTTAAAGGAGCTGCAGCAGCATATCTTTCACAAAAGTGACAATTTATGTTTATTTTTCAGGGTAACTCACCGTTGTAAAACTGAAGGTAGTTTAGACAAAAACTTGAAATTTTTTTGTGTTTGTTTGTTTAGCTGGCTATGAAAACCACCTCTTCTTTCTTCTGTTTCGGCAGTTAAATATTCTGGTTGACACTGGGAGCAGTAATTTTGCTGTAGCAGGTGTTCCTGATCCTGATGTCACCTCCTACTTCAATACCAAGCTGTAAGTACCTGTTCTGCACACCGTGATGGGTTAGGATGTCTTTTAGATTCTGTCTCCTCCATACAAAACAGGATGATAAGGCAGTTCGTGGGGCTCCTCTGACATCCCATGAGAGGGGGATGTTTGTTGACCTTGCCTGAAGCAAAGTCCTGCCTGACACCATGAAAAGTCCCACTGATAGCAGCACAGCTGAGCTCTGAGCACAGCACCAATTAGAGCTGGAAAAAAGGGAAGAAGATTACAGAGTAAAAGCTGTTTGCAAAATCACACCAATTTCAACCAGTTTCTTACCCAAATAGTCTTGTAAGGAATTAAAAGTTTGCATATACTTTCCCTTTGTTTAAAAACAAAAATTAAAGCCCAGTAATTTTACCTGTTACATGACATTTCATCTAGAACCAAAATTTGTTAGTAAAAACCAAATAATTTGTTTAGTTTGGCCAAGGGCCTCAGTCAGTTAGTGATCTGGACAGACCATGATGAATCTTGTTGTTCAGAAGCTACGACTTTGTGGGTTTGTCTCTTGTTATGCACTAAATTTTCTGTTTTTAGCAAGAGCTGACATTAGTCACAGCCAAGCACAGCTTTGTCTGAATCACTCTCCCTTCTTTCTTCCTTCCTTTCTGCCTGTCTCTAGTTTCAATTATTTCAGGTAAACATCTCAAAAACACAGTGTCTATCTTTAGCTGAAGCATACGGATAAAAATACTGAAGAGGACTGGGAGGCTGGAGAGTATGACCATTATCATTACCTCTTTATGTATTTTAACATGGAGGTTTGCTTTTTCCCACCCCCCCCACAATAAGATGCACTTTTAAAGAAGGGCAAGTCAGTATTTTCGTGTTGCTTAATAGAGTAGCCTTACCTCCTGTCATGTATTTGTGTGTTAATGGAGATATTTCACATCTCACTCTGATATGACACCAGTCCAGAAATTGCATGTGAAAGCTGCTTCTGCACTGCTGCAGAGTTTTACATGCTAGCTATACCCTTCCATAGATAGTGACTAGAGGAAACTTAATTGCAAGGAATTCCTTTTGCCTTTTCTCTTAATGATGTTATTTTGTCCGGAAGGACAAGGCCTCTCTCATAAGAACCAAAAACCACTAGAAACAGCCACAACAACAGAGGTTCTGTGTTGAGAAAGGCTGTGAAATCACTTGAAGGTTACATTCTCTTATCGGTGTTCTCGGTGTACACTGTGTTTTGAGAACTTTGGTATAAAGTTAATGATGAAACCTTGAAACTTAGGTCCTGAAGAGTTAAAGGTGCTTAGTAAAATTATTCAAACTGAAGTCATTACAGTCCAGAGCACTTGCAATAGCAGTTTCTGGTTTTGGGTTGGATTGATGGAGTACTGCAATATGCTCAGAATAGAATCATAGGATGGCTAGGGCTGGAAGGGACATCCGAAGGTCATCTAGTCCAGCCCCCTGCAGTGAGCAGGGATACCCTCAACTAGACCAGGCTGCTCAGAGCCTTGTCCAACCTCACCTTGAATATCTCCAGGGATGAGGCCTCAACCACTTCCCTGGGTAGCCTATTCCACTGTTCTACCACTCTCAGTGTAAAGAACTTCTTCCTGATACCCAATCTAATCTGCTCTTCTCTAAATTAAACCCGTTACGCCTTGTCCTTTCACTACAGGCCCTTGTAAACAGCCCCTCTCCAGCCTTCTTGTAGGCCCCCTTCAGGTAGTGGAAGGTCACTAGTAGGTCTTCCCGGAGCCTTCTCCAGGCTGAACAACCCCAGCTCCCTCAGCCTGACCTCGCAGGAGAGGTGTTCCAGCCTTCTGATCATCTTTGTGGCCTTCCTCTGGACCTGCTCCATCAGGTCCATGTCTTTCCTGTGTTGAGGGCTCCAGAGCTGGACTCAGTACTCCAGGTGACGTCTCCCCAGAGCAGAGTAAAGGGGCAGAATCACCTCCCTCGATCTGCTGGCCACACTTCTCTTGATGCAGCCCAGGATGCAATTGGCCTTCTGTGAATAAAGTGCAACCATTGTTGCATGTTTGAACCTGGCTACACCATGCTTCTTTCATTTTAAATACTTTAGATACATTTAAATAAATGTCATCTGGGAGGGATCCTTGCCCCACTGAAATCAGTTTGATATTTCAAAAATGTTTGCAAGAGACCTCTATAGGTCACCTAGTGTATATCCCAAATGAGGCAGGGCTGTCATTAGATCAGGTCCAGCCAAGTCCTGTAAACCTTTAAGGATGGAGAGTCCGTGCTATGGGCAGTGTGTTTCAGTGCTATGCCACACTGTCCTGTGGAGGAAATACTTCCTAATGTCCAACTTGAACTTCAGAAAATGTAACTTGAGGGTATTGTCCCTTGCATTATTATCTGGCACTGCAGAGAAGACTTTGTCTGTGTCATCTCTTTAACTGTCATTCAAGTTGCTGTAAGCTGCTGTGAGATCTCCCCTTAGCCTCTTGTCAAAACTAGAGCTCACCTTTTCATCACAAGTCCTGTGCTCGTGAACCCTGACCTATCTGGTAGCCTTCTGCCAGCCACTCTTCTTTTTCTCCAGATTCCAGTTGAGCTGGGTACCTACAGCTGGTCACAGTCTATGGCAGGTGTGGTCTCACCAGTGCTGACCAGAGGGTGAGGCCTCCAAATGTGGGCTAGTGTACAGTTGGCTGTATGGACAAGGGTGAGTACAGTATTGGCTGTTATTCAGCCTACTGTCCACCATCACCCCAAGTCCTCTTGAGCCCTTATCAGTTGCTTCCCAGGCTGTCCTGATGCATGGAGTTGTTTCCTCTCAGCTACAAAACTTTGGGGTTCTTCATGTTGAATGCCAGGAGGTGTCTGTTGGCTTAATCTTCCCATTTTTCAAATTTCCTTTGGATTCAAGCTCTGACATTCTGTATGTCAACTACTCTCCTTAATGTAGTGACCTGTGCAAATCTGCTGAGGGTGCAGTCTGTCCATTGTGAAGGTTCTGGATGAAGATGTTGAACAATTTTTCCTCCACTCACAACCCCTGAGGCACTATGCTTATCATGAGCCTGATGTTGAGACAATTGTCACTGTCCTTTGGGCACAGTGGTCTATTTGTTCAGGCCCACATCCTCAGCTTCCAAATGGGAATGCTATGGGAGATGGTGTCAAAAGCCTGACTGAAGTCAAGATGTGCTACAGCCATTGTAGTCTTCTCATCTGTATTGCTAGTCATCGTGTTGTAGATGCCTGTTGAAGATGCCTTCTTGTTGAAGACATGCCTGTGAAATTCCTCGTTGAGTGTCCATGATTACTTTCTTGTCCTTTATGTGCTTGGGAACAGATCCTAGGAGGTTGTTCTCTGAGACTTTTCCTGACTTGAGGTGAAGCCCAGTGGCCTGTAGTTCTTTGGCCTCTGCTGCTTATCTCTTTTTGAGACTGGCCTTATGATAGCCTCTTCTCAGTAGTCAGGTTACCTTCCCTGGTTGTGATGATTTTTCATAGATAGTAGACAGGGGCCTTGATATCACAGCAACTGGATCTGTAAAATTACCTAAGAGTGAACTTTGCCCATGTATAAATGAGACAAATGACCAATGGGCACTTGTCTTACATGCTTTGTGGAACACTTCAAAATTAGATAAGGAAGTTTCCTCTCATCTGGTAATCATTCCTGCAGTTTTTCCCTATATTGTCATGAAGTGCTTCCATAGGAAAGTCATAAACTGCAAATTGAAGATGAGGAGAAAGAAGGATTACTAATTTGTTAAGTTAATGGGACTGAGTTATAGATGTGTGCTTATTAGAATATTAATATTGTGTTGGAGAAAGAGAGTGATGGGTCTGAATTTCCTGATTGCCATGCTCTTAGTTTAATTTTATTCAAATGATCAATATCTGAAATGAAATGCATGATTGTTTTTTGACTGAAATTGAAGAGTGTGAGTAGGAAAGGCATTATCTTTGCTTCAAAGGACCCAGAGGGTGTGTTGTTCAGGAAGACCCCCTCCTTGAGCAATTTTAGAACTAGATTATTAAATGATGTTTTGTGTCATATAATCCTACCGTTTAATTATCTGTGTCTTTCTGTACAAAATGAATAAAGCTGTTATCATGAACTCTTTAACAACTTGGGCTTTTGAGTTGCTCTGACAAAACTTTGCTGTGAAAAGTTCTGAGTCTGCTGTGATGATCATGTTGTATAAGCCATCATATGTATAAGGTTGTGGGAAATGGCCTAATTTGTCCTGTACTGAAAAGAAATTACAATGTTTGTTTCTTATGCTGTTCAAAATAACAAGTGGTTTTTGTTGAGTATGATACTTATGCTAAAAGAGCTACTTAAACAGATGTATAAAGGGAATTTTACACTTGAAACTAAATTATCAGTGGAGACTGTAATGGTATTTGGAAAAGTGACATACTCAAGGCTGTCAGTATTCACCAGCAGTACTCAGTTTTACTTCAGTGTGAGTACTATTGCCTCACCATCTAAAGTTTCAAGAGAAAACTGCTCAAGAGTTAATCATTCCAAAAGCTAGGGAAGTAAGAAAATTATGGGTAATAAATTGAGGTAATATAATAAGTTATAAACCAGCAAGCAAAAGTTTAGTTATATACAAGTTTTTATATATATATATAAAAATAACTACAGGCAAGTGTAGTTATATACACTGTACAGTTTGTGGTTTGAGGTAAATTGTAAGTGTGTTCCAGAACCCCTGAAAATTCTGTGGGACTTTTTGGTTAAAAATCAATAATTTGCTGCTTTTTCATGTTTGCTTTGTCTTAAAGTCATTGGCCCTGAATCACTTACCTTGTGCCATTTATATATCAACAGAGAGGGGATCAAAACTTCTGTTCAGATTTTTTTGCTCATTGCTATTTTCTGTCTCTGCTTTGCCATTGCTGTCTGCAGAGACATTTATTTGGTGGTTAGGAGAAAGGTGGGCAAGCAGGAAAAACTGAAGTCCTGGTTTGTTGCAGAGTTGCAAGAATTAGAATTAGAGTGATGGAATTCTAATGGAATTAATTCTAATGGAATTAAGAAGGAATTGCATGTGTTTCGCAAAGGTGGTGTCAAGCAGGGTTTCTGCGTAGCGGATTTGCTGTTGCCATGTTGAACTTACATCAAATGAAGCATGGCATGAGAAACAATGTTTTGGTTATGTTTTGTTCAGTGGTACTGAGGAGTAACTCTGCATGAGAAAATGAACCTATTGTTAGTTTTCTCAGCTGAGGCTTGAGATCCATTTGAAGTTGGAGGACCGTGTTTCTGTTGGCTGCTCTAGAGAGAAGATAGTAACCAGGAGGGAGAGAGAGAAGAGAGTAGTGTCACTACAGCACCATAATCTAGGAGGCCTTTTTTCTTGCCTGTGTCGTAAGATACACTCTGTCCTACTGGAAGAGTTGAATTTCTTATTTTCTTGTCACGGCCAAAACATCTTGTCTGGAAATTTTTATACTGTGTGCTTGTTTTAAAACACTCAGCCCATCAACTAGAACAAGTCTCTAGTTTTGACCTGTAAAGAAGTTTTCTTCCTTTAGATCAGTGATGTGGAAAAGCATGGGCTGATTACAGTTAAGAAGACAGAGCAAGAAGCGGTTTTGCAGAGCAAAATATAATTTACTGCTGCAAGGTTTATGTGAGATCCCTTGCCACAGCAGCAATTTTTCTCCTTGAAGGCTATAATGAGACCTTCTCTTCAATATGACATTTGTGTGCCTTACAAATAAGATGAGTATCCTCATACCCATTTCTGCAGGTGCGGAAGCTGAGGCACAGAGAGCAAAGAGGTCACTTGTCCTGCCTTGCCACGGGAAAGTTCACCAGCCATGCTGGAAAATGAACCCAATCATTCTGTGTCCTGGTCCTCAGCAAAACCCATCAGGCCGTTACTTCTTACAGAAGAGTTGTGTTCTGCTGCTGTTGCTAGTTGTGCAGCATCTGTACTTGCAGATTTGCTTCATTTTATTCTCCCAGCACTCACTTTTCTCTCTGATTACAAATGTTTCCTCTTCTGTTGCACAGCCAGACACTTTTCTACATGAAGAATCCTGTATTTTCCCTTCTTTTCAATACCCCACCCCCATGCTCCCAATTTCTCTTCTGTCACTAATTACATTAATTACTCTATTTTGATTTATAAAATGCACTGGCAGTATCACAGTGCTGCTCTGGAGACGCTGCCTGAGCAGAGATGTCCCTTTGTCTAAGTATCATACAAATGCAGAATTATGCAGAACAGTGAAATAGCAGTAGCAGTAGAAGTGAACAGATACAGGTAGTAAAAGTATCTCTGGAATTCATGCATTTTGAATTACAATCTTTGGTGGCTATTACCTCATGTATTTCATCTGTCTTGGGTTTTACAAGCTACTGAGCCCTGAAGACCTTTGAAAGGTTAAATGTTGGGAGTGTCAAGAACTGCTTGGGATTAGAGCCTTGCCTTTTACTACTCCCTCTCTCCCTTAGCTAGGAAGAGTATCAATTGCAGGATCCATATGCACAAATTGTCCCTCAAGATAAAGTTTCTGCTTGAATGGATGGGAGTTGTCTGCTTTGTCACCAAAAAGTTCTTTACCATAATAGGCAAAATCACACCAACTTCATTCTGGCAAGATCAGATTTAGGGGGCTATGAAGGAACTTCATGTGGCTGTTTCTGTCAGAGACACTGTTAGATTAATGCTAGGTTGATAAAACTGTCCTTACTTGATAAGCCATCTGCATTTTCATTGTTTTACACACATGTGAAGGTGGTGTTATGAAATTATTTTAAACTTGATTTTATTTTTTTTTAATTTACTTTTTGAAAAGCCAGCAGGCAAAAAGTCTGTTCAAATAAACTGAGCATGGTCATCTGTCTCTTCAGAATGGGAAGCTGTATGCTGAGGAATGGGACCAAAATAAAGCGTAAGGGATCTAGAAATTTTGAAGCTCTTCAGTGGTGACGCACTGGTGGAAGATGATTACTATATTTATACTGCAGGATTTAAAAAATTAAAAGTCTATTTAAGTTTTTTCTAATGTTTTTGTTAAGCCTTCTCCTCTCTTTGCTTGCCATACTTAACTGCTCCTTTGCCTTTGCTGCCCTGGTCTAGAAGGAACTCCTTCCTTTCCTCTTCCAAGTCAGTGAATCACATGTTAATAATATCCAAGCCTACTTACTTCCTGATAGAACTGTAGATGTAGAAAACCTGTGTCTTATTGCTGAGACTCACAATAATATCCCAATTTAACCAAAATGGATTTTTAAATAATATTAATGAGGTATTAGTCTACATCTATTCAGATAGTTTGGTGTTTCAATTTTAGGTTTGAATTCAGAAACTTTTTGTTTTCTAGCACCACTTATATGTTCCATCTACAGGTAAAGAGTATTGCTTCTACTGCGATGGACCAGTCAGGAACACATTTCTCTAGGTGGCATCATACCTTAGATTTAAGGAAAAAACCCAAAAATTACACATTTAGAGATTTGAGTCATTGATGGCTTCAGGATAAAAACAGGGCCTTAGGAATTTTTTTTTATTATTACTGCTTTTTACTGCTTTTACAATCCCTCCCCCTTCTTTCGTGAGTATATGTGATTGACTTTGCAGACTCCACTTTTTTTCCTCTCTGGGAAAAACTGACATTGAATACATTCTGTTGTCTTGCATTGTAAATTAACAGCTCATGCATAAGTGTATCTTTTCCTTTTAAAGGTCAAGTACATACAAATCTCAAGGGATTGATGTCACAGTTAAGTACAGTCAAGGAAGCTGGACTGGAGTGCTGGGTACAGATGTCATTACTATCCCAAAAGGAATCTATGGCAGCTACACCATCAACATTGCTACCATTCTTGAATCGGAGAATTTCTTCTTACCAGGGGTTAAATGGCATGGGATTCTTGGTCTTGCCTACGATGCCTTAGCCAAGGTACATCATCCTTTCCCCAGCTGTTGTCTTTCACAATAGCAATAAATAGAAATCTATTAAAATAAAGTAGGCAGATTATCTCTCGGCATTAGACTCCTCCCTTCCAACCAGTCTTTCCAGAAAGAATAAATTGGCTTTTGATGGTACCACAGTCCCATGTGAGGATTTGTACTTTTCTCATGATAAAGGCTCTAATTTTAGCTCTTCTGGAAGGAATAAGTTTTTACAGTGCTTGTAGTACCAGATGATGGGAGTAAAGACTTCTGTTACGTGTGTGGAAGGGCTCTGATGATGTCCCTCAAAACTTGTCCATGACAATGAATTTACTTGGCAAAGCCTTTGTATGTTTATTCCAAGACATTCTCCATTCATCAAGTTAAAGTTGATATGAAGGGCATATATGCATAATTTCAGAACAAATACTAACTACAGTGTTTTTATGAATGTGGAACTAAGTACATCCTGTTCTCGTGGAGGTAGGGAATTCACATAGAAGTTTAAATTAAAATCTAAAATTTATAACCTTATAGTGTAAAACTGAAAACGTGATTGGAATACTACATAGCCAT
This sequence comes from Todiramphus chloris collaris, assembly GCA_025345505.1. NCBI lineage: Eukaryota > Metazoa > Chordata > Aves > Coraciiformes > Alcedinidae > Todiramphus > Todiramphus chloris. The sequence continues at coordinate 6,883,316 of JANVCC010000017.1, read as the reverse complement.
AGTTTTCAACCTACACATAACTGCCTGAGAAATTCACAAACTTGAGATATATCCCATTAGAATTCAATCCTGCCTGCCAACTCTGGAATTAAAATGCTTTATTCAGGAGTTGTGTGATCATTGTATTGACTTCTGCCGTACTTGCTGTGATAGACAGCTGACAGACAGACAGACAAGAGCTGCTTCTCAAACCCTGGTTTGGGCATATAGTGTATTCAGGGCATTTATTTTTACTTTCTTCCAAAGACTTAAGTGTTTCTCGCTTCTGAGGCTGCTCTGTGCTTTGTGTAGTAAGAGCACTTGGCATCTTGCAAGGAGCTCAGGGTCCCTGCCTGTCATGAGATGTACCTGCACAGAAATCTGAATTACAGTGAAACTGCAGTACTCTAATAACTGCAAAGGAAAGCACGATGTGCAGTGGAGGAAAGAACCTGTTGGCCAGTAATCAGCTGAAATGAGTATGCTTGGATATGAAACTCTTTAGAAGAAAGAAGAAGAAATAAGGGCCACTGAATTAAAAGTTCATTAGAATTAAACTGTGTTTAAAAACTTGAAATCCTCACTTTTAAATTCTGCCTTTTAACTGTGGAAAGGTGCAAAGGGCAAGTTACATTTGACTGTTCTAAGCATTTTGTAAAGGCCAAAGCCTTTTCCAAGCAGAAAGCATCAGTGAAAGTTTCTTCCTGAAACTGAAACTAGTATAAGAGTTTGAAAACTGCAATTTAAAAATACTCTCATGCTTTAGGGATTTCTATGACAGTGGTCAAGAGCAAAAATGTTTTTAAAAACAGCACAAAAAGGAAAATGACAGATGTTGGGTTTTTAAGACATTATATCTAAAATTTCATCACCTGGTTGTCAGAAATTCAATTTACTTGTGAAAAGTGGTCTTATTTGAATGATTTGCTCATTTCTGCAAAGAAACTTTTTAATGAATACTTCTGCAATTCTTTTGTTTTGTTTTGTTTTTCAACACCTTCAAGCCTTCAAGTTCTGTGGAGACGTTCTTTGATTCTATTGTGAGGCAGGCAAAGATCCCCAACATTTTCTCCTTGCAGATGTGTGGTGCTGGACTGCCTGTTTCTGGAAGTGGTACCAACGGAGGTAGTCTTGTGGGTATCTGTCAATCTGAGAGGGAAGATACATATCTTTGTCAGTCTCTCTCCCTCTTTTCTATGACTATCCTACTTCTTCCAAAAAAATATATGAAAAGTTTCATGTTTTTTTAAAGAAAAGGTAATCACGCAAAACTCAATTATCTTTTTATTTTTATTTTCTATTCTTTTATTTTTCCTTTCTCAAGTTTGAGTAAACATCTACATTTCACATTTAATTTTAATAAATAAAAGCATAAATGTTGTGTCATTTTCTCAGGACAGATTCTGCTTTTTCAAACTATGTAGTCCCTTACTCAGATGCTTACCTTTTTTAATCTCATCAAAATGCTACAACACTTTTCTTTTATATATGATGTGAAAAGGGGGAGAGGAATCAAGGCTCTTTTCCTTTTTTTGTAAGCAACGTATAAAAGGAAAAAATATGAAGACAAGATCTTGAGCTTGTTGTTACTCTAGAAAGTCTTTCCATCGGTTTTAGTGGAACCAAGAATTGGCCATTATTTATCTGGAATGACTGTTCCCGAATTATTAGAATGATAATAAATGTATCAGCACAGGAGTTGATCACAAATAGTTATTTGGCTTTGAATTCATATACTGTAAATGTTAACCCATTTGTGACAGATGAAGCTCAAGCAAGAACTTGCTTATTTTAGCTTAGGTAAAAGTCTAATGGTCTAATATGCTCACAGTCAGCTTCAACATAACTTTTGCTGGAAGCCATTAGTGACAGCAGCGATAGGATGATCATATTCTGTTTTGGTTGTGTGTAAGAAAAATGAAATGTTCTTGAACAGTTTTAAGGCTTTTCTGATCTGATAAAGTGAATTTATGATGTGCGAGTTTAATACGTTGTCCCATTTTTATACATAGCCTAGATTAAGCAACTGGAGATAGTTTTGATTTTAAACAGTGAGGCTTTCATGAAAGAATCAGTGTGAGCTTGTAGATGAAGATTCTGGTAATTTGGCCCAATGTGGGAATTCTGCTTGACTGAAGAAAATCTATTTTATGTCTAGATTTTTCACACTGCTTTATTATTGACAAAGAACTTCTCAGTAACATCCTTACAAATGGTGCTAAATTAAAAATTTGATACCCTGTATATCACAAATATTCCCCTTTTTTCCTGTATTTGCCACAAAACTAAGCAGCCAGGATTTTAAAGTGTGTGAATTCTTTTCTTCTTTCCCTTAGGTTCTGGGTGGAATTGAACCAAGTCTGTACACGGGTGATATTTGGTACACACCAATCAAAGAGGAGTGGTATTACCAGGTTGAAATTCTCAAACTTGAAGTCGGAGGACAAAACCTCGAATTGGACTGCAGAGAGGTATCTGGCATTATGTGCTTCTGTTTATATAAAACCTAAGTTTAGTTAAGAAAAATACTTAAGTGATCAGTTTTGGTTTTGCAAGCAGATGCATATTAGCATCTCCTGTGAGAATGAAGGCTGCATGGTAACTTTGAAAGGAAATGAACGAGCCCCGTTAATTGCAGCGTGTACATCAAGCATGCTACAACTGATTTAAAGAAGGCTTTAAAGTCATTGATAGTATTTTCAGTAAATTAAGAACTAAGCTCCAATTGTTAAGTGAACAGTCCACTGAAAATAAGGCTGCTATGATTTGGAAGGGCTTAGCCTCTTGACTAGTTTCAGCTCTAACAAAGGTATCTAAACACTGAAGGTGATCTATTGATTCCAGGAGACAACAGTCTTTAAACAGCGACAGTTTATGTTTTTCTGTCGTGCAGTAAAATCAAACCAAAGCATTTTAAAGAAATTCTGATCAAACAAAGAAAAGGGAAGGTTTTTGGATTGACCCCTGTGCAGATGTCCAAGCATGTAATTCAGGATGGCAGTGGGCAGGTGTCAGCCTGGGACAGTTAGCAAAGCATCTTATCCTATGCCTTCTTTCTTTTTAATTCTTTTTTATTTTTGTAATCCACCTTTGCTCACTTCAGCCTTGCAAGTTATTATTCCTGATGGATATATTTTCTGGTTTTATTCGAAATAGTGTTCTGTTGTCTCTGGATAAGTTCAATGAGACTGTGTTATCGCAATCTTTATTCCAAAGCAGTTTCTTTTTTTTTTTTTTTTTTTTTTTTCCTGGAGGATGCATGTGTGTTTGTGTGTTTTATTTGTTTCTTACTGTTACTTATTGCTATTCATGTTTTCATTCTAATTTTAGAAATTTCATGTCATGTTTTGATTGGACGCTTAATTTTATCTTATGCTTGTTTTCTTAGATGGAAATTACTGGGACATGATAATTTAAAGTTTTTTAGAGTTCATACAAATTAAGTGAAAGTCATGGTAAAAAAAATCTTACATGTGCATAAATATTATATTTCTATACAAAGTATGGAAGTCATGTTTCCATCTAAAATATTTAAAATTAGTCATACCATCTTTCAACTTAAAAAGCAAAACAAGGTCTATTTAAATGTCTGTCTCTATTATACTGTTAGAAAAGCAAAACCACCCGTCCTCAAACGTAAATGTTTGTGTTTGCTTTCCTTTCTTGCCTTAAAAAAGAGTCAACATGTTTTTGAAGAGCAGCCGTTGTACTAATGGTTTAATACACGCTATTTCCAGAAAACAACTCATTTAAAAATGTGTCAGCATTACAAAAGTTTCCTGTTATTGTGGCTCTTTTCTGAGCCAGGATTTGCTTTTACATTGTATGTATTAGCACAGTACACTAGTCACCAGTACAGAAGGCGTCATTCCTTTCTTGATCAAAGGAAATCTTCCTGCAAAAATTTGATAGGAAGAACAGTAAATTAGAGCTAGTATGATTAAAGTCTGGCTAGTTACAGGCTAGCAGAGGATGCAAGGACTGTACAGGATGATAAACTATATGCCCTCTCTCCTCTTAGTTGTTTTCTAGGAAATGGAACATTTTTTTGTAACCATCACAAGAGACTACTCCTTTCCTTACCAGGGGGAAGTAATCCCCTCACTTCAATGCTGGGAATCTGTCTGGTGTTACACTGCAGCTGTGGCTTTGAGCCTGGCAGGGCAGAGAGAAGTACTGAGCTGACAGCAGTGCACCCTGCATAGGCTGCACTGTTAAATATTAACCAGGAAGACTAAGAAGGAAAATTACTGCCCACTGCAAGTGCACTGTACACAGCGTGAAAATCCAGGTGCTTAGTCCCTGATTGAGCAATTCTGCTACTCCACCCATTTTGCGTGGTTTCTTAGTGGTAGACTCTCTTGGCTGTGCCCTCTGCATAGTTTTTCCCCAAGAGTGGCTTCCTATGCTGCTCGCAATTGCATATTTATAGTAGAAATCTGTTAAAACAGACTCCACAATGCCATGATATTTCTCTCCACTCTTTAGAAGTATTTCTGAGTGTGTAATAAATGGTTTCCTGTTTGCTTTTCTTTAAGCCTGGCAGCCTATAGAAGCTCTTCTTTCAAAAAGAAAGTAACTAAGCCAGAGTTACTAGCTTCATTTTTGGTGGGTTTTATTTTTGTCACTGCGATAAAGATATTCCATGTGACTTGATAACATCTGAACCCATGTATTTTAAATTAGCCTGCAGTTTGATGTCTTCCAAAAAAGCTTACGCTGTATATTACCTTGTGTTTTATGATTATGTTATAAATATGTCACTGTTCAGTTATATTGATCCTGTTTCCTAAGGTAGTAACAAAAGTAGTTACTGCAAACAGCTGCCACTGTTACTTGCCTTTATTTTTAGGGTTTTTTTTTTCTTCCCCTGATACAACTAATTGTAGTTTTTAAGGAGTTCATGAAAAAATATATACCTATTAAAATGTTTATTCTTTGTTTATCTGGAGTTTGCTGAAATCTCTTAATTTGTGGGTTGCGGTTTTAATAATGAAATGTTCACTTAGGGTTTTTTGGAGCAGATTTTGAAGCGGACAGATTGAAATGTCAAGTTTCTTTTTGCTTGGTTTTATCTGTGTGTTTTTCAGCAGTTGAGAGAGAAGGGTGTGGCATTTGGCATTTGTTACTCCTGAGCCAGTACCGAATGTGACGTGTAATAAGGCCTGATGTTTCCTGACTATTCTTAAATTAGGTACGCCAGCCATTAAAAGTAGGCTGTATCATGTTGGAACTAGAGTGCTTTTGCCCGAACGGTATGGGAGGTGAAGTGGTTTATCTTACACCTGTGAGAGGGGCCAGGCTTTACTTCTTTTCACAGTGGTTTGGCCAGTTGTACCAGCTGTGGTGACACGTGGTAATTTCCTGAGTGGTGCAGATAAATTCACTCTCGTGTCAAGGCTGACCGTATCTTCCTTTTGCTCTTAGGCTTTGTTTGAATTCAAGCTATCAACTAGGGAGAGCTGCTGACAAGTGTGACATGCAGGTTTGGGAAGACAGCTACCAAAAAGGAACATCTTTCTCATTGTTATGAACCAGTGAAATCCGCATTACATTAACTACATCGTGTAACTTCTCTCCTTTTTTCCCCCTCCCTAGTATAACGCTGATAAAGCAATAGTAGACAGTGGAACCACGCTGCTCCGGCTGCCTCAGAAAGTCTTTGGTGCTGTTGTGCAAGCTATAGCTCGCACGTCCCTGGTAAGCTAACGTCATTAAATCTGCTTGAAATGTTAAATTTGTGTTAAATGATCACGTGATCTTTGAAAGGAGTGTCACCTTTGCTGTCTACCTTGTAAATCATAAGGTTTTAACCTGAGAGGAGCAGAATCTTTTTTGATCTACTCCTGTTAATTGAGAAATGACTGATAGTCTTTGATGGAAATGGAAAATGAAAAGGAAGAGGTGAAAAGGGAAAGAGAGGAGCAAAAAGAGGGGGCCAAGAACAGTCAAGAAGTTTGTGTATGGAAATGCATCAGAAATAGTGCAGAGATAGAATACTTTGTTCTAAGCATTTCAGAAACATAGACATAATCCCTGTTGCTCTGATTCGAAGTATTAAGAGAGCAAAATGCAGTCCTTTCTTTCAAAACGGAGTGTTTATAAAGTAGAACCTGCTGCTGTAAGCAATTCCTTTCCAAGTATAGTGCTTAGTGTTGTACAGAAGAGATGTCATTCATTGGGATTATTCATATCAATAAAGCTGCTTTTGACCTTCATTATTGAATTATTTCTGTTTAAAAGCATCTTTCTTTGGAAGTAGAGTGGGCTTTAGAAGTAGGGCATGGGGATAGTGTTTTTTTCTGGATGTAGAGTAACTGAAGCAGCATTTTCTGGTTAATAAAAACTATTAATAAATTTTGGTTGAGTACAAAGAACAGCCCCAAGAAGGTTAAAGATGAAGAATAAATCCAAGATATTTCAGTGTGAACAATTTTAATATTTTTGTCATGGATTCACAATCAGACAGTGGTAGTCATTGTAAATCACAGGAAATGCAGTAACTGGACTATAGTCTGGCTGCGTAAAAGACAAGAGTATTTGCCCATATGCTGATAATTCAAGATTGAGATCCTTTCCCTGATTGAGAGCGGAGTTTTGACAGGAAATGTTTTTTGCTGTTTCAGTATCTAAAATAAATGTGCCAGTTACCTTACATAGCTCAGCTTCCCTGCTTCAAAAGTTCTTCCCTTTGCAAAGCACTTAAGTATTTTGAAACATAGAATTGTTCTGGTTGGAAGAGACCCTTGAGATCATCAAGTCCAAACATTAATCCAGCACTGCCAAGTCACCACTAAACCATATCCCCAAGCACCACATCTACACAGCTTTTAAATACCTCCAGGGATGGTGATTCCACCATTTCTCTGGGCAGCCTGTTCAAGTGCTTTACAACCCATTCTGTGTAGTCTTTCCTAATATCCAACTTAAACCTTCCCTGGTGCAACTTCAGGCCATTTCCTCTTGTCCTATCCCTTGTTATAGGGGAGAACAGACCAACCCCTACTTCATGATAACTGCCTTTCAGGTAGTTATAGAGAATGAGGTGGTCTTCCCCAAGCCTCCTTTTTTCTAGGCGAAACAACCCCAGCTCCCTCACTGGCTTCTCATAAGACTCTTGCTCCAGACCCCTCAACAGGTTCATTGCCCTTCTTTGGACATGCTCGAGTACCTCAATATCAATATTGTATTGAGGGACCCAAAACTGAACACAGTTATTTTAGGTGCAGTCTCACCAGTGCTGAGTACAGGGGCATAATCACTCCCCTAGTCTTGATGGACACACTGTTTCTGATACAAGCCAGGATGCTGTTGCCTGACTTGGCCACCTGGGCACACTGCTGGCTCATATTCAGCTGGGTGTCGACCAGCACCCCCAGGTCATTTTCCAGCGGGCAGCTTTCCAGACACTCCTCTCCAAGCCTGTAGCATTGCATGTGGTTGTTGTAACCGAAGTGCAGGACCCGGCCCTTGGCTGTATTGAACCTCACACATTCATCTAAGCTAGCGTTTAAGCTGCTTTCATAGGATATACAGAAGCCTGCGTAGAGATGCCCAGTTATCAGAAGAGAGAAAAGCCACTTTTACCCTTACTAGTCAATTCTAATGGTTATCTACCACTTAACCTCCATTAGACACAAAGTACTACAATATACCACTGTACCTAAAAGGGTAAAAAGAAGGCATCGGTAGTCTGCAATTACCTGTAACTGACTGTTTTCCACTTGATATAGCAGCTCTGGATATTAAAAGAAACAAAGGTACCTGTTGTAACTTGTTTAAAAAAAAGAAATCCAGCAAAAAAACAACCAACACACACCACAGCTTCCTATTACCATTGAACAGTACAAAGTGTATCTCTAGAAAAGTCACTAGTATGCAAGTATTTACACTATAAACTTTTTGCATGTATCTAAAAAGACAGAAAAGGTACTGGCAACTGAAAAAAAAAAAAAATCAGAAGAAAAAATAATTAAGGACAATATAAAACACACAAAAAGATTACAGTGAAGACAGACCATTTGTATCCAGACTTCTTAATTTACTTAAGCATCTTTAGGGTTGTCACAAATAAAGGTTTCCCCATACAGAGAGATGATGGGTGGCTTTTCTGTGAAAGTTTCTTAAAGAAAAAAAAAAAAAAATACAGAGTCATACATTGCAATGCTCTATTAAAGCACCAAGTGATTTCTCTGTCCTTAGAAAAAAATGTGAAGAACAAGAAAAGATTTCCCATTTCTAACTGAAGTCCAGACGCATTTTCCTCCCCTCAAACTACTACTATTACAAAATAATTTGGGTATAATTTGCAAATAGACTTTTTCTTCTTTCCTGCTCTGCATCAACTTAAAAAATAAATCCAACCTTTTTTTGTATACTCTTGGGAGCAATAGCTGCAAAGTGTTGGCTGGAATTTCCGTTGATGAGGGAGGAATTGAAAGAAGCCTACCCAAGAGCTCTTGTAATGGCACCTTGTAGATAGGGCATCCTCCTGTAAAGTAGTCACAGTGGTCCATACTCCACTGTGATGTTGGTGAAGATGCTTCAACTAGAGCTTTCTACATTACAAGTAAATAGTTAACTGATCAATAAGATATTGGAGGGGAACCATTCACTCTGCTTAATGGTTTGTATTCTTCCTATTAAAAATGCATAAACTAACTCTTCTCTTTTAGGGTAAACGCCACCACTAATTTACGAATTGAATCAGAGTAGGATAGTGAGAAATGCAACCAGATGTGAAAAAACACTTTTCCCACACACCCTCCCTTGTTCCCAGGCTCAGCTTTGCTCCTGATCCTCTACCTCCTCTCCCTCAGCTGTGCAGGGGGACAGGGTTGCTATCAGTTCATCACATTTTGTTTCTGCCATTCCTTCCTACTCTGGTGGAGGACTCCTCATAGTCCTCCTGTGCTGCAAAGTGGCATCCCTCCCATGGGACACTGGCATCCCTGAATGTCTCCAACCATCATGGATCTCCACTGCGGGCAGCAGTCCTCCCAGCAACTGACTGCTCCAGCACAGGCTTCTTCAGAGTCTCGGCCTTCTTTGGGCGCAGCCACATGCTCTGGCATGGAGTCCTCCACTGCAGGTGGCATTCCAGTCCACTGTTAATCTCCATGGGCTGCAGGGGCTCAGCCTGCCATCTCACCACAGGCTGCAAGGAGGTCTCTGCTCCAAAGCACTCCCCTTGCTCTCCTTCCTCAGTCTTTGGCTCTGCATAGTTGTCTCTCTCACACCCACTCTCCTCCAAAACAAAAGAACTTGCCCATCAGGTTTTTCCCTTCTTGAATATGCTATCACAGAGGCACTTTCACATCTATGATTGGCTTGGCCTTGGCCAGAGGCAGGTCTATCTTGGAGCTAGGGATGCTTCTCGGAACTTCTTACAGTAGCCCTCTCCTCTGCTACCAAAACCCTGCCAAACACAAACCATTATGTGACACAAGTCATAATGGTTCATGATGTGCCTCGATTTGTACGTTGGGGTTTTGCTTTGATCCTTAAAGAAAAAGCTCTTTGTTGGACTTGTGTTCATGCTTGAATTTCTCCATGGGAATAGAAAAAGTATTGAACAGAGGTAGTGATCATTTGCAAAATCCTATCAAAATGTATGTAATCTGTATGTATCACTTTTTTTTTTTAATAGATACAAGAATTCTCTTCTGGTTTCTGGACTGGTTCACAGCTTGCATGCTGGGATAAAACTGAAAGACCATGGTCCTTGTTTCCCAAACTCTCCATTTACCTGAGGGATGAAAACTCCAGTAGGTCGTTTCGGATCTCTATCCTGCCACAGGTCTCAACCTTCTTTGTTTATTCAGTTTTGCATTTATCTTTACTATTTTAAAGCACATGACCTTAAAAAATAGGACCTATTTATAGCAGTAATAGAGAACAGGCCTATTGCATGCAAGGGCAATATTTTTAAATTAAATTTAAAAAATTAAATTTTATACAGGGAAAATACACTTGTCACATCTAAATGAAGAAATAAAAACAGTTTCCCTCTGAGTGCAGTCCATGTAGTTGGAAATTATTTTTTTCAACCTGTCAGGAAAAATAGGCAAGTTGGATTTTTTTTTTTTTTTTTTTTTAACAAGCTTTAGGCCCATTAGATGTCAATAGAGAATGTCTCTGCTCTTTTTGATCTTCTCATTTTGGGAAGCAAATTGATTTGGCTTTTGTGGCATTGTGAGCTGGATCACTTCTTCTGGGTATGACAGTCTTGGCAATGAGCCTATCTGATCTCTTCACCATTTTCTGTAACTTGGTTGGTTTATCATTATCTTTTGTTAATATTCCATGCCAGCTTTAGACTATAATGTGCCACTTGTATTTTTCCTCCCTGGCTTCCCCTCCCAGTATAGGCTGCAGTACAGGCTAGTATCCTCTAACAGTACTAATACAATCTTTTTACCTCAGGGGATGGTCAGGAGCAAAGGGGAGAATGAACCTATTAAATACATTTTAACTTCAAATATAGTAAAGCCTTATGATAAGCTTTTTCTGTATTGATCGTGTAGCTTGCCAATCTTTCATCTTTCCTGAGGAGACAACAGGTAAAATGTGACTTGAATTTATGAATCTAGAGCCTTGAAGGTGGCACTGAATGCTCTCTGAATCAATTCCATCCTGATAATTTTCTTTAAATAATAAAATTATTCTCTAATTTTAGTTAATATCCTAAGTTCTTTCTTAGCTATCCTTCCCATACAGAAAATACAATAAAAAGTGGCTCTCATGAATTTGCTGTTGACCTTCACATAGTGACTGACTGCATTCAAACTAACCTTAGAATCCAAGAGCTTTTCCTCTTACTTGGATGTAAGCTTTGACCAGTTTTCAGTCATGTACAAAAATCTGTTTGCCCCTATTTATTCTCTATTTCCAGTGAAGTTAGGGTGCTTGCATATAAAAATCAAAAGCTCTGAACTTCTAAGTACTGTGTAGTGTTGCTTCTTACACTCTGGCTTTTTTTTTTTTTTAAATAGCTTTATATTCAACCCATCCTTGGAATAGGAGAGAATTTACAGTGCTATCGATTTGGCATCTCTTCATCCACGAATGCTCTTGTTATTGGTGCTACAGTCATGGAAGGCTTCTATGTGATATTTGACAGAGCCCAGAGGAGAGTGGGCTTTGCAGTGAGCCCATGTGCAGGTAAGAGGAATATTGTTCAGGACTTCGTGAGGAAACATCTGCTCTCTCATAGAAACACCTTTGCCACTTACCTGATGGGGAAAAGCATGGTTACTCATGAAGTATGAAGGGTATATTTTTGAGCAATTCAAAACTACTCAGAATTCAAGGGAAAAAAAAAAAGGAGATGTATTGCATGCAGCAGTCTTTTGGCATGAAGTAAATCAGTCTCAGTTCTGGGTATCTTAGCTGCGTTCTTCCCTTTGAGACATCTTCCTTGAGACAGCTGTCTGTGTGCGTAGTTTCCCCCACAGTTAGATCAGACAAGTCCGTGTTTTTATCGCAGCTTCATTTTTGTGTAGTTCCTGTTCTACTCTGCAGATAAATGGATTCTTCAACTAACTTTTGCAGTGTGCAGTGAAGCACCTTACTTGGACTTTTCTCTTGATGTAAATTGTGCCTTTTCAGCCTCTCAGAAATACTCAAAGAAAAAGCTAAGATGAAAATGGGACTCGAATTATGACTCATGGTGTTTGTTTTGGTTGTAAACAAATAGTGTTCTCAGTGGAAGTAGAAAGCCATTAATTTTTTTATTAGCTGCTGAGAAAATATGAAAAAAGCTCATAATTCTTGGCTGATTTTACAGTGCTGGTTATTTTTTCTGCTTTTTTTAATGATTTCTTTTCTGTCACCGTGGGTAGCTAAACCCAAAAGGTTTGGGGTTTCCTCCCCTTGTTGATAAGACATTGCTTTGGCACCACAGGAACATGCAGGTAGGAGAGAGGGGATAATGTGCACCCATATGCAAGTCTCTGTCCCCAAAAGAAGTGGTCTATACTCTGAAAAACACTGTGTCATCTGAGATTTGTATGAGAAGAGGACTACAACTGACAGTGCTTCTTCAATCCCCAGTATGTTAGAGAGGGTAAAGGCACTGAGTACATGAGTGCTTAATGCAGACAGGTAATTGAGGGGGGAAAAAGAGAGAGAATAGGTTGCTGAGTTGGAGCACAAGGGCATTTTAAAAGCTTTTGTTTGTTTGTTTGTTTTTTCAATTTCCCCGTTGTTAATGGGTTCAAAACTGCCATCTTTGAGCTTACTATGAAAGAAAATGTGGATATTGTTTTGGGTTGCTTAATGAAGACTCCATGAGGTACCGTGCAGTAATAATGAAGAATTTTGAAGGAATCTAGAAGGAGAGTGTAACTAGACAAAAAATGCAGACCAGGTTTTCCTGCCTTTCATTCTTCCTTGTGCTTCCTAACTCCAATTTTAGCAAGTGTAGCCTCCTGTCCCTGCCACGCTGCAGCCATTAATGGAGAGGAGAGGGAGCATTTTGACAGAACATACTGACCAGCATGTGGTCAGCAGGGGGATGTGAGCCAGCTGGGGCTCGTAAGAACTGCTTTGACAGCATGTCTTTGTTGAGAAAAAGAGTCAGGGAGCCATAATAACACATCAATGTTAATATTGCTACATAGAAGCATAGAGTTTGGCCACTTCATGTAGTTCTGCCAGCTTTGACTAGAAAGGAAATGAGCTCGCTGAATAGAAATAAAATCTGAATTTACATGAGCTTGGACACATGATGATACCCAGCTGGTGCCAGAAGGCATTTCCTCCTTATTTCTTTGTCCGTGTTTCATACGTATGTCTAACTTAGCATCATGGGAACTCAGCTTCTCGAGAAATCAGATGACAGAAGCCACTGACTGAGACATGATATACTGATTTGTCAGACTCTACTCACACGGGGCAGATGACATTTAGCTGGATGTGCCAGTTATTCTGAATTCACTTCTTCACAGCTTGTGGTTTCCATATTTAATGCTACTTTCATCAGAAAACCACAACTGTGAGTGGTTAGCAGTCAGTGCAGTTTGAGGGATTAAGCTGCCTAACTGGCTTCCTGTGGAGGCCAGCCATGTCCTCCATAGCAACTATATTAATGTAATTTATTTTGGACCTTTTTTAGTCTCTTCATGGGCATAAATTAAATCGAATTACTGGTGGCATAAATCTTCAGAAACAGAAATACAAAAGACCATTTGGTGTGGCTTTGCAATGACCTATACTTTCTTGTTTACAATAGGGTGTTAACACTAAATTTATGCCCATGTTTTTATAAGGTGTTAAACAGGTATGTGCTAAATACAAAAATGAGGTGAACAGGACTAAAAGCCTTGACTTCATTAACTCCCAAGTTTCTGTAAATTTGACTAGAGATGAGAACTGGCTTATCCCACAATATTCCTTGCACCATTTTCATTCTCCAGGATGTACCTAGAGTGAGGAGAGTTAGATAAAAGGCTGCAGGAAGCTATTCCATTGTAGCAGGAAAGAAATTGTCTTTCTCCTCAATATGTGAAACCCTTTAAGATTTATTCTGCCTGTTTCTAATTTCAAATTGTTTCAAGTTGCCTGTTGATAATTTCAGGGATTACCTACTGTTTACAGAATGACTAGGAAAGGTTTTGGATGAGGTCCCGGTTTTGGATGAGGTCCCTTCTTGACGCAAGATATTCAGATCAACTAGTTAGTATCAGTGAAGCAACCTAATGGTACCTCAGCATTGAGCAGAATTACACCCCTAGTATTTTTGGAGTGAGAACTTCATAGGAGCAAGACTTGGGTATTTCTTAGGAAGAAATGCGCAAAACACTGTAATCATAAATGACTTCTACACTAAACTCTGATGAGAGAGAATGCACCCAAATTTGTGGGCATTCAACTCAGAAGAATGGATGACATGATGAATAGCTGAGCTTCAGTCCAGAAGGACCTTGGTAACCTGGAGGACTGGGCATCAGAAACCTCAGGAGTTTCAGAGAACAGAAGTGCAAAGTTCTGCACCTCGAGCAGAAAACCACCATGCATGGGTACAGTCCAGGAAGGAATCAGCTGAACAGCAGCCCTGTGAAAAAAGAACTGGGCCCCAAGTCCAATCCAAGCCAAGGGTGAGTGTGAGTGAAAGAAACTACATAACAAAGGGCAACATCCAGCAGTTACATTCAGGAAGGTTCAAATTGGACAAAGAAGTTTCTTCTTCACCAGGAGGGTGGTATAGCACTGAAACAGGCTGCCCAAAGAGATCGTGGGGTCTCCATCCTCAGGGTTATACAAGACCTGGCTGGATAAAGCTGTAGCTGACTTCATCTGCTGATGAGGACAGTCCTGCTCTGAGTAGGAGGCTGGACAAGGTGACTTCCAGGGTCCCTTCCAAGCAGCAGTTTACAATTTGATGATAAATTTCTTCTAACTTGAGGCTTGCTTCTTTCCCAAACCACCCAAGATGGTGAATGAGAGTGTGTTTGAGTTCTACACCAATGTTATAAAATAGCATTTTTCCAGAGGTGCCTCTTTTTTTTCTGTAATCATCAACGAAGAATAAAATCCCCTTTATTCAAGGTCAAGAATTTATTGTAGGTAGCTACCCCCAGATGTTCTAATAAAAATATGCTAAGATATCATAATTCAGCTAATGTATAACATGATCAGTGTGCGTGACTGTTAGTTTATTTTAAGGGCTTGTTTGAACAATTTAGGCAAATTTCCTCTCTTTTGATTTCCTCTCTGTTTCTCTAGGGGTGGAACAGGGTGAGGAAAAACTTTTCTTTTTGAAGGGAAGAAAGCAGAGGCTGTGCTGCTATCAAGCATTCTCAAAATGTAATTTAAAATGTCAGCCACTATGGCAACAGTTTTGTATTGCCTTTTTTAAATAGGAGTAATTATTGTACTCAAGCCAAAGAATGGATAATTAGGGACTATTTATTTTCAAAGCTATCTCCAAGGTGGAAAATTGTGCTGCCTTTTTTTTTTTTCCCACTTCAAAATACTAAATTCCTAGGTAGTAATACTTATGCCTCGCATTTTACATTAGTATTAAATGTGGTTTAGTTTGGTTTTGCTGCAGGACTTCATAGAGACAATTTAAATGGCCTGAGAGGGTGAGGTATCCAGAAGAAACAATTGCAAGGTAGACAAAGTTCAATACTGAGACTCTGAACAAAACTGATTCTGACACAGATCTTCTAGATAGTCTCTTACAAGTCTGTCTGCTGCTGTGCAGCTACCTTACCATATCTATGCAACAGCAGGGTCTTCGCAAAGATATGCAGATAATATAGGCTGCATGGGACATTTTATTACCAGTGAGAGAATACATGTGTGGTATTCAGAAGTCTCAGGGTGCTTATGGATGCAGCCTCAGGCTTCACCCAATCCACTCTAACAGTGTATTGCTACTAAAGGAATCTTCCTACACTTGCAGCTGGGGAAGGGATTGGTTCAGTTGAGTGATCCTACAGAAAACTACACATTTGGACATTTTGTTTGTTATGACAGGTTGGTTTTCGATCAGATCAGTCAGTTACCTTGACTCTCCTTGTAGCCTACAAGTCACTAACACCAATACAAAAGAGGCAGCAAGGAACAGGAGTGAGGGCAAGCGGGACTGTAGCAGTTCATGATTAAGTTGAATGAATTATACTGAGACTTAAACTTTAAAATAATATCAGGTGTTGGGAGACCAGGGACTGAATACCAGCTAAAATCTCTCTCAGTAAGTTGCAGATAAAGCAGCCTACCTATTCTGCTTTTGTTTCTCCACTAATAAGCTTAAAGGCCACCTTCATGACTTTCCAAAGCCCAGGCTCCCCTCTTCCTTCCAATGGGTATTTTATGCTAATCTGTTTAAACATGCTTTCAGAAGTTGTGTCTAAGATATATGTCTAAGATATAAGAGATACTGTTTTCAGTAGGCAGTACCACTTACAACATCACAGAATCAAAGAATGTTTGGGGTTGGAAGGGACCTCAGAAGATCATCTAGTCCAACCCCCCTGCCAGAGCAGGATCACCTAGATCAGGTCACATAGGATCGCATCCAGGTGGGTTTTGAATGTCTCCAGAAAAGGAGACTCCACAACCTTCCTGGGCAGCCTGCTCTAGTGTTCTGTCACCCTCACCATGAAAAAGTTTCTCCTTACGTTCACATGGAACCTTCTATGTTCCAGCTTGCACCTGTTGCCCCTTGTCCTGTCATTGGACATAACAGAGAAGAGCCTGGCTCCATCCTCCTGACACCTTTTACATAATTATGAATATTAATGAGGTCACCCCTCAGTCTCCTCCAAGCTAAGGAAACCCAGCTCCCTCAGCCTTTCATCATAGCGGAGATGTTCCACTCCCTTAATCATCTCTGTGGCTCTGCACTGGACTATCTCAAGCAGTTCACCATCCTTCTTGAACTGAGGGGGCCCACAGCTGGACACAGTATTCCAGGTGTGTCCTCACCAGGGCAGAGTGGAGGGGGAGAAGAACCTCTCTCGACCTACTAACCACACCCCTTCTAATACACCCCAGGATGCCATTGGCCTTCTTGGCCACAAGGGCACATTGTTGGCTCATGGTCATCCTGCAGTCCACCAGGACCTCCAGGTCCCTTTCCCCTGTGCTGCTTTCTCACTAACCTTTCTAACAGGTTAGTCCCCAACCTATACTGGTACCTGGGCTTGTTCTTTCCCAGATTCAAGACTCTACACTTGCCCTTGTTGTATTTCATTCCATTTCTCCCTGCCCAACTCTGCAGCCTGTCCAGGTCTCTCTGGATGGCAGCACAGCCTGCTGGTGTGTCAGCCACTCCTCCCAGTTTTGTATCATCAACAAACTTGCTGACAGGGCACTCTGTTCCCTCATCAAGGTCATTGATGAATATATTGAATAGTACTCATCCCAGTACTGACCCTTGAGGGCCTCCAATGAGACTCTATCCCATTGACCACAGCTCTCTGCCTTCTATCCTTCAACCAGTTCACAATCCACCTCACTATCTGGTCATCCAGACCACACTTTCTCAGTTTAGCTGCGAGGATGCTGTGGGGGACGTTGTCAAGTGATTTACTGAAATCAAGATTAACAGCATCCACTGCTCTACCATCATCTATCCACCTGGTTATTTCTTCATAGAAGGCTATCAGGTTGGTCAAACATGACTTCCCCTTGGTAAAACCATGTTGACTGCTCATAATGACAGTACTAACTGCAGGCTCCTAGTTGCCCCAAGCAACCTAAAAGGTATCCATCCTTCCCCTGACGAACACCTGCAGAAACATAATGTTCTGAATATTTTGTTGCCCTAGGCAACTCACTTTCTCTGCCTTTACAATATGGTAGCCCTGTCCACAACTCAGGGGAACTTTGCTGCGCTTGCCATGGTTACTGTGACAACCATGGGCAGCATAACCTTTTTAAGAAAAGGCTGGTTTAACGAGCAGGGGCTTGTGATGGTAATGAAGCAAATCACACAGTCTGTGATGCTACCAAGATGGATGGCTGTTCAAAAATGGAGCTACTTGCCTTAGCATTATCATCCCCATTTTTCGAGGTGCTTGGTTAGCTTGTTCCTCCCTTCCCAACAGCACTGCTCCTTCATGTCCCAGGTCCTCACTCCTGACATTGACCTTCCTCTCCACAGTTTCCCTTTTCTGAACAGCTGTCACCCAGCTCTCCTGCCTCACCTCCCCTTCCTTCTGAATTTTCATCTCACTCACAAGAGTATCTGTGCTGTTTTCCACCCTGTGCCTTGTGTTTAGGATACAGTCCCTTAAGGTATCTGTGAAGCTAATGAACCTCTATGCTGCTCCCTAAGACCCTGGAAGATAGCAAACACAGAAGATGTAAGAGTCATATGAGGTACTCATCCAGTTGTTGTGAATGCCAGAAACAAACAAAAACTGCCCAGGCCCTGATCTACTCCAGTGTAGGTGGCGTAGGATTTTTAAGCTTTGTTAAATTGACATTTATGAAAGGTTAGTACAGAAAGAAAAGGTGATCTAGTAGATTGGGCTTTAACTTGGGCTGTGGGAGACTTGATTTAAATGTCTGGTCTCCCATTGACAGCCTGTGTAGATATGGGAGTATCATGGTCTCCTTATGCTTCAGATTCATAAAAACATTTTTATTGCAATGAGAAATACAATAAAATATGAGTATGCTGAGGTGTGTGATGATGGAGGGAAAGGGATATATAGATATTCAGGCTAGATCTTTTGTTATTTGCTTTTCATCAGTATCTATAGACTTAATGGTTTTCTTTTTGTAATTTCTCAGAAGTTGATGGCTCTCCAGTATCTGAGATTGAAGGCCCTTTCACAACAGCAGATGTTGCAAGCAACTGTGTTTCTAGCATTTCTTTCCATGAACCAGTGTTGTGGATTGCCTCCTATGCTCTCATGAGCCTGTGTGGAATTATCCTCCTGGTACTGATCATCCTGCTGCTTATTCCGCCACGATGTCAGCATCGCTATACCGACAATGATGTGGTCAATGACGAATCCTCCTTAGTGCGTCATCGATGGAAATGAGAAAGTTGATCGTGAAACCTGGGACTTGAACAGGATGAAGAATAAAGTACTTTGCCAAGGGGAAGAAGCCAATGCCTCAGTCCTTTCTACATTTGTTACAAATTGCTGTTGAAATCCTGCCAAGTATCCTGCATCATAACTTTTTAAGCTTTATTTTCTAACACTGATTCTGAACCAAAGCACTGTTAACCACCTCTTAAGTGCTACGGTACTGGACTTGCTACTGCAGTACAATGAGCCTTTATGCTCTCAATACTACCTTGTTAAAAAAAAAAAAAAAAAA
>JANVCC010000017.1:6822310-6864448 GCA_025345505.1 Todiramphus chloris collaris | reverse complement strand
AAAAAAAAAAAGATAAAAAAACCACCCCATGACGTTCTTCCACTGTCTGAACACAACTCTCCATCCATCTTTTACAAAAAAAGGAGCTGTCAGTATTTTCTAACTAATCAAGCCCTGACTGTAGCAAAAGAGAAACAAACTTAATGACCTTTCTTACTAATTGCATTAAATGAATACTGCTTTCTGTTTACATCAGTTCATTTTGAAACTGTGCTTATGGTGTGGGGGAGGGAGAAAGGTCAGACTTAAGCAGCAGAGAAAAGCAAGTGAGGTCAAAAAGAAATGTTTATTTGTAGGGGTTTTTTTTCCTCAAGATCACTGCTGCCACTTGAGAGGGTTGCCCTTCCTGAGTGTTGTTACAAAATAGTTTGAGTAGGTGAAACCTGGGAAATTAACTTGTTCAGCCTTAGTGTAAAACAAGACTACCTCTCTTAATAAGGATGCTGCCACTGGTTAGCATGTGGCTTAGAATTGATCTTGAAGCACAAGACGCTCCATACAACCAAATGCAACTCCTTGGCTTTGAAGTAGTGGATTTTATAAAAACTAATACTTCATGACTTTCCACTTTGGTGCACAAAAAAAAAAAAAAGCCTTTCTGTTTTCCTCCTAATGTGGGTGTTTGTGGGGTTTGTTGGGTTTCTTTGAGTTGAGGATGACTGATATTTATAAAAGGCTGGTCTTCGTATCTACGGACAGATGATAAAGCTAAGGTCTGAGTTCTGCCATGTCTTCTGGTATTTTTAGTGATTAATAAAAAGAAGACAACAAAGACAAAACCTTTTTTTTTTTTTCTTGTCTGAGCTCGGCAACCTAGAAGTTCAAGGGAAAAGTATCGCAGACTGTGAAGTGAAAGTCTTAATGTTGGCTTGTTTTTCAACTTGAACAGCCGTTGGAGGTGTTTAGTTTTGCTTCACCAGTGTGTCAGTCATATGAAAGGTGTGTGTACTGACCGGCTGAAAACAAACATGTGCTAATACTGAAAACAATAGTGGGAGAGAGCAGGGCAGAATGTATTCAACCAGACCTCCATTGTTCAAGCACAGACCTTAATGCTGAGGTGGGAACATGGTATTTTCTTTGCACATGGGACATTTTTTCTTGTATCTAGTCAGTGAGCATTGCAGGACCTCCATCACTTTTCTCTACCACTGGCATAGTGGGTTTGAAAGATATTGTAAGGTTGAGGAGGCTAGTGATAACTATTAGTTAACTGTTTCTTCTTTTGGTTGTTGTTTTTAATAAAAAGGACCAAAAAAGATCCTTTGCATTTCAATAGCATAGCAGTTTGCATATCTGTGTGGGAAACAAGGAGGGAAAAAAAAAAAAGAAGCTTAGCTCTGAATCTCCTCATCCCCTGCCTAGAAAATTTTCTGCCTATAATTCCTTCATGTAGCTTTCTGATTCACACTGCCTCTGCATCTGACTCTGCATGGAATAAGCAAAAATTTCTTTTTATCAGGAATGGTGCTTTTACAGAGGTGCACATGATGTGTGAGAAAATAAAGCACTGCTGATTTTTTTTAAACTAACTTGTGTATTTCACTTCATAACTGGAAGTGCCTGTGGTTTTCTTTCCTTTTGAATTCTTACATTTTCAGATTGCTTGGCTAAATAGAGTAAAATAATTGGTGTTGTGATCCAAAGTCTGAAAATTATGTCCCTTGGAATTAGGAGTTGGAAATAGGAGGAAATTTTGAGTTTACCTCCTCCTTCTGCTTCTTAGTTTTTAAGAGAAAAATGATTAATTAAAAGGATTGTAAGAAACTATAGAGCTTAGGTGTTTCTCCGTATTCTATTTTCTGTAAGTCTCTTTTTTAATGTCTTAGAATTTTTATTATACGTTTTAACAAGAAGTTCCCTTGAGTTTTTCTTAAAGCAATAGACTTTGCTCTGAAAAGACAGAGTGATGTTTCCAATTCTATGATTTGATTCCGTATCATCCTCCTGGGTTTGGTTTTACACAAAACACATAATTTCAAAGTTGTATTGCTTCTTCTACAGTATGGTAATGTAAGTAATGCTTCTGTCACCTTTTTCAAACAGAAACACAGTGTGAATGCTTGGATTGATACAGTGGTAAACAATGAACCCTTTTTCAATTCAGAAAGCTGTATGCTCTTAAAATGTTTCTTAGCTGCTTCCCTCTCCCAAGCCCCTTCTATCTCCTTACCACAAAGAGCTATAGGAAGAAATTTACTGGGAAAGGTTCCTAGCATGCTTTCTAATGTCAAGTGAGATTTCTTCTGGGTTGCTTAATGAAGTCTTTTTAGTGTGCTTGATTTCATATAAAAGCCTCTCAGTTTTACCCTTTCACTTTGAATGTCATTGGTCAAGACATTTTAATAGAAACTCTTGAATTATAGGAGCAATAATCAAGTAGCACAAATGCAATACTAATAGATTCTTGGGTTTTCATGATGCTTTTGCCACTAAAATTTGGTTTATAGTAAAAATGCTGTCAGCAACATCTGCTAACAGCACAAACTTCATCTTAGCTTGTAAATTGATACACGGGCAGATATTCAGGTGAGTATTGCTTTGTTGCTTTGGCAACAAGAAGAGCAATAGAAACCCTTGAGGGTTCATTTTTAGCCTACAGCACATTAAGAAAAATAATGCTCTTGAGCATTTTTCTATGAAAGATGAAATACAGTGACAGGCTACAGTGTTGCCAAGTGTGTCTTACTAGTGATCTCTTTCCCTGATTTGTTTTTTTTTTTTTCTTTTAAGGAGAGTGCTGTGAGGTATGTATGTTATGCTGCTGTTAACTAACTTCAGAGGTAAGATTAAACCATACCAAAAAAAAAAAAAAAAGAAAAGAAAAAAAAAAAAAAAAAAAAAAGAAAAGGGTGAAAAAAATAAAGCTTTGAGTAAAGATGGTGCTGGCAAATACTGTCTGTTTATTATGGAAAACGAGATGCTTCACTCCAAATCATTCCTTGTACATGTATCAATATTTCTTGCAGAACCAGCATTCTCCTAATGTGAATGTAGTATCATGTACCATGAAAATGTCAGAAAGCCATGTTTCATTGGATGCAGCCCTTTAGATAATTGTTGCTATCAGTTCAATCATTAGGGATTTGAAGATGTGTGATTCAAGTTCAAGTAGTTAAACCTGAGTTCAGGCATGGGAATATGTTAGGTCTATCCCACTGCCTTCCCAAGTTTTGAAACACTATAATGGGCTTTTTGACTCAATTTAAATTATGAAGGAAATATATGAGGAATTTTAATAATTTTTTTGGAGGTTTTCTTGGTTTTTTGTTTTTTTTTTTTTTAACAGATTCTGTAAAAGCAGTTAGGTAGAGGGAATTGTTCTGGTTTTATGGTGAAAGAGCTCTTATTTAGGATTTATATGTTGGATCAACCTAAAAGCAGTATATGAAGGCATTGTACCATTCCAATTCACAGCTATGATGCTGTGCAGGTTAACTAGTGGTAAGCACACAGCTGTTGGGTTTGTTAACAATATCATCTGCTTAACAACGGTTAACTCTTTATGAGCTAAATTCAACCTGTGGGTATTCTAACCAGTGACTGGCTGTGTATCATCTGGCTATGTCTCACTGAAGGACGTGCCATTTATATACTAATCTTTTCCTTTTAAATATGAAAATGCTAATGAGACTTGCTTCACACAGCACATTTTCAGAGAGACAGTGCTCCTTAAATTTCCTGATAATCCAGAATGATTGTGTTGCTGAAAGTTGCTTTGATTTCTGTAGAGACTTCCAACAGCTAGGTTGGTGGGTGGTCCTATCCTGATTTCAGATGCGAGCCTCATAAGTAGCAATATGAGCTGCTTAATGAAGGGGGCTGGTACAATAACCTATGGAGGTGAAAGAATCTACTTTTAACTTCACTTCATTGTAAATTGTAAGAGCATAACAGATTGATCCTTTTAAGAAAGGTCTGTACAATTTACCAGGATGTTAGTTCCTGTCAAACTTGACTCTCTGATTGATAAATTTCTGTCTGATGAAGTTCTTGCTGCTGTTCAGAGAAGTGAAGACAGGTTAGTAATGGGATACAAGCAATCTTCTGAGACAGATATTCTGGCTTCTGGGGCCTAATTAGATGTCAGGACAGGCTTGTGAGTAATCCAGAATCCTGGTAATGGCTCCTCAGGAACGTTATCTGGAATGTAATTGTTGGCTTTGGACAAACCCCCGGATAAGATGGATCCGTACCACAAAGGCCACTGCAAAGACTTGCAGTAACTGACAGAGGGTCCACAGTGAGCTGAAGGGGTGGCTGGAGTTGTGAAATGCAGAAATGATAAATAACTGAGTCTTCTACCCGTCTTCCAGATCAAGCCTGAGACTCCTTGATAGAGCAGAGTGGGAGAGCAACAGCAGTTGCTGTCAAGCTGCTCTAAGTGTAACATCAGTCAGTCAGTCAGTCAGTCATCTGGCTTCTTTGGTAAGGGTTCACTTGTCTGAGTACTTTGAAAGCCAATGTACTGTAAGGTGCCTATTGCTGCTACTAGAAATTATCCACTCACAAGTGAATAAGTATCATCTTTAAGTAGAATTATTAGCCAGTTTCTGAATATTCCCCTCTCCATATAACAAAGCACATAGTGAAATATCTCATCCCTACCAATAGTCTGTTTGTAAGAAAAAAAACCCAAAAAAACCACAGGTTATTTTAAAACATGTTGACATCAGCAGTAATATAAGAATGGTCTGTGTTTGCTTTTTTACTTTTCATTGTATCTAGGCTTTGGTTGCATCTTTTGTGGTCAAGTAGTTTTTTTAATACTGGGAATTTTATATTGGACTACAAAGGCAGATATAGAATTTCTTTTAAGCTAGCCAAAAAGTAAACCACAGAAGGTGATTTTCAGCATTTAAAATGAAGTAGCCTTCAGTAAGTGTTCTCCCCCATTTTTTTTTTTTTTTGGTTTTAGTTGGTGGTAATCATTTAAAATCAATGTACTTAAGCATAGCTGCTGTCCCACTAATTCACTGGCTGTAAATCTTATGATCTTTCTGATTGTCTTCTGGTCCCTCATTCCCCCCTCCAAAAAAGTTCCTAAAAGCTGAAGACCTCTATATCCAAAATTCAGCCTTCTAACAGAAGATGTTATTCTTGCTGACTATTCACAGACTTGTTTTAAAGTATTGTGTAAGGCTGTAGAAATTAACTCTAGGTTGAAAATACTTACATTAGTATTAGGAGAATTACAGACAAAACTTCATCTCTGTCCATGGTTCCTGAATTTGTGTGCAAAGAACTCCGTGCGTTTGACTACATTTCCTAGACAGCTTTTGCTTCCCTCTTGGAAATACTTAACCATTTGGTCTTTCTCGCTGGTCCTGTACATTCTCTTTTTTTCTCTGTCCTTATGCAATACAGGGGTTGGGAGGAGGACCACAGGGAGCTGTCAGAGTTAGTGCCATTCCTTAAGCAGAAGACAGCCTCTTCCTTGAAGACCTTGACATTTTTTGTCCTACCACCAATTCTATCAGACCCTCACTGTCTGATGGTTCTTCTTGCTGGCTGAGACATGTCTGCTTTTTCCAGCTGAGCAACTGAGCCTGCTCTGATTTTACAGCAGTGTGTACTTACGCAAAATACTTGAACGAGCTACATTGTTTGTAACCATTCTTTCTCATCACTTCCCACTTTGAAGAAGGACATTTACACAAAGCCATGTCAAACCTGCAAAAGGTATGTTCCTGTGTTGCTTAAGTGGAATTACATAGTTCAGTGTTTAAATGGCTGTATTTGCAACATTCTTGTCCTTTGGAAAATTCTGGGGGGAAAAAAATGGACTCCAGAAAGTCATGTGGAAGTGGTACTGAAAAGACAACTAATTATTTCTTGATAGCACCAAGGCATGCATTACTGCAATAATATCCTGTAAAAAAAAAATTGCTTTGCTCACCATTACTCAGTGTGTGTATAAACTACACAAGGTTGAGTGTTTAAATAAGATTCATCTGAAGCAGTCCACATTTTTTACTGAAAACTTTAGATGGAGATGCAGAAATCTTTTAACACTTTAACACTACATCATCTGTTATTTGATAGTTATTTAAAAAGTGTGGAAAGGATTTCACCTTTAAGGAAATTATTCCATCTTGTAGAGACATTTCTTCACGTGAATTTTTTTTTTTTTTATCAGACAGTGTTTTTAACATTAACTGAAAGGAAAATAAGATCAAAACTTTGAAAACAGGAAGATAGTCTTTCTAATTCAGTCTTCAGGTGATGTTAGGATACTTGTCCCACTTACTGTCAAGCCTCATTACTGAATTTTCCAAAAACTGATACTTCGTACTTTCAGGTCTTGCCATTTTCAGATAAACACTATGTTAAAAAATAAAATTTTATGCTGCTTAAAATAAATGATTAATTCTTTCAACCTATTTGTGTGTCTTTTTAAATCTTGTTAAGGTGAACTTCAAAGACAATAAATTATATACATCCAAATTCTTCCTAGTACTTTGTGACTTTGAATTCTAACTTCTGGCTTTAGCTTTGAAAAGAAAGCAGAACTGCTTTAGATCTCATCTGAACCTGGCAGGGAGAGGAGGAGGCGAGCAAGTCTACCTCTGAGGTGATTTTTCCCACTTAGACACAAATAACTAGGATGTTCTTGCTTCAACGTTTCATCAGTTCATTTCAGTGTTGGACAGAAATCGAGCACGGAAAACATTAACTTGAGAAAATGAAGCTGCTGAAACTCTGGAATGGATTCGAATAATATTTTGGACTATTGCCGTCTACGGCTCTAAAGTATAAATCAAGAAGACGTACAAATTGAATGTCCCTGTCCCTAAGGCAACCAACCGCCCTGAAAGAGTCGGTTTCTTAGCTTGGGAGAGGCTGGAGGAGAGCTGTTACTGTGCTCAGTATTTTGTACCCCGGGAGGTGGCGCACACGGTATGTTTTTCAAATAGGAGAGTTTTAAGCCCTTTCACAGCGAATTCTCTTGTCTTGCTTCTATTGCGTTAAAAGCACTTTCAATTTTTCTCTTTTTTTTTAAACATCCTACCTAAAAAGGTCCTTAGGTCTTGGGGTCTCCTCATCATTTAGTAATAGCCCTTTTCCTCCCCCTAAAACCCGCTTTAAAAAAAAAAAAAACAAGTCCATTACTTCTAAGCTTTTATCTTTCAAGGTAACATGGTAAAGGTAACACTACACATGTTGATAAATTTAGGGGATTGGACAAGCAAGACAGATTAGCGCCAACTGTTTAATACAGTGGCTCTATTTCACGCTTTGGAAAGCTACTGGTTTTGCTTATTACTGTCCTGATATTCAGTGAAACTTATTATACAGCTCTGCTGAGGGGAGACTGTAGAAGTTTTCAATTCTTTTCTTGTGTTTAAACTTCTCTTATACTTTTGAAATTGCTGTCATCTTCAGAGCACCCTCTGTGCTTCAGGCTTACTGAATCCAAAACTGTAAAACTGTCTGTTCATTCACAAGTGTCTTGTGCATCTTTCCCCATTAAAACTGGCCTATCTAGACAAATTGTGTATGAAAAATGAAAGTAAGAATTTGTTGTAAGAATGTGGCTTTTTTGGTAATGACAGTGCAGTGTATACAAATATGTGAAGGTTTACAATTCAAGTGCTCAATGTAATTTTTCAGGACAATATGTAATTCTGATGGCCACTTAAACTGCAAACAACTATTCTTCCCTTCCTGCACCAAAAGAAACCCTTTTTTTTTAAATAAATCGTTCAGGTTTGAGTTTTGTTTGTTTGTTTGTTTTCCCTCTAAAGGCTTAAAACTATCCTCTGCCTATACCTTGACTCACCATTGTTTTTTCTAAGAAATTCAGTAAGTTATTGTAAAGACTGCAAGAAGCTATGCTGACAAATATTAGCATATTGGATTTTTATAGTTGTTATCTAGATAAAACTACTTTTTATGCATAAGCAAGGTATTGTGATTCTTCAGTTTCTCTCTTTTCATGCACCCAGCACTGTTCTGAACAAATATCTATACGTATACTATTTACTTTTTGTTTCATTCATGTTTTTTTAATTGTAAGCTTAGCATTGTCTTCAGGTTTCCATATTCTTACTGTATGAGGTTTTTTTTATTGTTGTGCGTCTTGACCATTCTCTAGGCCAGTGTTCTGTACTGATTTTTTTTATTATTGTTTTTACAGTCTGGTTTGGATATATATTTCCTTTCACTGAATAACTTATACTCACCTTTTTCCCCACACTGTCCTTAAATACTGACCAACTGTGACTGCCCATTTATATTGCCATTCTGGACCACGGGTAAGGTGACACCATGGCTCTCTCTCCCCACTCCAGAGAAGGTGAATGAAAGAAACCCAGCACTCTCACTGTGTGTGCGTACTGGGCTTCAGAAATTGATTTACTGTGGGGTTTTACTGTTGTAGAACTCCAGCATCATCTTCAGGTGACCTGAGCCCCCATCATGATGGTGTCAGCCTGGGTCCCTGTTGAGAAACCTGGTGTTGGCAGAATGGATCAGGGAAGAGCTCCAGGACATACCAACGGACGTCATCACGCTACAAGTGCTTTGGGATTGCTGATAGTGGGGACCTTGCAAATTCAGCTCTGGTAAACCTCTACTTGATTGAGCGGGCTTGCAGAATTGTTTACATCCAGACTTGTCTGCAGACTATTTGGGATTGCACTGAGTCTGTGCTAATAGGGACCTGTAAGCCTAATGACTGTGCTAACAGCAACATTTCAAGAAAACACACAACAAAGATCCTGTGGGATTGTGCAAAGCCATATCAAAATAACCAGCATTTAATTTTTAACTCTCCCTCTCATTTTGCCCTTCAATCTCTCCTTGCCTTCCTCTCCTGAAAAGCTTGGGCCTGTATGTATTGAAGATGACTAGATTTGGGCCTATAATGTATTAAGCTATTGATGCTAATACTAATGAAACTTTGCTGGTCAACATCTTCTATCTGGATGAAGTGTAATTGAATATATTTTCCTTGTGGATCTCCGGATTAACAAACCATTAGGAAAACATGCAAATATGCCCCACCTTTGTGTTGTTTAACAAGCCAGCAGTGTCCTGGGAGCTAGACTTACTAGCTTTACAGGTTTTCTAGCTGATCAACAGAAAATAATCTTTGCTTACTTTTTGCCTTGTGTTATGTGATCCATTTTTGCATATCTGTGAGAAAGGTGTTAAGATTTTAATATATCCACCAAAGAAGTACCTAAAAAACTGTCATTTTGTTATAAGTATTTGTTCCTGGGTTTCATAAAGATGTTCAAGGTATACCAGGAAAAAAAAAAAAAAATGAAAGAAAAAATCATTGTATTAAAATATACATTTAAACCCCTATTTCTCCACATTACTCTTCATCCTACCACAAATCAGGATGCTGAGTTTCTCTCTGAATTATGGGCACAGGCACACAGTGAAGCATGTCTCAGTTATGGCAGCTTAAAGAACTGCTCTTCCACATCGATCCCCCTATTGTCTATGGTTTTATATGTCCCAGGTCTTAGGTAGAATTAGCTAACATAAAAGTCAGTTGCATATTTTATGTAGGTGATAGAGGGTTTTTTTTACTAGCCCTTGAAGTCCTTGTGACCTCTACAAGTGAAGATTTGGTACAATATTCTTCATCTGCCTTACAAAGTCTTCCTCCATTTTAAATCACTAAATTATTTTAACTCCTCTTAGCAGGATTAAAAAATCCATTTTTAGACATTTGTAGATGAGCAGAAAACATGTAAATTAAATAGCTACAAGGACTGGAATGACATTTCTGCTAATTTGTTAGCCAAGTGAGGTGGATGCAGAAAACACCTCTAGATGTACAGCAACTCAAAGGGCAAGCAGAAACTTGCTCTGTTGTAATTTTACAGTGTTACCAAATGCCCATAAACTTCTCTAAGGACTGTAGCTTTTGTGATGATGAGACAAGACTAACACATAAGCACTGTTTATGTACGTATTTACCTATTCCATTTAGTGTCTGCACGAGTCATTTGTTTCCTGAGTAGGTTTCCTGTGGTACTTATCACCAAAGGGTCTTACAGCCTCACAAGCAGCGAGAGTGAAGATTAATGTTTTGAGAGCTTTTCCCCATGCTTTGGAATTACAGAATGAATGGTTACAGAATGAGAACAGAAATGATACTTCAAAAGTGTTCTGCATCTCATATCTTTGATTAATTGCTAAAGAAAGAACAATACCGTGTTTCTTTTTGCAGACACAAAACCAAAATAGCTGAACTAAAACATTTTAAAGTTTCCTGGTCCTTTGGTATTTAAAATCTCCCCAGCTAATGACCACTGGATCCCTGGGCTTTGGCAGGCAAGCAAACCCATTACAGCATTGCCTGATTTTGTAGCCGATGCCTGGCTGTACTTCAATGTAGTTTAGGCAGTAACAAAAACAAAATAACCTGCTACATTTTTCTTGTGGGTAAAAGTAGGTAAATTGCCAGTTATCCAATAGACACTGATCGCTAATGATGGGGCTTTCTCATAGTAGGGTGATGAGGTGGTGACAGAGCTCCTAGAGGCTTAAAATTTTTGTCCATGGAGTCTGTGACCCACCAGTGCTCATACAATACATTTATATCAAAATTAAATTATCCTGAGTCCTAGTTAATTTTCCTTGCTGTAATAAAAGGAGCAGAATTTTTCATTTGGCTACCAAGAACTGTAGCATTTTGGGTTTAAATAAGTATTATTTTTACTTTAAAGGCTAGAAATGTGCTCTTCAATAGTTTCCATCATTTCTTAGAAGAGACCTCATTTTCTCATGTGCTGTCTTGCAGGAAAACAGTCCTTGCAGAAATAATTGCATATCTGGAAAAGTAACCCATAACAGAGCTGTCCTTAACTTTCTTGTGCCCGCTCACAACTCCTTTTCCTTTTTGTCCTGTGCTTTTAATTTCTTAAGTGTGTTCGTCCCATGCTACAGCTTTAATTATTCATACAACTAAGATTTATTGGATGTTGCTTTTCATTTGCAAGCTCCACTACGTTTGAAAATAACCATCAGCAATTACTCCCTCGAGTTTTTCTGCCATTTATACGATACTATAATATCCTGCTTACAGACAAGGACAAGAAATGCTTCTTCTCCAGGGACTGGAAACATTTATGGCTTTTATGGGTGTCCTGGGAGGAAGGAAACAGCCCCAGTCTGGCTGAGGTCCTATATGTGCCCTCCTGTAGGACTTTATTCATCTGTTTGCTGAACTAAACTTAATTTCTGTGCATCATTGCAGGTGGAGGGAAAGAAGAAGCTTAAAGGAAACTAAATCAGAGTATTCTAAGGGTATATATTAATTCACAGTGTAGTCACAGCCATTTTGAAAGTGAAATCACTGGCTTCCGTATTTGGGTTTTGCCCAATTTAGAGGTCTTCAGCTCAGTTTCCTGGATGTGTTTGAGTGGCTACTTCAGTCCTTAGAAGCTGTCCTCAATGTCAGCTGTAATTTCCTCGGTACAGGGTCAGGGCTGGCTGGTGCTGGTGGGGCTCAGTGCCCACACAGGCCTGCAAAGACCTATCTGGAAGCTTTAAAAACACAAAAGCAAGTCCGTGATACATGGCTCCTGATGGGCAATGCTTTTATCTCATGTTTTCTGACACAGACTAGAAAATGTGTGTGGCCAGGATGGTGCTGTACTTTCACGCTCCTTACATCTGGCCTGGGATGCTGGGAGAGAAGCAGGGGTGAAAACAGTGCCAGGTTTTTTGGTGGGGCAATGGGAACTGAGGACTGACTGAGGTACCCCACTGAGACAGAAACATCCAAGTTGGGGTGCATGAAACCTTGCTCTCAGCACTGACAGGGCCGACCACAGTGAAAGATGAACCAAGGGCTTGTCCTGGTGTGCTGATGCCTGTGGCAGGGTGTGTGCCATCCGGGTGCCATGGTGGTGGCTGGAGGAAGGAGGAGGAAGAAGCTCCAGTGAGGCCCTGCCCTGTGGCCTCTAGAGCTAAAACAGCAGGCAGACCCTGTCCATAGCCAGGAAAAAAAAGCCATTGCTTATTTGCTTTCTGGGTTGGGTTCAAAATGCTTAAAAATAACTGGTTCATTTTGAGATTTGTGGGAAAACAGCCTTTTGAAGGGGGTGCCAGATGGCACGTGAGCCTTCCTTTTGATCCCACCAGCCAGATGGTTTCTTTCTGCAGAAAATAACTTTTAGCATTACCTCATGATTTGAGTTCATAGGTGCTGTCTACTGTTTTATCTCCTTGGCTGAAAAGGGGCTTGGTTTGGCAGATGAATCCTCCTTCCCCTAACCCCACATGCCCTCTCCTCCTCCAGAGCAGCCGATCGAGAACCAGTCCCTTCCTTCACCACCTTGGCCAAGGAGATCAGGTGAGGCCTCGATGCTGCCCACTCCTCCCCAAAACCAGCAAACGCCAAAGCGGCCGGGAAGGCGAGGGGATCGGCTCGGCTCCCTGCGCCGTAGCTGTGCCCGACCCCAGCTCCGCTCCCCTGACGTGCCCCGCGGCTCTCCCGGGTAATGCCGCCTCCTGCCCTCGGCAGGCAGAGCCTCGTCCGCCGGGGTGGCAGCAGCTCTCCGTGACCTCCCCATCAGAAGGAATCTCCCGGGACAGCGGGGTGCGGCGCTCGGCTGGCGGTGCCCTGCCTGCCGTGCCCTACCGCCGGCCGTGCCGGGGCGGTGCTGACTGGGGCCGCTCCCTTTCCAGGGCTGCAGGACGGCGTGGGAGAGAGGAACGGTCCCGAGAAGAAAGGGACGAAGCGAAAGGAGGGCGAGGAAGGGCGGGCAGCGCGCCCTGTCCTGAATAATGGGGCTGAACGGGCAATGTGAGTAGCAGCCCCGTGGCAGTGGCAGCGGCAGCGGCAGCGGCCGGGGCGCGCCCCGCCGAGTGCGGAGGGCGGCGCAGAGTCTGCCGGGGCCGCCGCCCGCTGCTCCCACGGGGGCAACGGGAACCTCGCCGCCGCCTTGCGCCTGCCGCAGGGGGCAGCTCCGGAGCCGCAACCCGGCCGGGTGGGCGAGCCGAAGCAAGGGGCGGGA
Organism: Todiramphus chloris collaris; assembly: GCA_025345505.1. Lineage (NCBI taxonomy): Eukaryota > Metazoa > Chordata > Aves > Coraciiformes > Alcedinidae > Todiramphus > Todiramphus chloris. The sequence goes on along the minus strand of JANVCC010000017.1, from coordinate 6,851,462 downwards.
GGGAAGTTCCCGACGTCGTCCTTCAGAGGGGGTCGACGAGGAGAGGCCTGGCCAACATCTGAAAACGGATAGACACCCAGCTTTTTAGTCTGGAATGATCTAAGCTCGGGACTTCAATAGTTTGTTGATTTGTTTGGGGTTTTTTGGTTTTTGTGGTTTGTTTTTTTTTTTTTTAAGAAATTTTTTTATTTATTTACTATTATGTAAGGTTTTATGCGTGTCTGTGCAGGTACGCAAAGGTGCAGGGTATGTAACTGCAGTAAATCTAAGAGATCCAGACAAACCCAGCAGATAGGATCAATACCACCCCCCACTGCCTTTTAAATACTAGAAAGCCGAACCAGAAGCTGGTTGACAGAGAAAATAGTGACGCTTTTGAGAACTAAGTACAAACTGTTCAGGAGAGTTGACGAATGTATTCCTTAAACCCTAAAAGGCATGTGTTAGAAGCATTTGTAAGTAAAACGCAGAATATAAGAACAGAAGCTAGACATTGTGTAACTTCTCTTTTCTACTTAGGCAAAATGCAGCACCGTTGAGCCTATTTTGCAACAGAGTTGCTCCACAGTTTTGATGAAAACCACTTCAAAACCATTGTAAAGATAAAGCTGCTACGCCAACAACAGAAAAAAAAAACAAACCAGAACCTGACCGTTGGTCTCATAGATCTTTACAACGCAACCAAAAAAATAATCCCCGAAGTCTTTAAATAACTTTGTAGTTTTCACTTAATTCCTCCTGGGTTTTGTCTTTGAAACTTGTGACTTGGTCTCCTTTAGAAATTAAATATATTTTATGTATAAGTCCAATGGGATTTTAATATTCAAAAAGAGAAAACGTACTTGGTTCCTGCAGCTTCCTTCCTTGCACACATGAACTTTGTCAGTGTTAATGTTCACTGAATGAAATATTGGAGTAATTTTCAGTGTTATTTTAGTGCAGGTTTGCACCACTACCAGTGTTAGAGTGAGACATTTCTTTTAGACTGAAATAATAATAAGGAAATCCATTTATCTCTGAAGATTCATTATATTACTTTCTTAGTCTTAATCCTCTGGTGAAAATATAGTAAATATCTCACAGTATCTTCCTTACAGTCATACAAATGCACACTTACGACTCCTAAATACAGTGATACAGATTTAAGAGCGCTCAGATATGTATCCTAAAATGGTTTACTGTCTTTCCTTTTTCCTTTCTTTCTGTTTTTTTTTTCTCTTTCTTTTTGTTTTTTTGTTTGTTTGTTTGGGTTTTTTTGGGTTTTTGGGGTTTTTTTTTGTTGTTGTTTTTGGGGGTTTTTTTCCTTCTTTCTCATGCAGGAAGTGAGAAACTGGGATTATTTACAGAAGAACCTTCAATGTTCGTAATGACCTGCATTCTTTCGCACTGAGGTTCAAGGGCTAGAGTACAGCTGTAACTTCGGTCAGAGAGGGCCGCTTGCTATTTCTGTTGCTATTATAAAGAAAGGATAGTTCAAGAGATAGTACTGTTCTAATCTGCATTTTCTGCAGTGTTTTGTTAGGCTTTTTATTTTTAAAGCTAGGTAGAATGCAGGAATAACCACACGCTGGAGAGGTTAAAACTTTGCCGGATGAAAGATCTGGTCTTTATGATGGATTATAAACTGAACCTGAATCAACAAATAACTCTTATCAAAAAAAGTCAAACTTCCTTCTGGCATGACTAACCAGAAGTTGAGTCCTCAGAATGTGTGTGTTGGACTAGAGTGTCCATTCTGCAGTAAAAGACACAGACCAATCAGGAAGAACTCACAGGAGAATGGTAGAACCTCCAAAACAGGACTTGAGGAGAACAAGTGAATGATTCTGTGGAATAGGTAGGGCAGAAATCTTGATATTTATAAAAGGCAGTTCCAAAAAGGAAAGGAATATTTTCTTGAGTTTAAGCTGTTATATAGAAGATTTAGGCCAGATAATACACAGTATTTTCTAGCAGGCTAGCAAATTGGACATACTGGAAATTTTTGGACATTGGTTCTGTTGCATTTGACTTTTAGGATTATGAAGCTAAAATTTTTCCTTTTTCACTTTAATGGACAGCGGTCAGATTTACAGATCAGGAAGTATCTTGTGACATCAAAACATCGGTGTATCACAGTTCCAGTGTGATAGTTCCCTGTTTAGCATCGTGATTAGGTGTTGCATTTCTTGTAGATCAGGAATACTTGTTAGCATTTCTGATGATGAGGAAGAGGAGATATCCACTATGGAATTTACTTATCTTTCTTCATAGTTAGGAAAATTGTGAATCCTGATGTTTTCATAGTGTGTAGATGTGTTGTTAATACTGTTCATGGAAACTGTGATATAAGTGAGAGAAGGTGAAACAGTCATTCCGGTCATGTTTGAATGCAGTCAGAGCTTATTGGGTGAATTAGATTATTTGGGCCTTCTTCAGTTATTTTTAGACAGCATGTCAAAAGGGTAGATGGAGGGAGTTCTCTGTATGGTCAGCATTTTAAACCATTCCTGTAGTGTCTGGCTATCACAAAAAATCGATAGTTACTGCTTACTGTCTGTATAGTCATGTGTAGTATCTGGTACTTACTTTTCAGAGTCAAAATCCTACTAGGATTAAGTTGAAATTTCTTTGGGATATTATGGGTGTGGATTGAGGGGAGTCTTGTGGGGGGCGTTTTCTTCTTGAAGATAATTATTTGTAAATGAAAGGGATTGTTAGAGATGAGAATGCAACAAACATTCTATTGCCACATCTCCGAAGACTGTCATTAGTTAACACAGCATATCAGAAGTAAAATATCTACTCTGTGTAGCAATGCCAAAGAAAATACAAGATTTTGTGTGTTGCTATGAAAATATTTTTATGTCTCTGGTTTTCTATCTTTAATTTATTTTTATTTATTTTATTTGTGTGTGTGTTGGGTTTTTTTTTCCCTTGGCAGATCTTGTGAAATTATCAGGGCTCCTGTTGATAACATGGGCTGCTCTGTACTTGGGAAACTTATTTGCTGCTCTTGTACCCAAAAAGGCAGTGACAACATCTATTGCTAATCTTCAAGACATTGGAAAGAAACCAGTGTTGAGGGGTATGTAGTTGTATTTCTTTGTTGTGGTTCTTGTTTTTGTTATATTGTATCCAATGTTGTATATTTACATCCTAAATGACAAATTGCTTGTTAGCTGATAAATTATTTCGTCTGTGCTATTGTAAGAATGAAGTTGGCTATGTGAAGTTAATTAGTGCAAGTCTGAACTATTTCTTAGATGCTGTCTTTGAAGAAACATGATGCCAGCCTATATTACATAGAATAGGATCATAGAATCATCAAGGTTGGAAAACACCTGTAAGATCATTGAGTCCAACCAGTACCCGTACTCTGCCAAGTCCACCATTAAGCCATATCCCCAAGCACCACATCTATACAGCTTTTAAACACATCCAGGGATGGTGACTCAACCACCTCTCTGGGCAGCCTCTTCCAAAGCCTGACAACACTTTCAGTGAAAAAATTTTTCCTAATGTCCAGTTTAAACCTCCCCTGGTGCAGCTTAAGGCCATTCCCTCTCGTTCTATCACTGGTTACTTGTGAGAAGAGACCAGCACCTTCCCCTCTGTAACATCCTTTTAGGTAGTTGTAAAGAGCAATATGTTCTCCCCTCAGCCTCCTTTTCTTCAGACTAAATAGCCCCAGTTCCCTCAGCTGCTCCTCACAAGACTTATTCTCCAGGCCCTTCACCAGCTTAGTTGTTCTCCTCTGGACCTGCTCCAGCACCTCAATGTCTTTTTTGTAGTGAGGGGCCCAAAACTGAACACAGTCCTCAAGGTGTGGCCTCACCAGTGCCAAATACAGAGGGACAGTCACCTCCCTGGTTCCACTGGCCACACTATTTCTAATACAAGCCAGGATACCATTGGCCTTCTCTGCCACCTGGGCACACTGCTGGCTCATATTCAGCTGCTTCTCAAACAGTACCCTCAGGTCCTTTTCTGCCAGACAGCTTCCCAGCCATTCTTCCCCAAGCCTGTAGCATTGCATGAGGTTGTTGTGGCCCAAGTGCAGCACCTGGCACTTGGCCTTGTTGCAGCTCATACAATTGGCCTTGGCCCATCAATCCAGTCTGTCCAAGTCCCTGTGTAGAGACTCTCGACCCTGAAGCAGATGAACACTCCCACGTCTGCAAACTTACTGAGGGTGCATTCTATCTCCTCATCAAGATCATTGATAAAGATGTTAAACAGAAGTGGTTCCAATACTGAGCCCTAAGGAATACCACTGGTGGCTGGCCGCCAGACGGATTTCACTCCTTTCACCATGTAGTGGGTCTGGCTGAGCTGCTTTTCCCCATCCAGCCCTCACGCTGCAGCACTGGGAGCTGGAGGGTGTTGGTAACACACCCGTGTTATGACTGCCAGTGCTCACACGGCACCAGAGGATGGGGGGGCAAGATGGGGGAGGGGATACAGCTGATCTGAGCTGACCAGTGGGATATTCCATACCGTATGACATCAGCTCAGCTATAAAGGGAGTGGGCAGGATGAGGATAAGGGGGGTATTCATCTTGTCTTCCAAGCAACGATAAGTGTTCTGGAGCCCTGCTTCCTGGACTCGGCCCAACATCGCCTGTGAATGGGAAGCAGAGAATAACATCTTTATCTATCATAACCCATGGCCCTTTCCTTTTCATCTTATTCTCTCCCTGAGTGCCATGCTGATGGAGGTTGGGGGGAGTGATAGAAGGGCTTGGTGGGCACCTGGTGCCCAGCCAGGGTAAACCCACCACACACCAGCACTCTTTGGGCCCGGCTGTCCAGCCAGTGTCTTACCCAGTAGAGCATATGCCCATCCAAGCAATGAGCAAACAGCTTTTTCATGAGAATGCTGTGGGAAACAGTGTCAAATTAATTATTTCTTTCATTACTATTCCATTAATTATATTTGCCAATATGAATATGAAATTGAATAGTAATACAGGAAAGCCTTATTTGTTTGCTGCCATATAAGCACAAAGCTGCAGCTGCAGCTTTCATTCTGTTACTTGTATTTTACAGTTATGGTAAACTGTTGAATCACTAACCGAACTTTGTGATTAAATTCTCATTATTTCTTTCCTCTAATTTGGCTGGGTGGCTTAATGTGTACATTTTTCTCATTCTATGACTATGATATCATGGGAAAAACTCTTAAAATGTGAATGATAGCCAGTACCTTCAACCTATTAGTAGGAATCCTTCATGCCTCTAGCTCATGTTTCCTCTTATATGAAATAGCACAAAAGAATAACTCTAGATTCAAATCATATCATATTATACAGTGCATTTTTCCCTATGCAAGCTTGCTTTTGGTACCAGCAGCTTCTTGCAAGTAAATAATAGCTTAAAGCTCAGGCAAATCTTCAAGAATACTTCCATAATACTGGAAAACTGTCAGGATTAGCTTCCCTGTATAGAAGTTTGTGCTTAGCATGTTGACATAAAGTAGTCCTTTCCATGAAGAATTTGTTTATTTGGCATCCAAGAAAAGATTATCTCATCTTTTTTGTTGTAGCACCAGTTCCAAGAAGGCAGAAGTGTGATCACTGGTCTCCCTGCTCACCTGGAAGCTATGCCTATCGGATTCTTAGTGGTGGTGGCAAGGGAAAGCTGGCTAAAATTTGTTTTGAGGATGAGCTGTGAGTACCAGTCTAACTTTACACACACTTCGTAGCGTGAAGAAGGCTGTTGCATTTTGGTTCACTAGCAGCACGTAGGCTCCTACTAGTGGGCTTCGTTCCTATTCTGGTGATAAACTTCAGAATATATCTGACAGAATTTAATTCTTTTCTTTCCTTTTTGTTAAATACCTGATCCCAGGTTATTTTCTTTGTTCCTCTACAGAAGCTGCATTCAATTGTTAATTTAAAGTATGATTTTTAATTTTCATGGTGTGAGATAGCCAGTTTACAGTATGTTGAATGGTCAACACCTTCTGAAAGTCATTTTCTTTCAAGGCTTTTCAATCTGGACAGGTAGAATGACTTCAAAACCTTGCAGTGGTCTTCTGTGTAGATATGATCCACATACTACATGTAGATATGGTCCATACTACCACAAAGCCACATTTTATCTTGGCTTTTTTTCTACTTTGTCTTTCTGTATGCATTTCTAGGAAATACTTCCTTGATCTGGCTCATTTTGAAAGACTCATTGTACATCATTGAAGAAAACTGACTGATATCATGTGCAAGATTTTTAAGCCATAGCTCTTGTTTACTACAAAGTATTGAATTAAATAACTGAAGAAAACATGAACATCAGAAAGTCACTTAGCATTGGTAAATAGAACTTTAGAGCAAAACTTCTGGACTGGTGCATTGTACTGATACTGTATTTATTTCAATTCCAGGCTTATAAGTGCAGAGAAGGGTAATGTTGGACGTGGTATAAACATTGCAATTGTGAATTGTAAGTAAGAGGAAAAATGTTAGAGAGAAACATACCTTCATACTACAATAAATTGCAAAGGTTCTTGGGGAGATTGTTGTTGGTTGTTTGGGTTTGGGTTTTTTTGTTTGGTTTTTTTTTAGTAGATAATATAGAACAAAAGGAAAAGGAAAACAATGCAAACTGGATTCATGTTAAATATAAGAAAAAGAAGTCTGTGTTTGAAAGAAACAGTCTTCTGGATAAACAAAAAAAATGTTCATAGAAAATGTGTGCATAGAAGCAGTATATGTGTATTTTATTAGATAAAAGAACTACTTCTTATGTAACATAGCAAAAATATCGATGATGTCCAGCATTAAGACAGATTTCAGGGTCAGTCCTTGATAAAAGGTGTCTACTGCTCCACATATACGGGACAGGCAGTAACTGAGAACCACAGTTCTTCCCTAAGATACAAATTCCTTTTCCACTTGGTGGACAGAAAGATGAACTCAAAGCCTGATTAATATTAAACTACTATTATATGTCTTTGCTTGTTGTAGGAGAAAAGCAGATTGGTACAGTTTCTTTCAGAGCTGGAGGTACCATTTTAATTTAGGTGAATGGAAATGGTGATGAAGTACAGTGTAATCAGTAATGGATCCTGAGAGAAATGAATGCCTAAGTGTTGTCAGGGAGGGGAAGAAAAGGAGTTCAGTTGGCTTTGACCACAAAACACTTATGTTCCAGATTTTTTTTCTCAGTATTGCTAACCAAGATATTGACCTTGTCTAAATGTGCATGATTTTATTGAGAAAACTGGGTTAAACTACCATAGACAAGAATCTGTTCCCTTTTTTTTATCCAACAAGGAATCATAAAATAATTGTACTGGTTACAATAAATAAACAGTTAAAAATTAGTTTTCAGCAGAGAGCTATAGAATAAGAAGGCAAATATACATCCTGAATGCACAAGCAAAGTTATAGCAAATAGGAGTAGGTAACTGGTGTCATCATTGAATTTGACATTAGTGAGGAAAAATAAGTGATATATCACATTTTACATGTTTTTAAGTAGCCATTTCCTTCATCAGACACGTAGTTGTTTCATCTATACTCTCACCTTCATCTGCAGGTAAGTCTGTCCATTATCTCAAACCCATTTGTAGTGAGACACATTTTCTACATGCCCTCTCATTAGATCAGTCAAGCTAATGACAGTGCTCAGTAAGTTTCCTCTGGCATCACAGTTGTATTTCATTCCATAATGATAACTCTTTCCTCTTTGAATGAATATGGTCTTTTGTAAGAAGGAAGACAGAACTACTAAACCGAAATTAGCAACACAGAGGGAGAGAAAGAATTTTGTGTATTTCTGTGGTCCTCATTAGAGCCTTTCCACATTTTTTTGTAATTTCTGCCCAGAAGCCCAGTTCTAGAATGCTGTTTTACCACTGATGGATTTTTGCTTCATTTTGCCCCTCATCAATGTGATAAACTTGCCATTTAAAATCCTATTTGCAGAAGAATTTGCCTTCATGGTATTACTGTGTGTAGATCAAAGATAATCCAGAAATTAATCAGGAATTGCTAGATCTTCTCATTTGAAATGACCTGATGCACTCTAAGTGGAAAAAACCCTCTCATGCAGCAGGGATATGGGTCTTGGATAATGAAAATCAATTAACTCATTTGTCATGCATTTAGAAATTTGAAAAGTATTAATAGAATAGTATTAAGCTCTTTGAAATAGTCTTAGTCTTAAGCAATTTTCCTGTTTATGGTTGTGAACTACTGTAGTATATACAGGTATAAAAATATGGAAGCACACAATAAACTGAATTCCTTCCTTAAAACAAAAAGTAATAAAAATGGTTTAGTTACATTTGATGATTTAGAGACTACAGGAAACAAAATATTCTCCACGAATCTTGAACTTCTGTTATTCCATATTCCTTGTAATTTAATAACTTCAGAAATGCAGAAGCCAAATAATACACGAAATTAGAGATGTCTGGCTTTAGCTGAAAATGCTGTGTATGCTGATTGAATGTAATAATTTTTCCTCATATTTACACAACTTTTTTTTTTTTAACTACAGATAAAACAGGAAAAGTTATATCGACGGCATATTTTGACATGTGGGAAGGAGGTAGGGAAAAGAGTGCAATAGAGTTTTTGTTAATGTTTCAGCATTAAGAAAGGATGTATATAATTTTCCTGCTCTTTCAAATTACTATAATTGTATTATTGATGGGGATCAGCTAGAAACGAACAGCTGTTCTCTTCATAAAATATGCTCTGGCCAGATCCGATGACAAATTTTGCCTGAAAAGCTGAATTTCTCCTGTTGATTGAGATAGTTAATTGCCTTTAATTGCCTTGCTTTTTTTTTTTTGGTCAAATGGACATTTTGTAATTGTCAAGTTGCAATTTTTTAATGGTCTTCTTTTTTTACACCATTATTTCAGTCTAGTAGGTAGGAATGGCACCTAACCACATCTAGATATTTCACTCAACAGAAGTCTTTTTCCTGACATATTTTGTTCTGTTTTAGTTGTAAAATCACCATAAGAAGTTTCTAGTCTGATTATTAACATCCTTCTGTGTAGTTAGAAAGATGATCTACTTTAAGAATAGTTTTTGACATACTTTTCCAAGTTTTGAATGGTAACAGATTCCTTATCTATGAGTAAGGAGAAACATAACGCTGAGAGGCACTGGAAGCTGATTCTTTTACCACTTAATGCATAAATAGAAATTACATTGGGACTAATCATGTGGCTATAATTTTATATATGGTATGTAGACTGTAATGTCTGTTACTTTTTTTTTTTTTTTGCATGGAAAACAAATGTCTTGTGTATGCTTACCAATTGCAAAACCAATAAATAGCTTACTGCTGCAAATAGGCTGCCACTTAATGAAAGTGGGTGGACAGTGGAGTGTGTAGCTCGGCTCTGCAATTAGCATGGAAAGCTCACAGACTTCCACGCTTTCCTTGCATGTATAATATTATGTGAGGTAAATATAAGAAACCATCTATGTACTTACCCCGAGTAAGGTAAGTATAGGTTTTTCTAGAATTTCAGAAGTATCTTTGTTTACTACTGGAAAATGCAGATCAATCCATGCTTTCATAGCCTTCAGTGAGAGCTAGTAGCTTTCTGCACCTTTCAGGATTAGCCCCTCTGCCTGTAGACAGAAAAATCGCCTCATTAGATCTCATTTTGAATAGACATGGCCAAAAATTGAAAACAAGCTGAACGTAGGTGGAAGGTGATATGTCTGTAATGAATAATCACTTGTATAATTGATTCAACAGATCACTCCAGAGAGATGATGACTTTCATTAAAAATGCACCAGAAGGGTCCCTCTTTTTGATGGTGACTCATGATGATGGAAGCACCCGGTAAGCAAGTTATTCATGACAGGCTGAGGCACAGAGCAATGAATAGCTTGAAAATCACTGTTGCATAATGGTTTAAAGGAATGATAATTTTCACTCTGTAGTCAAGGTTGTTCTCTAATTTCCTGCCCAGAAGGTTTTCATTCCATGTCTGTTCAGTGCTTACCATATTATGTATGTTGATGCTTCTATAGATAGATAGATAGTGTTTGTTTAAAAGCACCAGTTGTCCTCATAAAGGGCACTGATGTTATCTGTCTATCACAACCTATTAAGAAGGTATCATGCCTCCAACTATAATGTATCTAGTTTTCATTCCTTTTTACATCTTAACCTGATTCTTCAAGTGGTTTCAAATCTTAGTTGGGTTTTTTTTCTGTTGTTGAATTTGTGATACAGTCATTATACAGGGAAAGATTTAATCATTTAGATGATAAACATTTGATGACATTGCCCTTATTTAGGAAGGGTAGGAACATCAAGTAATATTTGAGATACATTTTTCTTTCTGCTATGCTGTTACAAACAGGCTGTATTAACATCAGGAACATAGCGAGGAGGACAAAAAAAAAAAGAATTTTGCTCTGTGAGTTTAATGGCATGCTACTAAGACAGCTCTCAGGATTTTTTAAACTTCTCAGTTTTGCTTCTGACGACTTACTAATGTAAAGCATTAATAATTTGTGTTTCTTTTCATCATTTTTCACATCCTGAATTTTTAACACTTTTTTCACTACATTTTCCTAGGTTAAAAGATGATGCCAAAAGATTAGTAAAACAGCTGGGAAGTAAAGAAATACAGAATATGAAGTTCCGGTCAAGCTGGGTTTTTATAGGGTCCAAAGGCTTCAAGCTGCCAGACAATATCCAAAAAGAAAAGGTCAGGTTCATTTTATTTTCACTTTATGTCTGTCTGTATATCAGATATAAACTTCAGGTGCAGATTTTGTGTGTTATCCATAACTGTAGACTGCTCAGTAGGCCTCAGGTGCACAAAGCAAGTTCTCCAATGTGTTGTCATTCTTTGCTTTGGATGTGGGCCATGTACAGTACTGACTTGTACCTCACCACTGCTAAGTCATCTGTAGACAAATTTCTGAAGGGACTAGCAATTCTAGAGAGTCTCAGTTTTGAAATGTCCAACCTGATATGCTGTACAGAGATTTACGTTTTCTTCTGGAAGGAAAAATTCCAAGAACTTCCTAAAATAAGTTCAGTTTTTATATTAAAATTGGGCTGTCTCAAGGTGGCCGTGCAAATACAGCAATGCTTGCATCACAGAACTTTTCTGAATAACTTGCTCTCAGGCTTCAGGAGGACTAAAGATAACATTTTAACATCAGATTTCTGTTTCCATCTGTGACCTTGCTGTATTGGCTTTCTGCAAACATAGTAGTGCTCATCTGTGTGACAGGCAGAGACGAGACAACCCAGTGCAGAGGTCAGTTCCCAAAAACATGTGAAACTTCCATAGGATTTTGGTTTGGTTTGGGTTTTTTCCCCAGAATGTTGTTCCAGTCTTCTTCACATTACTGAGCTTCTGCAGGAAAAAAGTATTCAGTTTAGCGTATATTATGACAGACATCTGGGAAATAAATAAAACACTCTGTAAGACAGAAACTGGTGGAATTTTCACCTGTTACTTTGATCGAAATGTGCAACATGCTACTCAGCTTCCCAAGACTCCCTTCTGTTGCATGAGGTTTGACAAACTAGTTTGTACATGAAGAACTAAATTGTGATTCTTTTCTTTTCTTTTCTTTTCTTTTCTTTTCTTTTCTTTTCTTTTCTTTTCTTTTCTTTTCTTTTCTTTTCTTTTCTTTTCAACAGATAAACCACTCTGACGGGAAGAAAAACAGATACAATGGCTGGCCAGCTGAAATACAAATAGAAGGATGTATCCCAAGAAACCTGATCTAACACATGCATACTTCATTATTAATGATGATTCTGTATTTTTATATCTATGACTCTAGTAAATTGCTTCCGGAACCCAATAAGTATGTGAACACTAATTGTAAAATAAGTCAGGTACATAGTTTTTAACCTTTTTTTTTTATACTCTCTGAGGTTTAACTGTAATCTGAAAACAAATAGGTATTTTGATTGCAATTGGAAATAAAATACTCTGGTTTGGAATTACAATGTTCAGAAAGTCAGTCAAAAAATAGCAGGATTTTTGAAAGTGAATATACATTGTCATTAGTAATTTTAGGATTTTGGTTTTGTTTGGTTTTAATACGCGTATTCTTTTGGTTCCATTTAAAGACTAATATGTAAATAGAACTTTGTCTAAATTGTAATATAAAATTACTAGCAATAAAGAATTTTATTTTTACGTTTGTTTAGTAGTAATTTCACTTCTCTTCAGAAACAGTATGGGAATAGCAGTTATGTTTGTTGTGCTTGTATTGGACTCACACCTATTTTCTTCCCGTGCTTTTTTCCCCACGTAAGTTTGTTGGAAGCACAAACCAGCTGAGAACTGCAGAACTTAACACTGCTGATAAATATCTGGTGATTAGGATAGACAAGGAGCCTGGGTAAACATCAGGTGGTTTGTGTTCTCATGGCACCGAGGAGGAGTGTGGAATGCAGTGAAGGCTGCTTATCTCATTCTCATGCATATCACAGCAGTTACCTGCTTCTTGCAGAAGTTACTAAGGAGGTCATAAATATTTTGTGCCACTGCTAAATGCTGACCACCAGGAACAATGGCTTGACCACAGTCCCACCCTTACAATTTACTCAATAGTAGTGAACAAGGTATAAACATTATCCCTATTTCGGGCCTAATTAGTGAGATGAGTATTTGCCACCAAGTTCTAGGGTTTGTTCTGCTCACCCTCCCTAGGAGGGATGCCTTGTGGTAAGATTTGCAGCCTCAGCTATGCCAAGTGGTTTTCCCCAGGGGATTCCAGTTGTGATTACAATTGTGTTTTGCAGTTATATAGTGATTCTGCAGCTTAGTGCATTTATCACTGGCAGTCTTAAAGAATCTGTGTATGTTGCAAGTGAATTAAATCATACTGACTGCACCTTGTGAATGCAACTGTACCTACAGCAAAGAGACTCTTCTTACATCTGGTGTCAGAACCATAGACACACATTTAAATCAGCATATCTATTAAGATGTAAATACAGCCATCCCTAGCCCATCTAATCTCTGGAGAGCAGCTAAAACACAAGGGGATTCATCTCTTACCAAATTTGTATATCACTGCATGCAATAGCTGGTATTAGGGATGCTGACAACATGGAATAGCAATGTTAACATGTAAAGATCAGGTTGCTTGAATTATTTTACAAAATTTAATCTGCAGATCTATGTGGTTTGTTTTAGTTATTTTTCCTTCCTGTAAATTTAAATTACTTAAAAATATGTAGTGACTTCATACAGGTTTAAATGTTATTCATGGTAACTGTAAAATCAAACATATGATTATAAGGAAACTGAAGTCATTTATTCAGTTTCCCTTTTTCTGAAGTACATCAAGTATATCTGAACCTTTCCTAAGTGTTGTTTGTTCCCCTGTTATTCAGAAGCCTCTCATAATTCAGATCTCACATTTTCACTTGCTTCCTATAGCATTTCACTGTTATTCTAGTTATACCCCAAACTAAAAGGACCTGAATTAACCTAAAAGGACCAAGCCAATTACATGAAAAATAACACATCATCATTCTTTTTATGCCAGTCTATTATGTATCCAAAGACAGACTCAACTCTCTCATCCCTAGACTAAACCTACCTGGTATATTTTAATCTTTCTTTACATCTTTCTCAACATTAAAATATTTCTTTAGCAGTAACTTTCTTAATGTGCTGCGCTTCAAATGGTTTACAGTACTCTATGCAGCTACTTAGGAGTGTCCTACACTCTAGACTTTGGGCAGGACAAAATCAGAAGTGGTGACCTGGGAGGGTGGCTGCCAATAGCCAAACTCAGCCTTCTCTGGCTCTCCATGTTGTCTAGTTGAATCCCTCTCAGCAATGCTTCCAGTCTCAATCCCTGTTGTAGCTGCCAGTATCTACTTGTAGAAACTGCTGTGTTCCCAGCACCTTTCTAGTATCTTGTCCCCCCTAGTCCCTAAAGGTAGTTTCCTGCTACGATTTTGCAAACTGCTTCCAGTGACCCTGTCAAAGAAAGCAGTTAAATTAGTTTGTCTCAATTTGACATTGGCAGACTGACAATGGTTGTTCCTTACCATCTTGCTACTGGTGAGGTGGTTACAAATTGAGTATTTAAATAGCCGTTTCAGTATTTTCCACATATGGGTCATTAGTTCTTTTTGCTTGTTCATTCTACAAGTTGTGTAGGTCAGGAGCCTCATTTTGATATTTTACACATCTAACAGTAAATGCATGTTAACTGCTGTAACATGCTGAAGTTGGCCTCATTCCTGAAACCTAGCGATATGGATGGAAGACACAAGGTTTGCTAGCAGTTGCAGGCTACTTCGCAGCTAGAAAAACTTCTCTGCATCTGCTGCTGTTCTTTACAAATGTGTTTTTGCAAGAGAAGAGTGCTGTCATAGGCTTTTGTGTGAGCCCGTGGGTGGACACAGCTTCTGTGAAGATACTTTAGTGCTAATTCCTTGGTAGGTTTGAAGCAGTGGTGCCTCATATGTGCTTCCCAGGGATGTTATAGCATTGCAGCGAAATCAAACAGCTCATGTGCTTTGGATAGTGACCTAACAATTGTATGTTAGAGTTCCTGTCATCCAGATTAATGCCAAGACGTATGGCTTGTGTATGTTCATTTTCTTAAGGGTACAGTTCCATGTCACCAATAATTTATTCAGGCAGTGTTCATGTTACTGGCAGAACATTTATTCCTCTACATTGTAATCACCCTTTGTTACATGCCTGAATTATAAAAATAACATCATTACAGTACTAATAGTTGCCAACCCTCAGAGGGTCAAGCTCTGAGACAGTCCTCCAACTTTATACATTCTGACAGTCATTGCCTTCTACTCCAAGCCACAATTAATCTTACATTAATTACAATTAAATTTTATATCAGTTTCTTTTTAGCAGTTACCATGAAGTATGCAAGTACTCCAAGTACTCCACTCTCTGCATGTGTTCCATTCTTTACATTCTTTAGATTTGCTCTGTTCTTCACACACTGTGCAACCATTCTGTTCTTTACAAATGGTCAGTGGTAAAAGGTACATACCCGTAATTTGAATCAAAGTTCAAACCACCCTAGAATCTTTCACAGCACAAGTCACTGAAAAATATTCTTTAACTCCATCATGATTTCACTTTTTCAGAGATGCAGTTGAGCCATCTAGACAAGACTGTTAATCATCTTCAGTACTCAATAGTTACCAGCAGCTTTGGTTTAATTTGCTCATGCCACAGTGTTTAAATATGATTGGAAGACGTCTTGATTTGAGCTAGAACAGAACCAATTCTGTTCAGTGATTTCAGCTCAGTCTTTCCTATCTGACTGCACTTTCTGAAGCTAACGGAAGACAGTGTCTGCTTCTAGCAGTGATAATTCTCGATGTTTACAGTTACTACCAAGGACTGGTGTGCAGAAAGGGTCTCCCTTATATTTGTTCACGTGCAGACCGAGGCCACTGGTGGATCTTGTGTACCATGTTGCGGGGTGCAGAAAGTGAAAGGCTGCACCTACAGGGAGGAGCAGCCAGGACAGGTGACTCTAAACTTACCAGTGAGGTATTCCATCCCATATATGGCATATCAACATAAAGCTGAGGGAACGTGAGTATCCACCTCTCTTCTTCAATGGCTGATGTCTGAGGGAGGACTGTATCAAGGAGGACTCCGTCCATTTTGCCTTCGATCCCAATCTGTGTCTTCCTGAATCCAGATCCTGAATCCCGTTCCTGTTGGCTGCTGATTCCAGTCTGGCACTTCCCCAGTGTCTGTCCACAGTATCAGTGGTGACAGTGACATAATTGCCATCAGAGGGGTTGGGTTGCATATTGGCTTAGTATATATTTGTATCTATTTAATTTTATTATTATTGTTTCATTAAAGCTGTTTTAGTTTTCTTTTCCAATCCATAAGTCTCTCTTCCTTACTCTCTTTCTCTTCCCCTTTGGGAAGGGAGAGGGGTTACCAGAAAGCAACTGTCATTTGTCTAGTGTCTGGCCCTGGCCTAAACCTTGACAGCAGAGGAGCCTCAAATACTTTGATAACTTTCTGATCTCAAGAAATCATGGTAAGGTGGTCACTTGAGAAAAAAAGCTGTAAGTTTTTCAATCACTTTTCAGATTAGAAGCAATTTTACAGAGAGTTGGTTTGAAAGAGAGATTTCAAAACAATTTTAAATGAACTGCTTCCTCAGGAGGAGTGAAAAGCTTTTTTGTGGAACTGTAATTCTGAAAAAATAATATGGGGAAATGTTAAATATCTTTGTCTTTAAAAATAATCAAAAGATCATTAAGGTGAACATCTAATTTTCTCTGGCTTCAAGGCCATAGGCTGTAGGATCCCTAATGCAATCTCTTTCCTCACCTTATCTGTCATGTTTAGGGTGATCACAGGCAAACGCCAGTGGTGGAAGTCAGTGCTTTAGATGACAGGTGACACTGCCAGCCACAAGCAGAGGGTAACAAGTCATTTTCTGTGCTCTTCTGGGCTAGATAGGTGCTGTGGTCTTCATCATGCCTTGTGAAATATTTCTGGGTGATTAGCACAACATGCATGATCACCACCACGAAATAAGGTTAAAACCTGCAGAGGAATTAATCTTTTACTAACCCTAGTAGGCAAATACAATGGGAAAACATGAACTTTAGGCAGTAGCATTAATCAGAGATTGGGTTAGTGTATTTAAAAGTACAATAGCACAGCAGGTGACAACATTGTCTTTCCAGATCCTTTATATATCTGTTTGTAGAAGTACCCAACCTCTCTGCAGTTACCTGTCCTGGACAGACACTGGAAGCCACAGACATGGGAGGAGGTCACCCTGCCTTGTGCTAGTTGCTGGGAGGAATGCCAGCAAACATGCCAGACCTTCCTTTCCTGCTTTTTGTCAGCGATAGACTCCCATTTCAAATATCCCCACCAGCACCAGCCCACTGGTCAACATTCCTCACAAGAAGGTCTCTCATATCCCCTGGCCATTAAGTAGACATTTTAAATAAAAGCAATTAGAAAAAGTAATTAATTCCCATTTTTTCCTCCAGTACGAATGTGGCAACAAATCCCAAAAAGAATTAAGTACATGGACACAGGCCATTTTTTTATCTCTCCATTTAGGAGAATGAGAAGCATTTCAGGGTCTTGACATGTCTCTTAAAAATCCCTTAATACCTGGCAGTCAAATTTGATGGCAACAGTAGGAAGCAATGATCAAATAATAGCTAACTTTTTCCGTTTCTCAGTATTACCTATTTATTTAGGTTCTTTGTGTAATGTTCCCTAACTCAAAGTGGGAGGCTCCCACTATATTTAAAAGAAAAATATAATAAAGGAAAAGTTATTCAGTGAAAGATGCCATTTCGTAGGAAGGCTGTGCTTAACATAAAACTCCTCAGAAGAGGAAAGAAAAGATGATGTTTTTACTTACACATAATGCCAGGTGAGAAGCAACGTATGAGTGTCATATCTGATCTCTTCTTAGCTGCAAATGAAATGCTGAATGATGACTAGAATTCAGAGGATTAAGATGGGTGTTTTTAATAATGTTTGAGCAGCAGCAATTCCTCATTTCCTGGGAGTATGAAGTTTTTATTGTTTTTATTTCCCTTCTCTGCTGACCTTTTTTGTGGTTTTGTTTGTTTTTTATTTCCACAGGAGATTTTCATTAGCATAGGAAATGTAGATTTTACCCCCTCAAATACACTTTACACTAGCAGCTTTAACATGACTTTTTTCCTCTTCCAAAGATGAAAGCATAGAGATAGATGTTTTAGCCTGTCCTAGTCTCCATTGCAAATGTTATGAAAAATAAATAAATATTTAAAAGTTATGTTTCAGCCAAAAGCAATATGCATTTCAGTCTTGTAGTCCTCATATAATTCTTGTGTAGTTATGCTTTATATGGCTGCTTTCTATCTCCTGGGTATTCCCTACCAGAGTTCTTGGCAATAAGACTTAACTTCTACTTTCTCCACTGGGCTAGGAGGTCTGTAACAAGATAAACTTGGAAAAGATGATGTACAACTTTCCAAAGATTATTCGTGCTTTGAAGTCAAACCTGACTATAAAGTCCAGTTTTGTTCCCATCCTGGTTCACTGAATCGTGTTGTGCTACCTAATAAGATTTTATTTCCTGCAGGGACTGGAAGTGGAAGAATTAGACCTTGACTATCACTGGATTTTTCTACCAGAACGGGAAACACCAGTTTCTGATTTTCCTTCTGATAACATACAGGATAGAACTGGAGGCCAGTAGTAAAGCTCTGTTTTCTGTGAGACTTAACGTCCATCACAGTGATCCACATCTCTGGATGTTTAGTTATTGACAAAGTCTCTGTTTGCCACGTTTCCACTCACCAGCTAAGCAGGCATTCCTTGCAGTAGGAGAACAGGAGCTCAACAATCCCAAATCCACTGGTTTTTTGACAGCTAATTGCTGAAAATCACCTTTGTAAAAAAAAGATGGAAGAGAAAGACAATTCCTTCTCTATCCTCACTTCTTTCACATTTATGAGGGAGACTTCTGTGTGATGTGAGGTATTCCTGCCTGCTGCAGGTACAAGGTGGCTTGAATGGATTTGGTCCTTTCACAAGAAACCTTCAGCCCTAAGGGTAAGTCCTTTCTACAGTAAATTATTGCCACCTCTTTTGGGGCTTTAGTAATTTCTTTGGGAAGGAAATCTAGAAACACAACCAATACTTTTCAAGTAAAAAGAAGAGGACATGTAAGAAAAGGGATTCTACAATTCACAAATTAATTTCCACTCACAAAACTTTTCAAGCCATTAGGTGGAGATATAAAAGCACACTTAACCTGCTATTCATTTAGTTTCAGTTCTAAGCTATCCGATTTAGGTAGGTCACAGAAACTATCCATAGCAATATGGAGCTTGGCAGGCTAATGTAGGCAGACAATGGTGAACCTCATGCTGTTCCTGTTCAACTGCTGCCAAATCTGGTTTCAAGTCAGCCCCTGACCTATCTCATCTGCTAGTGGCTTTCTGGAGTTGCAGCACAGCAAAACTCCTGGCAACAGCACTTACCAGTTTCTAAACAGCTCTGCAGTTTACTGAAGAACTTGAGCCTTAATCAGTCCTGAACAAGCATGATTCTTGAGAACACAAAAACTAACAGGATTTTCCTTCATTTATTTTACTAGTTCTTGGTAAGCATTGTCCAGCGGTAAATAATCTCTTCTAATTTGAATTGTTCATTGATCATAATTGTAATCCTTTCCTCTTGCTTTCTTTTTACGTCTATAATTATGCTTTGTCATTTTAAAAAGAAAGAAAAATTGGAAATATACCAGCCCTGGTATTACTCCATCTGAAAAAGCATTTACGCACTGAGAAGCACTGCTGCCCCAGCCAGTACAAGTGTTAGCCCTGATTATCATCTCCTCCAGGACACAGTATAGTGATATAAAAGGTAAGATTTACCTAGATTCTCTGAGATCTCAGTTGTGTTATTTACTAAATGCTATAGCATTTTATTATATATCTTCATCTTTCCTGATTTTTTTCCTGCAGCTCTTCACAGGTTTCACTGTGCTCTGGTTAACACAGTAATTACATTTTTTCCTGGTTACTCACCAATAGTCCATGTTTTTACAAAAAGTGCTGAGAATCCCACCATTTATAACCCCTACCACCACCAGCTGTACCCTCTGCTGAGTGTGCCTGTCTCTGTAGCAGAGGTGGCAAACAGGAACTTCTTCCACAGCCAACTCATTAATGGTCAGGTTAAAAAAAAAAAAAAAGACAAACAAAAAAAGCCCAATCTGCAGGCCTAGAGATGGACAGAACTGGTTTTAGAGGGAGCAAACAGAGCAAGGAAATAGTATTTAATGGGTAAATGGCACTGTACATAGTAAATTCATATGTAACCTGGAGCTGCAGACCAATGAAGAGAAAGGTGTAAATATGTGTTATCACACATCTATATGTGATCCTAAGCCACCGTACCCCAGTATCTGTGGAAACACAAGCATACCCACGACCCCAAGCAATAAGCTCATGCGGGCCTTCCCAATTGTTGGTGAGCAGATCCCGTACCCAGACTTTTGCCCGGGGCAGGTGCGTCTCGCCTGACAACTGCAATGAGAGAAAATGATTCAGAATAACAGGATTGTTTGAATTTGGTGGCACTGTGAGATGATTAATTGTACACAAAGCTTTTTCTAGTCGGCTCTGTGGGGTTTCTCCATGCATTCCCCCTTTTTTTTTTTTCCAAAACACGATTCAAAGTGCCATGAGCATGTTCAACAATAGCTTGGCTGGTAGGAGAATGTGGAATACCAAAAGTGCGGTCTACACCCCATAGGTGCAAGAACTGCCGCGTCTTCTGCGAGGCGTAGGCAGGACCATTATCGGTTTTCACAGCAGACGGCACGCCCAGGACCAAGAAAGCCAATTTCCAGTGGCCTTTCTCTCCAGTGTGAGCAGAAGCCCACATAGCCGAGGAGAAAGTGTCAATGGACATGTGCACATATTTAAACCGGCCAAAGTCAGGGATGTGCGTTACATCCGTTTGCCAAAGCTGCAAGGCTTTTAGGCCTCGGGGGTTTACCCCTGGTGGCAAAGGTGCAGCGAGCCCGTGACAGTCGGCACAAGTGCTGACAATGTCACGAGCCTCAGTTGGCGTCAGGTGAAACTGCTTCTGCAGGGTATGTGCACTTTGATGGAAGAGATCGTGCGATGCCTTGGCTTGTGCAATTTTGTCAGGCTGAGGCACTACCCGTGCAGGGTTGGCCAGCACGTCAGCCCTGGCATTGCCTTCTGTTATAAAACCTGGCAAACTGGTGTGGCTTCGAATGTGCAGAATGTAGTATGGATGCACTCGAGCTTGAATTGCACACCACAAAGTCTGCAATAGTGAAAACAGCCGCATTATTCACCTCCTTTAGAAGTGAACAGTCCAAGCGTTGGGTTATATCTGCTACGTAAGCAGAATCAGTAACCAAATTCAAAGGCACCTGAGAGAACCGCTGGAAAGCCATGGCAACAGCCCTCAATTCACCCAGCTGGGCAGAGCCTGACTCCTGGCCTTCCAGCACCTGCCACTCAGATCCCTCCTTCCAGGTAACAATGGCTTTCCCTGTTTTTCCAGAACCATCCGTTAAGACAGTGGGTCCTTTCACTGGCACCCGACTGGTTTTTGGCCGCAAGGTCTATAGTCGCAAACTCGTTGTTCTGTCCTGGGGACACATGACTTAAAGGGCATTAACTGAGCAATGCAAGTCTTTTCAGGGATAGTAACAGGGGTGTCGGGCGTGGAAACCATAGCATGAATCTGGCCTGTAAAGTCAGCATCAATAACTTCTGGGTGTACAAACATCCCTCGGTGGGTAACATTAGGTTTTCCCACGAGCATTGCACCGAGTCCCTGACCTAGGGGTCCATATGCATCCAAAGGGACCTTATAAATACGACTAGATTCTAGGACGACTGTTGTTGTGGTATAGACATCGGCCCTGGCTGATCTTGGGCTGCTGTCTCTAAGGTGGCTGGGTAGGCCTGTGTCTGTGCCATTCCCTGGGGGAACACCTGCATCAGAGAGCAATTCCCCCTTTTTGCACCCTGCCATGAATTTCCTGGCAGAGGCCGACCATCGGCATGGCGCAGAGATCTACAATATTCTGTACAATGACCTGGCCTACACACCTCCTGCACTGGGGGGTCTCTGTGTTTTCCTTTTGCCTTGGTTTAGCCCTTTTCCGTTTGTTCCCGGCTTTGGACTGCTTTGGTTCACAATCAGAAGATGCGTGAACAGACGGCAGAAACACGCCCAAAGCAGACCTTTTATGGCTCGCAGACCCCACCTTAGCGCAGGCCTCAACCATATCTGTAAGTGTAGGCTCCCCTGGTAGAGCATCTATGATTCTTCTACACTCATCGTTGGCATTGTCTCTTGCTAATTGTATGCACATCATCCGCCTTAATGAGTTATCTGCAACCTGCTTCTCAAGGGCAGCAGCAACCTTTTCTACAAAGAGTAAAAATGGCTCTGTCTGCCCCTGGCGTATTTTCATATACCGTGTTTGAGGAGTAGCCGTGTCTGTGGTCTTCAATAGAGCTCCCATGCCGACCTTTTGAGCTTGCTCTAGGATTTGAGGGGGCCAGGTGGCCTGGAGATCAGGATTAGAGAAGTTATTGATCCTCATAAGGGCATCTACTCCAACGTCATGTCTAATGTCAGTGGAAGGCAACTGCTTATTCTGTAGTGCAACCTTCTCAGACATCTTTCTCCAGGTAGTCTCAAAAACTGCAAATTGTACAGGCTGAAGTATGATTTGAGCAAAGTGCTTAATATCAAATGGAGCAAGCAGATCAGCATCCAGCACTCTTAAGAAGCTGCATGAGTTCAGGAGGACCAAGCCCATCTTGTGCCACTTTGGACTGTAAATCTTGTACAACCTTCCAAGCAATAACATCATGTCTATCACGTTGACCTGTATTTGGGACAGCCATAAGCACAGGATAGGCTTGGACATCCCCTTGCGGGGTGTTACTATCGCCTTGAGTTAGTGGCACACCCTTTTGAGGCGTTACAGCAGTCTCCTGATCCCGCATAAATTCCCCTGACCTGTCTGGCAGTCCCAGTTTGTCCAATAGACCCCAGTTGCCCCCTCCAGAGCCCTGTTTCTTGGACATTGTTGATGTTTCTTGCGGCTGTGGCGGCGCAGTTTGGGGCGCTGCCGGCGGTGCAGGCGGATCTTGTGACGGAGCCGCCTCTGCCGCTGGAGTCGGGGCCGTCAGCTCGGCCGGCGCCGCCGGAGCCGCCTTCTCCGCCTCCACCGGGGCCGCCGTTTGTTCCGCCGCTGCCGGTTCCGCCGCGGGAGCCGTCGCCCCTTCCGTGTTCGGAATTCCCGGAGCCGGCACTGTCGGCCCGGGTCGGCCCGGCACGGCTCTCTCAGCGGCCGCCCGCAGGAACGCCTCAGGCAATTCCGCGAGCTGCTGAGATCTCCTCGGCAGATATTCTTCCAGCACTGCCAGCTGCCGCGCTAACAGGGCCACCATGGGCGGCTGCGCCTGCGCATGGAAACACCCAGACAGGGGCGCATGCGCGGAGCTGCCGCGGGCGCTTGTGAAAAATTCGAGGGTTCGGCGAACGAAGCGGGCGTTGTTATGGAGCTCCAGGTCCCCGTTAAACCGGGCCGGACAACCGGAGAGGCCGTGGGAACGACCGGCACTGTTATATTAGCCGAAGGGAGCGGCGCGGAGGAGACCGGAGCCGCTGGGCTAAGGAGCGAGGGGCGCTTCCCCTCAGCAGCGTCCCCCTTAGCGGCGTCCCCCTCTGAAGCCGGCACCCCTCCCCCGTCGCCAGTTTCAGACTTTAGAAGCACAGAAAATAAATCTTTCCAAGTGCGAAACAAGTCTATCAGGATGTCGTCCCCGTGGGGGAGCTCACGACCGAGCCTGGTGCCGAGCATCCGCCACAGCTCTAAATCGAAGGCGGTGTCAGAGCTGGGGAGAAACCGGTGCTCAGCTGCCCATTGCGAAAGAGCGCGGAGGGCGTCCTCCGGAACAGCGCTCTCTTTGGCGGCCAGGAAATTCTGCCAGGCCGGCAGGACCACGCCTACTTTCGAGTCGCAAGTCCCCATCTCGGCAGGGCTTTTCTAATACCCCGGTGCCTGGACTGGTCCCGGCCGCGAACCTCGGGGCTGGGGGGGGCGATTGCGTTCCTCCCGAGAGCTGCTCGGCTGGGTCCGTTGCGGGTCGGACACGTCGCGGGTCACCAAATGTCGCTGTTTGTGCCGGGAGCGGAGAGATGCAGCAACATATAAATTCACCAAAAGAAGCAACTTTATTAATTTATAACCCCGTTTTATATACCCTAGCCCCATAGGGCGACTGGTCAGTGATCACCCATCTCCTAGGGTGATTGGCTAAAGCACCCATTTCAAAATATTTTTCCAATGTACCATAAACAGAACTTAACAAAACACCAGGTGTTGGTCTAGCTTACATAAACCATCCTACTGTTTCTACATGTGTGAGAAAGGCAGGATTCTCACCGAATATTGTGAGAATCTGAGAAAATCCCTCTGCTAGCAGCTTTTCAGCATCCACAGGATGGAATCCCTCATTGGTCTGTCCTGGCCACTCTTCCCCAAAGGGTGCAGCCTTTTACTTTCTACATCGCCCAACATGGCACATAATACAACAGTGACCTTGGTTTGCACACCAATGCTTGGTAGTAACTGTAAACATTGGGAGTTATCACCGCCAGAAGCAGACACTGTCTGTGAAAATATGCTGCAAACTTCAGAAAGTGCAGTCACTTAGCAGAGACTGAACAGAGTTAGTTCTATTCTAGCTCAAAGGACAAAGAAAAGCCAGCAACTCCTGTGAATCTGCAACATTTTCTAATGTGTGTCTTGTTTAGGAATAGCACCTGGGTTTCCGAGTTTCTCACATACAACTAAACCTCAGTAATCTACCCCATATTTGCATGGAAGAATGAGCTAACTGCCCTAGGGTTTTTCAAAACAGCAATGTGGAATCAGTGTTGAGGCTAATGAACTCCACTGAGCAGAAGACAAAGAAGCTGTAGGAGGAAGAGAGAGCAAACTGCTGCTGAAATGGGCAGGCTTTGTGACTTGGCCCATGTTTGCCCCAAGCTCGGCTTTGGCATAAACTGCCACTTTGTCAGAGGAACCGGACTTCCCGCTTCCTCTGTTGCACACATGCACACAAATTTGGGACTCTCTCAGTGATCAAAGGCTTTTACCTGGTGATGGCAGGATCCCTGGGATACTATAAGCAAGAAATCAATCTTTCATGCTTCTTTTTTTGACAGTGAAGGAGGAAAAGGGAATGAGAAAAGTCTGAGAGGTTAAATGGAGCCAAGAAAGAAAAAGCACATAGTGAGCCCTAAAATAAGAGACTCCCAGGGCTACAAAGCCGAAATGTGTATTCAGAAGAAAATCCTTTCACACAATCCTAAATCAAAGTCTCCTTGTTCCCAGAACAAGAGCCCTGTCTACAGAATTAAGTTGTTTCTCTCACTCAGAGATGATGGCACACAGCGCGGTCTCTCTCTGTGCTAACCTCACACCCCTCATTTGCTCACTCTCCTCTGTTCTCTGGGAAACAAATTGTGCCTCTGCAGGGACCGCCCCCCGTGCACAGAAAACCTCTTCCAAGACCAAGATGCTTTAACTTTTACTCTAACGCTACAGCTTCCCAGCCAGAGCCCCTTTCGGCTCTCTCTGGGTTCAACATCTTACATCTGATCTCACAGTCTCTGGCATCTGAGAGGCAGGGAACCTGATTTCAGTCACTATTTGTGCTTGGCTAAATACACTTCCCACTAGCAGCCATTAAATCCTGGTCAAGAGACAGGAGACCCAATACTCAGTGTTATTTACATGGGTATTTATTCAGACCAGCTAGAAAAAAAAAAATCAGAAGAGAAAAATAACCTCTCACTCACTCTGCTGCTGTAGCTGGTATGTTCAAAGCAAAATGAAAGCAATCCCCTTCTGCAGAAAGAATGAAAAATAAATGTTTGCTCCCCTTTGGAGGTTACTGCTGTGTGACCCTTATCTTTTATAACTAAAGACGGTATCTGTAATTGCTGTGCAGTTGTCCTGTATGAAAGATCATGGAATCTAACATTTATTGTGGCAAGTGCATTGCTTTCTCCTGACACAGATGATTTTCTGATTAGGTTTTAATCCCCTTCACCTCACTTAAAACTCACTGTGCTCTTTACCATCATATACATGCATGTGCAAGTTCTTTATAGTTAGACATGTTTTATGAACTGGTAGCTCAGTCTGACAGGGTTGGGGGGCAAAGCCTACCCACAGGCTGGCACAGCTAACAACCCCACTTAGATTTTCCTGTCTCTGGGATGGCAGATACTGTCCCAGTTCCCCTGCAGCTCACTCAGGCCCCATCTGGCTCCCTCAGCATGGACCAATGGGGGCAAGTCTGTGGGGTAAAATACTCTCTGCCAAGACCCCCATGGCCTTCCTGTTCGCAGCTGCTGGGAGAGGAGGAGGTCCCTTAGGACAACCTTTGTTTGCTCTCAGGGACTATACACCTGAGGGTGACTGAGGTGCATTAGGTGCACTCCTGGAGCACGTTTGCTGGCTTGCTGTCATCCAAAAGCTATCCAGTTTGGATGCACTGAATCCCCTCAGCGACATAAGGCAGGCAAAATGGGGCATAATCTTGAGATTTGCTTTAAAAACAAGTCAAAAGTCATGGAGCTTGAGCAAAATACACCTTGGACAGAATAGTGTTGCCTCTGTGTGACTCAGTACTGTAGGACACTTGGGATGGAAAGCTGATAAAGTGAACCCTTAATGCAGTCACTAGGAAAAACAATACAGGAAGGGCTTTTAGGATTCAGCTTTCACTGAACAAGCATCTCCAGTCTGTGCAACTGCTGCCAAAGACAAGCCCCCTGCTGCTCGGAGGGCTCTCAAGTTGTCAATGAATTCACTGCAGGGCCAGGTTTTCCTTTCACTTAAAGCCTGAAGTAACTAGTGCTTTCTGATATTAAGAAGAAAAATAGCCTCATATTGGTAAAAACAGGAGCTTAATTGCTGCTTTTGCTAACTAGTTTCTCTGTATGCAGGACTACCATCTGACAGAGACGGTTACAAGGGCGGTGTAGTGTATGCCTCAACATTGCTGTATCGGTGTGAACAGACTGCAGATCACAAACTGGGCGAAGGTTTGTCCAAGGGGATGACAAAGCAACCTGGCTCTGTCAGTAGGGACAGGCTCCAACCCACGAACTGGACCACAACTTGTCAGGAATGGTGCCTTATCAGTGTGGACAGCTGCAACCGCACCCCTACGCATGAGCCCAGACCCAGGGCCTGGAAGACCAAGGGGTCTGGAGACCCCTGAAACCCACCTGAGGCCCCTCAGAGACGGTGTTGGGCATGCGTACCACTGCCAGGTGGTAGGTTCAATAAGCAGGACAGTCCCCAGCAAAAGAGCAGGAGCCACGAACATCAGACGGAACGTTCCCTCACCGGACCTGAAAGCACATCGGAGTGACGGGACGACGCAGATCCATGGTAGCTATCACAACTGACTCTTACCTTCCTTCCTTTCCTTTCTCTCTTTCTCTCTCTGCTTTGCGAACTTCTGTCGGGCAAAGAAACCCACTTTGACTCCGTTTTGAGTCTTAATTCTGTTCCCGAGAATATGAACAAAATCTTGCTCTGGTTTATGACCAGCACGCGACACCATCACAATACACAGTGTTGGCTGAGAAAGACCTGTCAAACAGCTGTTATAACCCAGTACAACTTTTGTAATTCTGTACCAGTAGAGCATCACTTGCAGCAGCACTTACTCTCAGGGATTCTCCAGGATGTCATATAGGAGAAGATCAGGATATTCAATGTGCAGTGCAAAGAGATGGTGGCTCAGATGTGTGGAAGCAGCAGATTCCTCCAGGTGGGGCAGAAAAGGATTAAACTGCTGGGCCTTTTCTGAGGGCTGCATATATTTGATCCAAAATTAGTGCTCCTCTGTTGATCTGTCAAGTATGTTGAAAGCCTTGCTGTGATAGAGAAGAAAGAATTGCTTGCAGGGTTCATACCTATGCTGAATGAGGAGTTCCTCTTGAGTGGTTGCTGTTAGTTAGTCTTTGAGGTACCTTTTTATATCGAGTACACAAGGTATACTCTTCTCTAGTCATGACAAAAGGATTGCACAGGCTCAGTCAGGCATGCATGATGATAGCAGCTGAAAAGTCCTGTAGTCTTAAAACTTCTGCACAAATATACAAATGATGATTCATGTAAAGTTTCTGGACCTCAAAATTTACTAGGACTCCACACATTCCTGTTCACTTTATTGACTACAGCATTGACCTGAGAGTGCTGTAAGTGCTCTGTATACACCCAGCAACTGCTTTAGAGTGATCTGATCTGCTTTGCTAACAGTCACACCTCTGACAGCTCATATGAACAAATTGTGAGAGCTTCTCCATCCCTCTTCTCTATGGTCCTGGGGTCCTGTTTCATGTCATTTCAGAGAAACAGGACAAGAGCACAGAAAGTTCACATCCCAGAGGGCTTCCCTGTCACAAAATCTGTGTCCAGCTCCGACTGATGCTGGTGAGAACACCTTCCAGAGGAGAGGCTGAGGGCTGCTCAGGCTTTGATGCAGGATAACCATGTTCTGGGAAACTCCACTTTCTCAAACACCTGAGGTATTTTACCAAAGAAATGAAAGAAAATTTTCCTACTGCTGCCCACAACCCTCCCCTTCTGGATCAACGTGTAACATGCCCCTGAGATGAGAGCCCAGCCCAGCACCACACTGTGCACCACGCTCCTCCCTTGCCTGACAACTTCGTACATGAAAAAGGGAGGTTTGATTTTTATTGTTGTATTCATAACACTTTCTTAGCACTGTACTAAAAATGAGTGTTTTCTAGGATATAATTGTCCACATTTTTTCTTGCAGGGTACCTGGGTAGGGATGCAACATATCCTTCAGCTGTTGAGCCTGGCTCTAGCTCCATTAGGGATGCAGTAAAATTAAGGAAAGGGAAGCTTCCTCACCCTGCTCATCAGACAATAAAAGACTTCTCGTTTATGCATCTATTACTACACCAGTCATTTTCTAATGCTGCTGAAACTAATGTCTAATATCCCAGGGACTTCCCACAGATGAATTTGCATTTAGAGATTTATGAGGTAGGGTATTGTTTCACTTATATATAATTTAGCCACAAAACATCAGTGAAACATATATACATCAGCCAAGGATCACATCATTCCTTATAAAAAGGCTTATTCTTTAGTACTTGAATATTTGCAAGACACAACTGATGCAATTCAGACATGAAACTGACCCTGCAGATTTATTTACACAATTATCCCTGTTTATTCCCAAGATGTAGTAGAAACATAAATGTGGTGATAAATTCTGCAGCACTGTCTTGTAGCAATGGTGAAATGTGAGCGCTTAGAGGCAAACTTCAGGTGTCAGATCTGATGCTGGGGGATGGAACATGGAGCTGAGGTTCCCTGAGCTGGTGCTTACATGATGGGTACAGGTGCAAGTGTAAGGGATCCCTCTGTGCCTCATCTTTCCATAGTCCTTGTAACCATTTATGGCAGTAGGACTCAGCTCAATTCACTGTTCATTAAATCTTTTTGCATTTAAGCATAAATGTGTGTTTAACTTGTCTCAAGAGAAACAATAAAAATTCCCTAACATTTTTCTGCCAGGTCCTCTGCT
>JANVCC010000017.1:6761217-6822300 GCA_025345505.1 Todiramphus chloris collaris | reverse complement strand
ATGACAGTGATTTTTAATGTAACAAGGTTAAAGAAACAGAAGCAGAGTAAGCATATGCAAAGCTAGTTCCACCTAAACAGTTCATGAGCAATCATATACGTTACATGCAGTGTTTTAGGCTTCAGGCTCTCCCACCCCCTTTCCCAAACTGTAACATGAAAGCACTAAGCAGCTGTGAGGAACCATCTTTAGATATTATTATTATCTTTTAGATAATGCTCTTTAATTCCTTTCTCATTGTCAGAAGCTCATAAAGTAGAAAAAAAGTTTAGGGAAAAATATTGCCCCTTATAAATATCTAGATGTCAGGATCTGTCCTCTTCAGGCAACTGTTTAGATACCACCTTCATAATGAACATCAACAGATTTCAATGTCCCTTGAACAAATAGGTTCAATACTCTAAACTTAGGTTCAATTCTTAGCCACACTGCCTTATATAAACTGAAGAAATCGTCCCCCTCTTCGAAGGAATTTACATAACCAAAAATATGTTTTCATATGCTTGGTATTAATTCCAAAGATTTTGAATGTGCGTCATCTGGTTATTGCTCATGTTGCTCCATGGGGAATGATGGAGTTTCCTAGTCTAGGCTGACACTTTCTTGTAACAGGAATGCATTGAACAGTAAACCTTACAAAAAGATATTCTTCTCCTTTGACAGCACATTTCTGTGCTGTGCTAATGTTGCCCTTGCTGTGGATGTACATCCAACTCATCTGCAATTACCAGAATTATGCTCTTCCAGCAACAGAGCTACAGGCAGCTACAGTTTTACGGAGCTACCAAGCAGGTCTGTGGGATGAAAGTGCTCACTGAAACTATGCCCTGGTCAACTTCTCTTTTTCAGATAAAAAATGCCATTACTACTTGCTCCACCCTGCTTCTGTGTGGCTGGAGCTCAAGAGAGAGTGGAAGAGCATTGAAATAAGCGCCCTTCCCTTGTCAATTCCCATGTCAAGTAATATTTAAGCAGCTTAAGGATTTAAGTCTACTTTTCATTTCACACCAGTTTGGATATTTTTCTTCTTGTTTTTTTTTTTTTCCTCTTTCCCCTTATTTCTTGGCAGCTTCTATTTGCTGGGGTTATTTCCTGGTTTTTTGACAGGATGTTTCATTGGATGTGTTTTTTCACAAGTGTTTGTTCTTTTTCCTAGTAGTTGTCTGTAGGATTTGTTTCTTTACTGCTGGCTAGTTTATTTATTTAAGCAAGGGTTGCTTTTTGTAGAGATTTTCCATTGGTTTATTTTTTTGGCAATGTTTTTCTTAACAGTTGTCTGAGGATGTTAATTTATTTGGCAGTTTTTTGAAGGTCATTGTCTGTTCAGCAAGGACAGATGCAAAATCCTGCTCCTGGAACAGATAAACTCATGTAGGACCATGAAGCAGGGGCTGGCCAGTTGGGGAGCACTTCTGGTGGAAAGGAGCCTGGAAGTCACAATGGACATTAGAATAAACATGAACTAGCAGCATGGCCTGGCAGCAATGAATGCTAGCTGCAGGCTGTGTAGTGTGGACAGGAGCAGGTGGGACATGCAGGGATTTGACTGTCCCCCTCTGCTCAGCACTTGTTAGACCTCATCTGGATACAACCTCCTGTTTAGAGGCCCCAGTATGGGAAAAACATGGACAGAATGGCAAGTCTGAGGGAAATTAGAGCAGGAGCAGTGACTGTGGGGCTTGTTCAGCTTGAAGAAGGTGTGACAGTAAGGGTGGGCTTGCAGCTGCCCCCCAGCACCTACGTCTGAGAGGATGTCTCTGGGTTCTTTGTAGAGATTCACAGTGGGGGGATGAAAGACAAGGGGCATAAACTAAAACATAGGGGATATATCTGACAGGATATAAAGAAGAAAAAACAAAATCTTTCTAAGGCTATTTAATCACGTGAATGAATTTCACAGTGAGGCTGTGTAATTTCCATCCCTGGAGGCTTTCAAGACTCAATGGAATAAAGGCCAAGACAACATGGTCTGAACCACTTTGAATTATAAGCATTCACTAGACAATATCTGTCAGCCCCTTCCTACCTGAATAATTTCATGATTAAGGATTTTGCTTAATAGTGTATGTCACATAATGATCTTGACAACTAGTGCATTTATATTACATTTTTATATTCCTTTTTTAAAGTATAATTTGAATTCGCTTTGACAAGTGCTTGGTCTTTCATTTTTCACATCATGTCCCATTTTTTTCTTCATTAATATTATTTCAAAATATGCTCTGTTTCTGAGATTTAAATGAAATTCTGCTTAATCTATTTTTAAGCATCCTTTATTGTGTTGCCTTAATCTGTAGAACTGTACTTCTAGTGAAACATGCTGTTATAAATCATCACATAAACATGAAAACCGTGCATTGCATTGCCCTAAACATTTCCCACTAACTGAGTAAAGATTTTATTTTGCTGATTCAGAAGAAAATAAGAGAACCAAAGCCTTGATGTTTGGAGAAAGAAGTCTGATTTCTCCTTTCACGTCAATATGATACTGCTCAGAGCAACTCTTTCTTTGAACATAATCCTGTGATTAAACAAAACCCCATAACTAAATTAATCACATAAGAAAGCCACTGCTTAAAGTTAATAAGCTAATTGGTAGTATGAGTTAGAAACCCGTTCCCACTCAGATAGGTCTCCTATATGCTTGAGTGCAAAAAGAGGGATGGTGGAGGAGGCCAGGAGAGCTTCCAGCTACCATCCCCTGTCATGGCCCACATCCAGTTGTGGTTCTGCCTGTGCAATACAGACATCACTGTGTCACTCCCTGCCCAAACAAGCCCTCTGAGTCACTGCTAGACAAGAAAGTAGGAAGAAAGGCTGCCTCTAATGAACACTGTGACTATTATTCAGTCAGACCAATAGAGTAGAGGAAAGGCAGTTTGAAACCCAGCAAAGCTGCCAGAAACTGAGAACAGCTGATTGAGGCAGCAGTCAAAACTAGAAGGAGTAAGAAACAAGGGCTGATCATGAATCAGACTTGCAAAGCCCCAACTGAACAAAGCAAGTTGGTTTTGCTTAACAGCTTAAAGACTATAAAAACACCAAAAAAAATGAGGGTAAGAGAGTAAAGACAACAGAAAAGGGAGCATCCTGACCCAGTAACATCAAGAAAACAGTGCGAGGACCTGAGAAGCCACCTGAGACCTCAACTGCCCTGAGGGAGTGTATAACACTGATAAATCACACAGTGTGTCACTTTGCTTTCTTGTCACCCATGTTTAGCAACCTCAGGCATACCCTGCAGCCTCTGACAGCAAAGGCACAGCCTGGGTGGGTAGTGGCACAGATTGCCACCCTGGTTGGGCTGGAAAGTCTCACTGTGAGGTGGAAAAAATACTGTAGAAGGGCCCTCACCCACTTGATTTTTGCATGAAGAGATGAGGAGGCTGAACGGTCCCCTGGGTGGTGTGGGGCCACCACCCTTGGTGAGAAGCCTCGGTGGGAGCAGGGCACATCAGCTTGCCTCACTCCACTCAGTCTGACTGGTTTTGCCCCACATTTGAGTGAGGTGACTTTGATGGGAGGAAAAGGAGGTTGTTGCTCTGTCATTTTCCCCTGTCATTCCTGTACTGGCAGCTCAGTACAGTCTAGTGAGGAGGCAGCCAGCTGTGCTCGTAAGGAGTTTCATTTCTGTCCTCTCCTAGACAACAGGAGGAAACGAAAGAGAAAAATAAAAGGAGAAAAAAATGGATCTTGAAGCAAGCTCCTTTTCATGTCAGTATTGGTTTCGTTTCCCCTGACTTACCAGAGTGTGTGGGTGGAGCCTGTAAACATAAAAGCGACAGAAGAAATTGAAAAAAGTTACTGCTTCTCCTTGTTGCAGGACACTACACAGGTAGATTTTTCTCTTTTCCTTCTGAAACTAATCATGCAATTTTTGACTGTTATGTTCATTCCTTGTTATAGTTGCATGTGAGAAGGCTGTATGAGAGTCTAAAGTAAGTGTGGTCAAACGGCTGTCAGGAGTAGGATTTTTTTGTTTCTGGGGTGGGGAAGAAGAAAATACATTATTATTATTTTATTTTTATTGTTATGTCTCTTCTTTAAAGAGAGACAACTGAGAGCTGGCATTTAAATTAGAACATAGTTTTTAAAGGGGGGGGGGGAGGGAGGGGAGGGGCAGCATTCAGCCATGCAGTCTAGCTGGAAGTATTGCTGTATACTATCTCAAGTGCTGCATTGATTAATTTTTTTTCTGAGATGATAGATAGATTTAATATATGTACAACCCAGAGATTGTGTAGTTTACCCAAATATCCTGAAGTCACAGGGTATGTCAGTTAAAAGTCTGTGTGCTCCAGAGAGTAAAAAAATGCAAGAGTTGTGTGGTGTTTAACACCTCAGCTTTGCACTTCGGTTTTGACAGTGGTTTTTTTTATTACCTCTTGAGATGCAATGCCAGGATCTTTAGAGAAAAATGAGGCAACTCCTCTTCAGGACCATCGGCAGGTTGGTGCTTCATGCACATGTGGTTTTGTAGTGAAATGCTTCATGTTGTACTGTGAGAGGTTTCTGACACGCAGGCAAATGCCTAAAGGTAAGGTTCAAGGAAACCAATATAATTCCAATAACAGAGGCAGGGACAACTCTGTTGAGGAGGGTATTAGACTTTCAGCACCAGCACATCACCCATGTGTCACGTTTCCTACATGGATTCTGGCCAGTTTCAGAAAGGCACTTAAAAATTACAGCTCTTTCTTTTTTCCTCTCTGTCAAGGGTTAGGGCTGCGCTGGCCACTTGCCAAGCAGATGCTCTCTATTAACTCCTGTCCCTTCGCAAGGGGGAAGAGAAAGTGACTAATGAAAATAAACTAAAACAACTTGAATGAAACAAGAACAATAAAATTAAATATATAGAAATATATACAAAGCAAACATCAAACCAAGCAACCAATCCCCCTACCCCACCCAGATGACAATTACATCACCATCACCATGCACGCCATGGGCAGGCACTAAGGAAGTCCCAGACTGGATGCAGCAGTAGATAGGAACCTTATTCAGAAGCTAGATTTGGGAACTGGAATAAGGAACACACGGATCAGGGTCAGAGGCAGAAGAACAGATGTCAGCCATTGAAGACAGGAGTTTAACTTTTGTCATCCCTTGGCTTTGTACTGAATAGGTATGTGAGATGGAATACCTCGCTGGTTGTTTTTTTTCTTTAAATCGGTCTCTCTGAAAATCACTTTCCCTGAAAACCATCATATCAAAATCCTCCAGTTTCTTCAGTCACTTGCAGCAAATACCTCAACAAAACTTTTATCATAAAGAAAAGCTGAACAAGAAAATAAAAAGTCTCCTACTTCTTCCTTCTCTAACATCATTTCAAGCAAAGTGTGCTTTTTTTTTAGAGGGTTTTAAGCTATGAAGGAGTAACACTGAGATACTGAGCTTCCAAAGTAAGTGTAAGACTTGCCTCTGACATGTGTTTCTATTGCAAGAGAGGTGAGTTGGCTGCATAAAAGACTATGGCTTGGTGTGTCCTACTCTCATTTCCAGTGACCCATCCATGTAAACCCTCCTTGTGCAGCCACACAGCCCTGTACTCCTGCCCCCAGGTGACTGAAAATCATTCACACACTCTCTTTCAAAACACCTTTCAGAAAAATATTTCACCAAGGAAAGCTGGCTTTTTGAAAAAAGTGGTGCAATGTTTTCTTCTCCCAAAAATACTTCGTTACTCTGTGACAAAATCTTTTTTTGAAAACACAGAGAAAGCATAAGAGAGGTACAGAGAGGCATTTCAAGTCTAACCATTGGAGAGCAATTTTAGTAATTTGGAAAGAACTGTGGCTGAGGGTTTGAATCAGTAAATAAAAGTGTTGTTTCATTTTCTCTGCTATGATTACCTCTTGCAAGCTGGAGTCTCTCAGTGTCCCATGTTTGATTTCAGAAGCTGTACGAAGGAGTAGTTGAACCAGGAAGTAATTGATATTTAGTGAAACACTTGTGGACAACCTACGCCGTGTGCCAGAAGAACATCAGGCCATGGATAATAAGAGTTTAGCATCCCTAAAACCTTATAAAAAACACAAAACTGATGTGAAGAAAGGTGGTGCATCACCTTCCTTAGAGACATCTTTAGACGCTTTTGCCGTACCTCTTCCACCAGACTTTGAAAACACAGATCTTCTGATGCTGGAGAACATGACTGAGAGAAAGCCTAACTATGAGAAGGAGCAGTTGGAGAAACATGATTACGGAGACGAGGACAAGGTAAGGCAGATACCAGAAGAGGGCATACATCCTCCCTGCTCTTTACTCCTTTGTTTCACTTTGTGTCCCAAAACAAATTCCCTTATGTCTTTAGGCAATCTGCACTTGTTAGGTCTCATCAGAGGAGTACTTTTGGGATCAGGGCCAAGCAGTCATTTGTGTAACTGGGAAGATAGGTGCCTGCAATTAATCTGCAGGCATAAAAAATGCAGGTGTGAAAACCAGGATGGCAGCAGTCTAGCAGCCTGTTTAACGTGCAACATGTACCTGTTTCATTGGTAACAATTAGCAAATGTTGAACAGAAATCCTAAAATCTGATACGTTTTTTACTTAAGGTTCTGCTACCTTCAACAGAAATACAAAGAAAGGTTAATAATAACCTGCATTGAATATTTGACATTGAAAACAAATAGTTTTTAAGTCTGTGTCATAGTTCATGACATTTCTTGAGAATGGTTAGGCTGAACTAGATAGTAAACATCATAATGAAGATAGTGAGGAGAGATTACCAATAACATTGTAAAATACCTGCCTCCAGTAATGTGTGCTTTCTCATCTTGAAAGAAAAATCTTCTCTGTTTGATTACAGCTTATGGATAGACATATATTCAGAGGTGGTTTTTTTAGACAAAAGTGATTGTGGGAAACTTCGGTTTTTCTTTTCAAAAAATCAGGTATAAATGTGCCTGGCCAGTTAGGATCTGTAAAATATTGGTGTTCTCAAAACTGCATTTCTAGATGCAGCAGTCAGACTGATATGTGGAGAAAGGAACAGGGAGAAGAGACCAAGCTCATACTTATATACTTTATCTGGGCATATTTAACAGCAAGTGGAGCAGTTTTGTAAAGGGCTGAAAATTATTTGGTTTGTTTTTATGAAAATGAAGAGCCTGTGTTAATATCTAGCACATGTATCAAAACCAAAACGTGACAATAAAACATGTAAAATAAATCACTCATATTCATCCCTTACCCTAGACTAAATTGAGGCAAAGAAAGAAGTCATGATAATCTAAAAGATTTGAGCCACATGTTAAGGACACTACAGAAGAACACTTCTGGTGTCTGTGCATAAACTAAATCTTCAAACTTCAAAATAAGGATTTAATAAGCTATTTTGTACTAAATTCTCATTACTGGGATGACTCTTCATTTGCCTACACATACTTCTATACATCTGTAGATGAGTAGAAGAAAATGGTAGTTATTTTTTTAAAATTAATTAAGAAAGCACACTTAGTAATGAGGTCTCCTTTTACTCTTCACCTTCTTAGCTTACAAAGTTTGGTATTCTTACTAAGAATGATCACTGAGCCAACCTTAACTGATATTGTCATATTTACTGATGACCTGTTTATAAAATGGAGGTGGAAGAATGCACAGGAATATTGTCACAGTTTAGGGTCAGGGCAACCTGCTAGACCTAGAATAGATGCTCTGTTAACCCCCATCCCTCCCCAAAGGGGAAGAGAAAGGGAATAAGGGAGAGAGACTTAATGATTAGGAAAGGAAACTAGAACAGCTGTAATGAAAATGAAAATAACAATAATAAAAATGGAATACATAGAAATATATACAAAACCAATAATAATAAAAAGATTGGAATATATACAAATATATACAAAACCAATATTGAATCCAACACCCCTCCACCCCCCATCCACTCTCCCCCAATGACAACTATATCAAAATCACCACTGATTCTATGGAGTAGGCACCGAGAAAGTCCCAGGCTGGGCCCAGTGGCAGATGGCAACTGTGTTCAGGAGCTGGATTCTGGTAGTGGACTCAGGAACACACAGCTCAGGATCAAAGGCAGAATGGACAGAATCCTCCTTTGATGCCAGCCAGTGAAGATATGAGGAAAAGACAAGAGTTTGACCTCGTGATCCCTCAGCTTTATACCAAATATGATGTATACGGGATGGAATCCCTTGTTGGTCAGTTTGGGGTCACCTGTCCTGTCTGCTCCTCCCTGCAGAAGCAGCCTTTTACTTTCTGCACCCCGCAGTGTGGTACACAAGATCCAGCAGTGGCCTTGGTCTGCACACCAATCCTTGGTACTAACTCTAAACACTGAGCATTATAACTGCTAGAAGCAGACACTGTCTGTGAAAACATGTTTCTAACTTCAGAAAGTGCAGCAGAAACTGAGCTGAAAAGGAAAATCACTGAACAGAATTAGTTCTGTTCTCACTCAAACGAGGATAGATATGAAATACAGCTTGATGCCAGTACATAAGGTTTACTAAAGAATGATGAGCCAGAAAAGATGCCTGAAAGTTGTTTGGGTTTTTTTGATGTTTTTGGGTTGGATTGGGTTTTTTTGTTTGTTTGTTTTGGGTTTGGGCATTTTCTTTATGGTTTTTGTTTAGCTGGTTTTGGCTTGGGTTTGGGTTTGGGTTTTGTTTGTGTTGGTGTTTTTTTGTAGAAACAACTTATTTTTAAATTATGGAAAATTCATTGCAGTTTACCTTTAGCAGGCAGCAGAACATACCTTATACAACCAATATGAGGAAAAGATCCGACCCTGCATTGATCTTATCGATAGCCTAAGAGCTCTTGGAATAGATAAAGACCTGGCTTTGCCCGCAATCGCAGTGATTGGAGACCAGAGCTCTGGGAAAAGCTCTGTGCTCGAAGCCCTGTCTGGTATTGCTCTTCCTAGGGGCAGTGGTAAGAATTGACTTTCTTGGTTTTTCATCTGAAGTTCAGTTTGATAAGGTGAAAGGGACTTTTGGGGGGTTTTTGGTTTTTGTTGTTGTTGTTGTTGTTGTTGTTGTTGTTTTGTTGGGGTTTTGGTTTTTTGTTTAGGATTGAAGAACAATGACTGAGATTATAACTAAATTGTGAGACTCCAGGGGCCTTCTCAGCTCTGGTTTCCAGTAGAACAAAATGGATGTGCAGGTGGGGCCCTGCAGGGTGGCTCCAACAAAGCACGTATTCTAGGTTGGCAAGAGATGAGGAGTAAGAAGAGTATAATATAGCTAACTTGCCCCCAAACTGTGACCAGACAGAAAGGTAGCATCAGTTGGCTTTGTGCATTTCCCAGCAAAGAGAGTGCAGCAGAGTATCAGTTTCACATGGAAGACTAGTTTTAAAATTTACTTTTGGGATTGGCTTGGATTTTTTTAACAAGATTTTCTTACAGATACCTTTTTCTTGGGGGGGAGGGAGGAAGACAAAGATCTCTACTTGTAAACCCATACTTTGGATGTTATTTTAGTCAGAGAAGATTGTTGGAAGACTTTTCAGATCAAGAAGATTCACTTTGCAGCTCTGTGTGTGTGTGTGTTCTGCACATACTAGTTCTGCAAGTTCTGTAAGAGTTGACAATGCCATCTAGTCGTTCAGACTGGACTTGAGGAAAAGGTTTTCATAGGATGCAGGTTCATCACTTAAAGAGGTCAACCAGAGAAGTGCCATTCTCTGTCTTTGGACGTTTGCAAGACAAGATGAGGCTTGACCTCATCTAGTGTCAGTAACAGTCCTACTCTGAGCATGAAGTTGAACAAGAACCCTTAGGCAATGTGTCTTGGAACACTTCTGTGTCTCTGTGCAAAGTATTAGGCAACCCTGTGTATGCCACACAGTCCATGGCTGTGTATCATGCATAAAAACTGCTGAGAGAGTTTCCTCTGCTTTTGGAACTGCTGCAGGTATCGTTACTCGATGTCCCTTGGAACTTAAACTGAAAAGAATACCTGCCACCCAGGCATGGAAAGGGAGAATCTGTTTTCACAACACCAACACAGAGCTCCGGAATGCCTCTGAGGTAGAGAAAGCTATAAGGCAAGGTGAGTTATAACATATTCTCCTCTTATCTGGCTTGCTCAATATTCTCTGAGTCCTTCTTCCCCTTTTCCTAGGCTGAGCAGCAGTTCCCAGGCTAACACAGTGATTGTAGCCATGAGTTATACCAACAGATGAGTTCAGAGCAGAACATAGGGTAGCATAATAATACTTCCTACTTCAGTGGTGAAGATGATCCATGATGTTCCATAAAAACTCAAGCTGTTTTATCTTCTGGATTTTGTCTGCCTGGTTTGGAGAGGTTGCCTGTCAATTTGTAAACACTCAAAGCCCTAAATTGTTCCTGTGATCAGTTCAAAAGCTCAGAGAATGCTTGAGGTGCCTGTGGCTGGAAATCCTACGGTTTTGGAGAAAGTGCAAGAAGGCAGATTCAAGGGCATATAGAGCTTCTACCAGCTAGTGTAACCACAGCCACAATCATTACCCTTCCCATGTCACAGCTTTACATTTATGGTATTTCATGCTGCATAAGGAAACATTTTTTCTTACCCAAAGGGCAGTAAGCACTTGTCCTAAATGTGAAAGTTGGATTGCCCTTCTTTCTTTTACTAACACAGCTCTGAAAGATTGTTATTTGTCCTATTTTTTTCCATCGGCTTTTGTATATATTATTTGGATATTTTTAAATATCCTTCCACTTGTCTTCACAAGGTATGTGGTACAAATTGATTACGCTAATTACAGAGCTGAAAGTCTCTCTTGAGAATGACTATGGAGTTTCCTTGCTTCCCTGTGCTGTTCATAGTTCAAGCATCATTGCCTTACAAGATCTTAGACAAATTACTTGATCTCTACCTCTCTATCAAAATGTGAAGAATATAGAATAACATCTCTTTATCTTTCAAGGTAGCCAAGGGTTAATTAATACCTACAAAGTGTCTTGTTGTTGAGGAAGCATTTCTACGACCGACCAATATTTTAACTGATCACTTTCATTGTGGTTTATTTACAGTATTTTGTCTGCATAGTGAGCATTCTTAAGTGTATGCTCGGTAAAATTTTATAGTTCACATTCCAAAAGCACTCCACATATTCATGTCTTGCATAATAATTTCCTTAGTTTTTTACATAAATGGATTTACATGCATGGCTGGATCTGAAAAAAAAACCCAAGCCTAAAAAAGCCTTCAGTGGTAGTAGTTACTTTTCAAAATCTTTGTGTTCATCTTTACTTTGATGCATTGCTGGAAGCTTGTATTTATTGCCTTGCTCTTTTCTCCTTGCAGCCCAGGATGTTGTGGCTGGTACTGGAGGTGGCATTAGTGGAGAGCTAATCTCCTTAGAAATTTGGTCCCCAGATGTCCCAGATCTGACATTAATTGATCTTCCTGGAATTGCCAGAGTGGCTGTGGGGGATCAGCCGAAAGACATTGGGGAACAGGTAAAACTCAGTCTCATATGCTAACCTCTGCACAGGGTCAGTTCTGTAACCTATCCCATACACGAGCCTTTGCTGTGGGACACTGAGGTTATTATGGGCTTCTGAGCTACCAGTAGAGCTACCTCAACAAGTAAGCGTATTTTTCCAGGCAAGGGATTACTGATAGGAACAGTGAAATCCAGGATCTCCCATCTGCCTTGTCATGCAGAAGGGAGCTCCCCACACTATCTGTGAAGGAGCCACCTCAGTTGCCTTGACACAGCCTACACATGGCAGCAGGGAATAACCTGGCCATATGGACCCTGAAGACAGTGCTGCCCCCATATCCCTTGGCTAGACGATGGTTTGGAAGATAGATAAATCCTGAAATGAGTTGTCTCTTACCAGCTCTGTGGATGTACTTGGCAAAAGTGAATGGATCTAAGTTCTTGTAAGCTCTTCTGGAGCAAGGTGGCAAATTGGCCCTCTTACAGGTTCATTGCACTGTCATCCCTTACTTACAGAGCATATCAGCATCAGACCCTTTCTGTTTTTCCTCACACCTAAAGGGATCCTAGCAGACCATTTCTGAAACAAATAGAATATGCATGAAAGTGGAGGGGATCTCTGGCTGCTTTTAGAAGAAATGCTGGGGAATGCAAATAAAACTCCAGTTGGACAAGGCCAGCTGTAAGGGTGACATGAAAAACCTAGGTGTATTTTTTATCCTAAATACCTTTAAATAAGAACTTTGAAGAGTAACCCAAACTAAACTAGACATGCCAACAAAAATGAAATAAGATTGGGTTGTCTGAGCTTTACTCTGTGGGAGAACAATTTCATTTCATGATTAGTAATATTCCTATTGTGTTCAGAAGGAAGCAGTGGGTGTGACATGATCCACACACTTCTGTCATCCTCAGCTGCCTGCATGTTGCAGAGATGGGTGCTATATCATTGTAGTATGTCAGAAATTGGGATGGATGGAAAGTAGAGGCATCTTAACCAAAACTCAGAAAAAAAGAGTTAACTTACTTCAGTATAAGCACAACAGAGTCCTTTGCAATACAATACAAACTATGAGAAACTCTTTTGCTCTGGCATTGAAACATAAAAACAAAGCCAACTAGATGTCACCTGCACCTTGTTTTGTTTTGGTTGGATTTTTTTCACAAATACTCCACTGAAATATAAGCCAAAGACATTTGCTCTCCTTTGAGAGATACAAATTTGAGATTTAACAGCATAATCTAGCTTTCTTTCTTTCCATAAGCGTATACTTAGACATCAGAACTTGTTTTCCTTACCTGTGATTATTTATGAAATACCTTTAATATTTCCATAATGAAAGATTATTTTCATGAGAGTTTGAACTTTACATAGCCTCCAGGACAGGCATAACAACAGTCTGATCTCATTCATGCTAGATGATTGGATTAATCTTGACATGCTGCATTCTTCTGCTGAGCCATTTGCATACTATCCTTTAGCATGTAATACTATCCTCAGTATATGTGACATTTAATGTCATCAGATAGTAGCTCATATTGCTAGAAATGGTCACAACCTACATGCAAGCATCTGATTTCACTGAGCTTCTTTACTGCTGTATTGCATTGCAGATCAAAATTCTGCTTAAAAGAATTATTGGCTGCAAAGAGACGCTCAATTTGGTAGTGGTGCCATGTAATGTGGATATTGCAACAACAGAAGCACTGAAAATGGCTCAAGAGGTGGACCCCAGTGGAGAAAGGACACTAGGTGAGGTAACTTGCAAGCTACAAGCTGAAGAGAAGTGAAAATCATTTTTTTCCATTAATATCTGATGTTCTGTGTTCCACACCAGATCTGTAAAATTAGCTACTAGAAGGAAAAGTAAAGCAGCCTAAATAAACTATCTACAAAGCTCAAGATTATCCAGTAGCTCTAAGAATCCCTCGGTACTGAGTCTTGCTGGCATTCATGTTATGTATAATTGGAAATTTAACATCTCAGAGTTAATGTCAGGAAAGCTGTGCTGCTTGTTGTTAGAAAAGGTTTGCAAGGAAAAAGGTGTTGTGGGAGGCCAACTGTAAAGAAAGTTTTACAGTGCAAAGCCCAGGAGCTGAGAGCTTTGTAGGAGAGAGAAAACAAAATGAAGAGCATTTGCTTTATAAAACATGGTACAGCGATATCTTTCTCTGATGGTATGGTGTCCTACTGCACCTTTCCCACCTTTAACTTCTGTGTTTGATTAACTTTCTGTTTGGGTAACTTCACAGGGATCCTCACGAAACCCGACCTTGTGGACAGAGGAACTGAAGAGTCTATCATTAAAATAATAAGAAATATGGTCGTCCCCCTTAAAAAAGGCTACATGATTGTGAAGTGTCGTGGGCAGCAGGACATCCACAACAAACTGGCCTTGGCCGCTGCAATCCAGCAGGAGAGAATATTCTTTGAGGCTCACAAGCATTTCAGGTACTTCTCACAGAAAAAAAAGAAAACAAATCAAAAATGTATTAAAGTCACTTGAAAGCTTCCTGTTGACTAGCTGAGATTTAAATTAGGGTTACAAAGAGGTATTAATTATATTCTGTATTTCTCATTGCTCAAGTAGTGCTGTGTTCCAGGAAGCCAGAAGAATTTTACATGTCAAATAACCTTTTAAAATACATTTTGGATGCAAGTTCAATACATATCTCTCCTGAGCTCTGGGGGAAGTGCAATGAACTTCAAAAGATCAAAACAGTCACAAAGAACTCAAGTTGACCATCTAAGCACTACAGGTCAAGCACTGAAGTATTTCTGTTCACTGGAAAACACAGTGAAACTCAGTATGAGAAAGTATACTGCCTGTGCTGAGGGCAAAGATTTCCCTGGAAGATGACTCAGCAGCAAATCATAATATAGAGGATGGCAGATGAAAAGGGATTTGAATCAGTGTACTTCACACATGCAGAAATAATACATCAGCACGTGAATCTGCTGTATTTTGTATAGAATTTGCTATTTTCAGAGTCTTCTCTTTTTCCCTTTGCTTAGCCAGTAGCAGTCGCTGTCAAACCGCTCTTTCAGTAAGAGCCATGGTGCCCAGAGAGCCCCGGGCTGCTGCTGCATCTGTACTAGCATTCCCCAGAGGACCCTTTCTTTACTCAATTTGTATAGTAGAACTAGTGAAAACAGAGTATCAGTGCTATGTCCTGCCCCTTTCATCCAAAACCACCTTTTCCTCTTTTTTGCAGCATTCTTTTGGAAGAAGGAAAGGCTACTATCCCTTGTCTGGCAGAGAAGCTCACAAATGAGCTTGTGAGACATATTATTGTAAGTAACAGAGGTGCCATACAAAGCTGTCACTTCAACAAAGTTTGTTTTCCTTCCAAAACTTGACATGTTCAACCTACCTAAATGTCCTGCATTACTGTTTACCCCCCAGAAAACTTTGCCAATGCTAGAGAACCAA
Organism: Todiramphus chloris collaris; assembly: GCA_025345505.1. Classification (NCBI taxonomy): domain Eukaryota; kingdom Metazoa; phylum Chordata; class Aves; order Coraciiformes; family Alcedinidae; genus Todiramphus; species Todiramphus chloris. Next base: position 6,807,465 of record JANVCC010000017.1, on the reverse strand, counting down.
GTACGTGAGGTCCTCCAAAGAACTTTACAGGATCTACAAAAGTATAGAAGAGGCACACCCAGCACAGAAACCGAGAAGCTGTTTTACCTCACAGATGTAAGTATCAGATTGGCTTGGTCATGCAGCAGAGTGAAGAAGTAAATGTGGGAGAAAAAGAAACCACCTAAAGTTAGCAAACCTTTGGCATGGACCATCGGGAATCTTGAGTTCCACAAGCTAGAACACAGGAGGTTCCATCAAAATATGAGGAAAAACTTTACTGTGGTGGTGACAGAACATGGGAACAGGCTCTGGGGATATTCAAAATATCTTCTTCTCTGGAGATATTCAAAACCCACCTGGATGCATTCCTGTGAAATGTGCTCTAGGCAACAGTGCTTTGGTGGGAGGGGTGAACTAGATGATCTCTAGAAGTCCCTTCCAATCCTTACCATTCTGTGGTGTCTGTCACTGAAGTGCTTTGAGAGCAATATAGACAAACCTCTGGCAGGAATACATCACACCCGTGAAAATAATGGATCACAGGAGCTCATGGACCCTTCTAGCATATTTTTCCTGTGATTATGTGACAAGAGAACAAATAACAACACAGTTGATTGGTCAAAATCAAGCATCTCAGAGAAGGAAAACTTACACTCCTGCCTGACTGACATTTTGAAGGGTTTCCACTGTTTATAGCATGCATAAGATCAAACATATTCCCAATATCAAAATACAGAATTCAAGTCTAAGTGTCTTGTCTTGGGTAGCTACCATCTCACTGTAAGCTTTCATCAGGACAGCAGAGGTGCTTATGAAGGCTCATCAGCCTTCAAAGTCTTCATACAAGTCTAGTCAATTAGAGTTTAGTAAATGGTTCTAAAAAAAACCAAAAAAAGCCCAAGAAACAACAAACAAACAAAGAAAAGAACATAAATTCCTCCTCTAGCTCTGGTAGTTTTAGAAAAAACAAACAAAGAAAACAAAACAAAACAAAGAATCAAAACAAACAAGCAAACAAAAACCACAAAGCAAAACACAAAAACAAACTAACAAAATAAAACAAAAACCACGCACACACACACAAAAAAAAATGCAAAAAAAAAAAAAAAACCAAAAAAAACAAAACCCCACAACCCAAAGGACATTCTATGACACATCCATGAAAGGATGTTTTCAATGATTCATGTCTTTGATTTAACATCAAATGTCTGCAGATTTACTTAACATGAAAGTCATTCTGAAGAAATGAAACATTATCGCTTGCTTGTCCTTTAATTCATTACAGTTGATCAAATCATTTAATCAAGACATCTCTCAGACAATACATGGAGAGGAATCGTTGTTTGGAAATGAAGTCAGACTGTTTGCAAAAATCCGTAAAGAGTTTCAAACGTGGGCAGTGCTTCTCCTAGAGTGTTCTACAAATGGTAAGCATCACTTGCAGCTAACCTGAGATTCCATGCCCTTGCTTTTAAGTCAAGGCACATCATCTCAAACATGTTGTTCTCAAGAAGGTGAAAAACAAAAAGGTAGGAGTATTCTTGTAGTGTTCGGCAAGTTATGCTTTGTTCCTTGGGAAGACCCAGCTTGCATTAAAAAATGTCATTATGGAAGAGATCAGTGGGTGTCTCTGTTCTCCCAGCAAAGCAGTAAAATCAGGACTGCAGACCCTTGCACAGAATTGTTTGGTGATTCTCTGAATTATTCTTCTAAATAACATCAACAAAACGAATGCCAACACTTATTAGTAAAGATGATTATGATGATAATAATAATAATGCATTCAAACCATTTAATAAATTTCTTATAATTCTATTACTATTGTTACTATTATTTTTAGGAATGTTTTGGGATTTTGGTCTTTTTTTGCAATTCTGAGTAAAATATATGTATATATGTGCATATATGTGGAGACAGACAGACAGACGTTCATGTATGTCAATGTCTCTTATGTCCCATCCAAGAAGTACCAAGCCAATCAACATGATTTTATGGAGAGGAATAAAAGAGCAAGACAATAAGGCACAAAGAAATAGACATAAAACCATCAGAAAGCACTAGCAGAAACTGAGTTGCAGAAGATACACAAGGCATTGTGTGGCAGCTGAGCCACAGTGGGGAATCCTCTGGGCACTTTCAGGTCATGCCCACTGATTTAAACTAGTACATCCAACTTCACGATACGATCAGGGTAGCAGCACACAGCAGCTCTTAACAGCACAGCTCTTGCTGACTGTATGCTACCCCAAAATCATGGGTATTGCACATGCTCATGTGAAGGATTTACATGTGCAGCAGAGTTCACTTACATGGCTTGGAAACTAAAGGTAGCTGTAGTGAGCCCTTCCTCAACTAAAAGCATTCTTATCAACCGCAGGTAGGATTTCTGAAGGTACCTAACAGTGTCAAATTGTCAAGCATGTCAAATGATTCTGTTTAACTTCAGCTTCCTTGTGCTGAATGAGAGTATTAAAGATAACAACTACTTTGGATATTTGAAGCCTTAAAGTTTCTGTACGAAGCTGGTAAATGTTCTTGTGGCCACGTTACAGCCTGGTACTACCTTTCAAAACCCTTAGAAACATCTTTACCCGAGTATGTGAACTAAATCACATCTACACATAACTGCATCATTTGAGATGACAAATTCATGAAATATCAATAAAGAAATAATGACTGTGGTAAATAAAAATAGCTATCAATAGTAGATTCCTTGGAATGAGACTGTTTAGTGAGTTTGGGGTTTTGGTTTGTTCTGGGTTTTTTAAAACTCAGAAGTGACTGGTAGTGGTCACTTCTGTGAGGGTAGCAATTCCAAGAACCAGTATTTTTGAGCCTCATCGTAATTTCTGGATTGCTTTCTGTCAGCTAGACGCTTGATCCAGTGTATGAGATGGCTCATTCACTGAGTGATATTGTCTGTTAGCTCAGTTTGGTTTTCACAGTATTGCTTGAAAGATCTCAGAAGTTGAGAACAAGAGCATTTCAAAGAGGATAAATAGACTTCTGTCTTAAATCTGAAATTTGAGTGGTTTAGTAGTAAAGCAGTGTTATTTTAATATTACAGTTAAAAAAAATGTACCCAGTAAAGTGTGGAAATACGAAGACCAGTATCGTGGGCGGGAGCTCCCAGCATTTTCCAATTACAGGACATTTGAGGACATTATAAAAGAGCAAATCATACAACTGGAGGAGCCAGCCATTGAAATACTGAACAACGTGATTGGTATGTCTTGGAGGGCATATGAGGCTGTTGTGTGGGAGACACTGGTGAGACTGACAATTTTTTTTTTCCAGGATAAGTTGTTGTTCTAACTGCTAGAGCAAGAGCTCCAACCAGGATACTTCAGAGTGGGGAAGTGAACCTAATTCAACCTGGGTGCTTGCTGCTTCTCTAGAGCCTTTAATATCTACATGTTATCTCTAGCTAATATTTTTCCCACTGGCTGGAGGGTGATACCAGGTGCCAGCCAAGCAGTTTGGTATCCCCAACCCCAGGGAGTGGCATCCACAAACCTGACCTGGGAACTCAGCTTCTTTGACAATTCTTTGCATGACATTGTATGTATTATACAGTGACTGGGGGGCGGGGGGAAAGGGTACATAGTTCATCCAGTAGAAAGCACACAGTGAAAAAGTAGGTCATGATCCTCTCTCCTGTGTCTGCCTTAGAAGGCAGCTACAGCATCTGTGCCAGACTCAGTGCTCTGTACTTTAAACACCGGCCCCTCTTCCTGGGAAGGCCATGCAGGGGGTGAGATGCAGTTGTGTTTACATGGCCAAGAGATGGCACATCTGGTTAGACACAACTGTAAGAACAGAAATTGCTGTATCAAAGAAATTGCAGTGATACTCAATTTCTCAGGTGTGAAGGGGTTACAGGAGGTCTTTAATGGCTCACATTCTTGGGCTTAGAAATCTGAATTCCTAACTGTATTGGTCATAAATACATAGTGCATCCATACAGCTGCACAGCTATTTCTAAATGAATACAGAAAATGAGTAGTCTTCCCAAACCTCATACTAATGACAGCTTAAAAAGCTCACTTGCTTACCTGACTTTGTCTATCTGTTCTTCCCTTAGGACTGGTTGAAGAGAAATTTATGGAACTCACTAAGAGGCATTTTTCTAATTTTCACAATTTAAGCAGAGCTGTCAAGGTGAGACACTACCTATAACCTGAGATAAGACAAGAGCAAGACAGAATGGCATTTGTACATACAGCCATGCTTGCAGTACCTATCCCATTGCATTACCCTCATGCAAGTGTAGAATTTCTTGCACACCTATGTTTTTTATAAAACAAGGAAGAGCTTGAAAATTATAGTAAGTTTATAATGGCATTAATAAAAGTGCATTTTGCCCTTTGGTACTACTTTGGGAAGACCTAAAACATACATTCTTCATTCATTCTGGTCACATTCCCGATGCATATAACAAAATGAAAAAAAAAAAAAGAAAAAACCAAAAAAAAACCAAACCCAAACCTGGTATGGCTGCCTTGAAAAGTTATAATCAATTTTAAATTTCAGTCCTGCAATGATTTATAAGCATGTAGGCAGAGTCAGACCACTAAACATTGGGTTTCCCTCTCTGAAAGGCAAGCTAGGGTGTTAGCCAAGTGCAGGAATCTCATCTTTGATAAAAGGAAGAAGCAGGAGACAAGACACAAGTCATTCAACTATGAGAGAGTTAGAAGATGATTGTTAACAGTTTGGGAGATTGCATGTTTTGGGGTGGACTTAAATGATATGGACGTCATTGAAAGCCTTTTCTCAGGAAGAGCTTTGAGGAACAGATGATAAGCAATGCTGGACAATCAGGAAACAGAGTCCACTCATAAGGTACTGCTTAAAAATGAAACTGAAAGGCAAATGTAAGTGAAATAGGTGGTTTGCTATTTGACTTCCATGGTCAAAGCCTACTGACCTCCCAGTCCAACCAGACGGCAAGCAAATAATCTAGTTCAAGCAAACAATCTATTTCAACCAAACACAGAGGCGTTCATGGAACATCTTTAGACATAACACAATGAAAGGAATGAAAAGGAACTTCTGGTAGACAACTGAAGAAAAGAAAAAAGTTGGAGTGCTTTCTTAGGGATACTAGGAAAGCATTTTGAAAGAACTTGAGGATAACTAAGGGGAGTTTTGCTGTCCACCCAGACTTTTAGGTAGCAGTATCAAAAAGGCCAGAAAGCGTCAGTTTACAGCAAAAAAAAAAGGACCAGACAGTGAGGGGTTAGGCAGGATTGATTTGCTGCCAACAGATAGGAGACTGCAGCTTTTAAGAAGGGCAGGAGGGGCAATGAAGTTCACATCAGTGTCTGCTGTCACTGCCTATTGCAAGAGAGAGATGCAAACAGAATGTATGCAGAAACCAAGGACAGGCTGCAAGTTGAACTCATGGCTGGACATTGCTGCTTGTTCCCAACAACCTTTTATTTTTCTTTGAGGTTGAAGCACCAGGTTTTGGCTGATCCCACTAATGTTTAAGGAGGAAACAAACCTGACACATTTTCCTGCTCTTTCACAACAGAGGAACCAGAATCTAAAGCATTACTCTCTGTTCCCAAGAGCCAATCTGAGATTACATGGGGCTGCAGCAAGGACTGGTGAACACTATGCCCACCTTGCCGTTCCCTGCGGACACTGCTGAGCACCAGCACCTTTGCAAAGGAAGCAAATGTCCAAGAGCTTGTTTGTTTCTTTCCTAGGTCAGAATTGAAGACATCAGACAGCAGCAAGCAGCGGAAGCTGAAAGACAGATCCGGATCCAATTTAAAATGGAGAGAATTGTATACTGCCAGGATGACCTTTACCTTCAGGATTTAAACACCCCTAAGACAGAAACCACCAACAAAGCTGGCAGTGGGAAAGAGTTTAAGTTTGAATTTGTTTCGAATGAAGAGCCCTCCATTGTCCAGGAAATGATTTCTCACACGACGGCCTATATCAATGTGAGTTTACACATTATGATACAGCAGTTCTTCTACACCCTGAATGCTATAGTGTGTACCCGTCCCACAGATCTCACTGTAGTCAATATGAGTCTTTCGTGCAGTACTACCACCATGAAGGGAAGAGTAGCCAAAGGGTATAACAGTCTCATCCAAGTACAGGCACAGCTTCTGTGTGAGCTAATTGGAGCTTCTGGCCAGTGATGGAAGTGCCAGGACAAAGCTGTTCTGACAGGATGTGTCAGCCCAGTCACTGGGGAGTAGTTGCAAACTGTAGGATATGTTGATTGGAAAAGGCTGTGGGTTGTTAAAATGACAGCTGACTCCTAAATCACTTGTTAGCTACCCCCCAGAGGAGCATGGTTCCCTGCAGCCCTGCCCCTTGCTCAGGGAATATGCCACTTGCAAGTGGGTCCTCTTCCTCCTCCTGCCTTTCACAGAGAAGGGGATGACTCCCTGCTGCCTACACAGCCCCAAGCCAGTACAATGTGCTCTTGCTGGCTTTCCTGTGGGGAAAAGTGTCCGGGGGAGGTGGGGGGGGGAAGGACAGCCACTTACCAGCATGGAGGGGAGGACAGGATGGGGAAGAGCCCTTGGCCCTGTAATTAGACGTCACTGATACTCAGTTGATGGCAAGCCACCATCAAAGGAAACAACAGTCCTAGGATTGCTTAATTCACTGCAAGTTCATCTCACAGTTTTTGAATAACACTAGCTTCCACAACCTTAACAACATTGGGTACATTACTTTGGTGTTTGGCACATCATCTGAGAGGTCAGGTCAGCCTCAAGCCTCTCTGCATATTCCTGCTGCCAGCAGAAAGTGGTGTCAGTAGCTTGCAGTCACATCCTGAACTAATACAGCAGGATAAATAAAATGTGAAGTTAAAATGGATTTAGCTATCTGTAGAGACCAGTGCATGTGCTGTATTGCAGATAGGCACACAGAAGTTAAGTCTCTGAAGACAAATGGGATGTTTTAACAAAAGATCATGTTAAAGAAAGACTGCAAAGAGAACACAGAGAATCAGGATTTGCTTTTGATCTTTGTTTCATAAAACTCCCTCAGGAAGCAACAAGTTCAATATTAATAGTGCAGTAAGGTAGGTAGCAGCTCACCTTGCATTTCAATAGCAAGGTCTTGACAAAATTCTGCAATTAAATGTTGAGACTGCTCAGGCTGATGGAGAGAAAACCATTGGCTTTCAGAGAAAGAGACAAAGGCAGAACTTCATAAGCTCTTCCCTCCTGCCTTGCTATACTTTCTGTTATAACACAAGTGTCTTAGGTGCTAGTTATGTTTTTGTAAATGCCCTAAGCACCATTTTCAACAGTAAGAAATGCCAGGGCGTCAAATCTCCATCAAACTCATGCAAGGACGAATACACTTTGAATGAGATGGAAGATCTTAAATGCCCATGGCTTTTTGGCATATATGAATGTGTCACCTACGACAGGACTGTCAAGATTCTGAGTAGAGTTTGGCTCCTGAAAAAAACCCATATTTAAAGCACCTAGGCTACCTGAGAATAGGTAGGCTCACTAAGTGCTTTACCTAACTCAGCCTAATTGCTTGCTATTGACTAGATCTCTGCAAACCAGAAGGAAAAAGTAAACATATAGTCTTAAGGTATTTTTCAGCTTGAGCTGAACTCCACCCTTGTACACAAATTATTTGCAGCCACTGAGCTCCACAGGTATCTAAAGCCAGAAACACCTTAGACTTCTCTGGGAATAGGCTGCCAAAACCCTATAGGACCTACACATCAAATTTACCTCTACCTGGTTTTCCCATTGCCATTTTCAAGTCAGGTGGCACAAAAAGAAAGGAAGACAGCATGTCTCTCAATTGTGGCCAGTCATTCAGGCATAAGTGCTGACCTTGTGCCAGGAGGGCTAGAGGTACCTCAATCCCAGCATTGAAGTAGTTTTTAACATCCCATCAGCCAAGAGCACCAGCTAAGCCTTCAAGTCCTGTGGATGTCTCTGGGGAAAGGGCCCCAAAACCTCTTCTAAGTCAATCTGTTTCAATTTGCATAAATAACTAGACCAGACAGTTTGTCAGGTTAAGCAGAAAATTATCTTATTGAGATGTCAATAGATGTAACATAGGCACAGCCTGGTCTCATTATTGCTGAAGACATTTTCCCTTAAGTCTAGAGCTTACTCCAAAGCTGTCTTACACTTTAAAAGGACAACCACATCAGAAATAACATCTAAATACAGCAATTTACAACCTTTGGGAAAAATCACTCTTTGATTTCCTGTACTATAACGGATTTGTTAGCATTCAGAGAACACAGGTTTGATGTCAGAAATTGTTCACAAGAACTATTCATTGGGTGTCCTCATATAATTCTTACCAATGACAGCTGGCAGAGCTAAGCAGGGAGCAGCCTGCCTTGAGTTTAGTTTGCCAAGGGGGGGGACGATGACAAAACAGCTGACATTCTCATAACTCTTAATTTTTAGATCTTTAGGCACAAAAGAGACTAATGGCAAATATTTAGTTCCTAGAAGTACTCACTTTTTGAACAGTAACTCAATACAACACTTTAAAAATGTGCTGTCACTTTTTACCAGATTACCTATAGCCCCTTCCTTTATTAATTCTTTATGGGAACAAGTCTTCTGCCTTTTTTTCCCCTTCTTGCAGGGAGCAAGTAAACGTCTCTCCAATCAGATACCTCTGATCATCCTGTTTTCCGCCCTTCATAACTTTGGGGAGAACTTACAGACCACAATGTTGCATCTTTTGCAAGAAAAAGACAAGTTAAACCATTTTCTTCAGGAGGACAGTGAAGCTGCTAAACATAGAAACTACCTCAGTCAACGAGTCAATCGTCTCACCAAAGCCTGCCAGTACCTAAGAGACTTCACCTCACCATAGATTGCTTCATTTTTCATAAGTATTGTTCTACTTCTGTTTTCTAGCATTATTGAAGAGCTTTGTAAAATCTCCTAAAAATGTAATGCCAGCACAGACCTTTAACACTCATTTTGCTCACTGGGGTAGTTGCAGTTAAATAAGTTATCCTATTTTTAAACATTTGCTTTATGAACTCTGTGTAATCATTGAAATAATTATTAAAAAGCTAGAGATCTGAGGGTTGTGTCTTGTTGTGGTATTGGGGGGGGGGGTTTGGTTTTGTTTGTTGTGGTTTTTTTAAGAGGATGAGGGCTTGAGCTATAGAACTCACAAACTGTAGAAATCAAATGATTTAACCAGCTTTCCTTGTTGAAGTTTCCTGCACAACCCTAGCAATCTCCTACTTCCCTTTGTGTTTTTGCTTTGTTGTGGTGGTTGTCTTTCCTGCTGTTGCCTGATAAATGACCCTGTAAGGTATTGCCACTGTTAAGTCAGCCCAGTAGGTAGAGAGGGTGCAGACAGTGGGCATGAAACAGTTCCAGCCTAGAAGAAAGTTAACTTCATCTAATCAGCCCATCCACAGGATGGCATCAGCATCTCCTTTTTCATTTCTCTGATTTGTAGGCTCTTTCTTTTGGATGCCTGGAGCATCACCTGAAATTTTGAGACTGATGGGCCATTCAGGAGATGGCAGGATTTGGATGACCTAAAGGGATTAAACCACCCAGGATGTTAAACATTAGAAGTGTGTCTCAGCATGTGGCTTGCTGCCTTTCTCCTTCCCCACCCCAGAGTAATGAGAACCTTTCCAAAAGCTCTTTCATTCCATGGAAGCCCGTGTAAAATATAATACTGTGATGTTGTATTCATGACACATGGAGGATTTGTTTTAATGGGCAAAGCCCTACTTTGTGCAGCAAGAGTAATATCTGCATTCAACTAAAAAAAAAAAAAATTTAAAAACCCAAAAAACCAAACCAAACAAACAAAAAAGTGCTTGTATCAGTGTGCCATGTAGTAATTTCCAAGACACTTAAAAGAAAACCTTCTTTTCAGTCTAGAAACGATAGATATTTGACTCTCTGACATGAAACTGCAGCAGCAGATGACAGAATTCCGTGGCACATGTTTATCCCAGTACAGCATACAGCTTTCTTAACCCTGTTGAGCACTACAGCCAGATTGCCAAATTTCAGTATACAGTTTTGCTGCTATTGGCTTGCAGTGCTGCAGGTCAAGAGCCATTTAAGAGCCTGATACTGAAACAGTTTATTTAATTTCTATTTTGAAATTACTTTAAACCTGTTGGCTACTTCCTGGTATCCTCCAAGATGCATTTGATGCTAATGTGCTATTGAAAAAAAACCTGTCTCGCATGTAAAGAGGCAAGTCACATTGCTTCAGGCAATGTGAGATGGAATAACAAACTAGGGTGTGACTCCCTGAAGGCACTGCCTTTAGGCTAAGATTCCATATTTAATTTAATTTCACAAGTCAGAGTGATTTCATCAGATCCAGCCACTTAAGACATCCAAGATTTTCCATCTCTCTTGTCCAGGGCTTATTCATGGTCCTGAAATATTAGAATTAAAACAGTCTCTTGGATCACGCTCCTGTGTGGTTTTTCTCTTGGGTTTTTTTGTTGTTGTTGTTGTTTGTTGCAGTTTGTTTTCTTGTTTCTAATCAGATTCTCAAAGCACTTCAGACACTGAATCCAGCCACTGCTTCCAAAAAAAATCCCAGCAAGCAAACATAAACAACTACCAAGGAAAAATACTTGTGTTAAAAAAAAAAAAAAATTCTTTATTTGGTGAAGTGTTTGCATGCAGATTGCATTTCTGTACCAAAAGAGGAAAAAAAAAAAAGACTAGTAGAGTCATTCAAAAGATTTATCCTTCTTAACAAAAGTGACTTGGTATGGCTTTTTGATCCTCTGCAAGATGATTATAAATTATTTTCAAACTTCTAGTTGAGGTGGCACTCCGGTATTAATTACATTTTTTCTAAAAACATACATGCAGATACATAAAGGAGACTTCTAAGGAATTAAAAGCCAAATTTAATAAATGAGGTAGTTCATCTCGTTATGCAGAAATGCAGATTTGTATTTCTTCATATAAAACATCCAGCCTCTGTACATGTGTCTGCAATCAGAGGTCCATTGCTTGCAACACAGCCTTACTGGAAAACGTTTCCCTTTGCCTTTCACAGCAGGGAGAGTTCAGGAGTCAGCCTTGATATGCACAGCCAGGGACCTCCATCAGGACATGTAACTCATCACTTCCTGCTACAGCTCCAGAGCATCCATCCCTCTCCACAGCCTACATCGAGAGTGATGTCAGGTCTTCCTCTTTCTAGGTTCAGAGCAGCTTAAGGCAGAATAGCACTTCTAATTACTGGGACAGACTGGTCTCACTTCAAACAATCTGACTCTGATGACTGCTGTATTGAGATCCTGAGGATTTTTAACTACCTGAATATACAGTCGTTTGGGGTTTTTTTTCCCCCCCGATTACTGTAGTGCATGAAAACTTCCCTTCATATACACCAAAAAACATTAATTTCCTTTTAAATTGCCAACCAGCAGCTCAGAGATTCGATGTTCACATTATTTAACATTTCATTTAAAACCCAACTAAACCAATTGTCTCGGCATCCTGCTACGAAAATCTTAAATTAAATTGTGATTAAAATTGACATTATAAGCCTGTGCCTGATTATCAAGTGAAAGTTACTCGACTAAAGAGAGACATTCCAGCAAGCAGTTGACAGAATGACTTTCTGCCAGGCACCAGAACAAGAAGAAAGGTGCTCATTGTGATAATCCTTCACTGATTAAGATCAGTCACTGTAGCCAGCACAGAACCGAGTGTGCAATCTTTCATGTTATTTTTAAAAAGAAAATTCAAAGAGGCAAAAAAATAATTTGCAAAGTGAATAAATATCCCAGGCATCCACGGCTTCATTTACTCTTGTTCTCGGAAACATCAATCATCAAGAAGAACAGACAGCGTTATCATCTGTTTGCCTATTAAAAAACAAACAAAACAAAACAACAAAGGTTCAGGTTCTGCTGACAGATTATCTTATCAATTACTTGCATGCTTCTCAACAGAATAGCTTTATTAGCAGACAAGTCACATTTATTTTTATAAATAAAATCAAGTTTCAGGAGTCGGGACATATGAAATCATTAAAAACACTCAAATATTTTACCTGCATATTTTTATAAATCCAATCTGTAAACACAGTCATGTTCCCATACACTCCAGGTCTATTGGGACTAGCACAGCCAGTTCCCCAGCTGGTATCTCCAACCAGCCACCACACAGAGTTTTTGTAAGTTACTAGCGGACCTCCACTGTCACCCTGCACAAAACACAAGCACATTATTAGTGACCTGGCCATCAGGAAAGATGCAATCCATTTCACTTCAAGAATATGGGTTAAGCTTCAAGAAGATAACCACCTTATGAAGGCAGTCATTAAACCCAAATGTGTTGGCAAATACAGTATTAAATTATGACAGTTTGCAATCAGAATGAAGGTTGTTTGTCCAAAGCACTAAATGAGACAGACATTGTTGACCTTCTTCTTCACAAGCATAATGCAAGGGTATCTCCATGATTATGAAGAGCATTCATTCACTTTCAAGCACCAGATAACAAAATATCCTTGAAGCATGAAAAAGGACTGCCTCACCCTCTTTGGGTATTTAGCGAGAATTTGGCAGCCATTCGGAAGATGAAACAAAAGCTCTCCCTTTTAAAGAGAAGCACCACAAAAAGGAACTACAAGCCCAAACAAAATGATACTTTTTTTTTTAGGTTCTGTTTGTAACTAATAGATTACTTTAAAAACCTAGTAGTAAGATCACAAAAATAATCAGATCATTATTAGGTGTTAATTAGGAATAATTACCTGACAGGAATCAAATCCTCCTCCTAGATATCCAGCACAGATCATTGTAGGCAAAATCATGCCATTATAGATATAGACAGAATTACACCTAGAACGTTCTATTAAGGGCACCGTAACAAAATTCAAGTTATTTGATGTTTTACCTAAAATTGAAACAGACACAAAAACACACATACAAAGACAAAATTATAACAAGCACCGTATCGCATTGCTGTGAAATAAACTTACTGGAAAGATCAGGACATACACTTAAAATGTAGGGGCCATCACACAGAGACAGCTGTGACATTAAAACTCCCTTCCAAGAGATCAGTTACCCTGCTTTGCATTCAGTATACTGTAAAGCAAACAACGTGGTACCTACCTGCCTACTCCAGCCCCAATTCAACTATGTTGTGTACAGGGCTTTTAAAAGCATACGAAGTCTGCAAGAGGTGAAGAGGACCACCCCACATATTCATGGTCCAGCACGATCTGACATCAATCTCCATATTCGGGGTGCAGCTTGCCCAACAACACCTTCCCTGCCCAGTACCTTCTCATACTGAAAGAAACCTTTTCTCCTTTCTTTTTCAATTCTTACAAATTTTCTTGCACCATGCTATTTCGGCTGAGGTGATGGAAAAAACAGACCCCTGCCCTTTCCCATGTCCACAGAGGCCTGGTTTGGCATACAGCTAACGTTGCTATGGGAAAGATGGCCTTGCTAGCAGAGGCACAGAATTGTTTCTTGTGTGAATATTTCTGGCCCCCAGTACTGATTTAAGGCTCTTTCGAAGTCTGCTGAATGCAACACATCACAACTTGCTTTGAGACAGAATGCCCTATGTAAATACTAGGGGCTACAAAATGAGTGAAAAAAAGAGGGTATCAACAGGTCTGTCTGAATCTGCCCGATCAGATCATGCAACAGTTATTTGTAGATTGAAGATGATGGGTTTATGTAGAAGATGAAAACATTCCAGAGCCACTCTTTACCTCCTTGGTACTCTGCTCCCCATCCAGATATCCAGCACTGCTGCTGCGGCTGGAACATCATTCCTGGATTAGGCAGACAAACTGGCTGTACAGTATCTACAAAACAAACACAGTAACATCGGTAATCCCAGAGGTCCATACATAATTCAAAATAAATGCATATGAAATATCTCAGCATGGTCACCACTTAAATACATACACACTATGCATATTCTCGGTATTTCACCTTCCTTACATATAAGAAATACTGTGCAATGCAGGCAGCAACAGAAAGCTCACCAGCTGCCCTTTCCCAGATGGCTACCTAATCATCACCTCAAAATGAGAAACAAGCACAATCAATAGTTCTAGCTCATTTTTTTCTGGCTAACTAAAACAATTAACACCAGCTTTTGGGATCAGTAGAGAATAAAAGAAAAACTTCTGACAATTACCCCTGCGTTCTCTTTGCGAAACCCTGCCAAAAATAATCACAATGCAAGCAGGATTCAATGCCTAGATACAAGAAGTGTGAAACACAGAAACCTGGTAAACAGACAATTTCCGTGCTCTCAGCAGCAAAAAAGCTGCTCCAGATTACTTCTAGTAGCTTTAAACTGATGCACTGAAATATAAAGGACCTATACACAAAAAGCATTTCAAGTTTAAATAATGTTTTCTCCTCTGTTTTTTACTGAATGCTTACAAACAACCTGCATCTACTTTTAAAAAAGGAATTTCTTGTAACGTTGGGGTTTGGGGTTAGTTTTTGTTTTGTTCCAGTTGATGCAACTTGGTTTAGGGTTCAGTCAACTGCTCCACCACTACATCCCGAGTCTGCGCATATAGGAATGTCAATATTTAAGCACTGTACAGCATTCTGGGGTAAAAATACATTATCAAAATGAGCACAAACTCCCTTGCCATTAATCAGATTTCAATAAATCCTACTTTATCAGAAAGTTTGCCCTCTGTCTCTACCTCTACCCTGTCTCTAAGGTGCCTCTACCCATATTTTGTGCTCTTCCCGTAACAATCTACAAGGATTTCTTGATAAACTTTAGAAGTTTTTAAAGAAGTGCTCATTGCCATTGAATTTCTGCCTTAAGAAGGCAGAGTACATACCAGTAAAACTCAGCGGCGTCTCTAACTTCATAAGGGCAACATCATTGTCTTTAGAATCTGTATCATAATCTGGATGGGAAATTATCTGTTGCACTCTGTATCCATTTCTTAAGAGCATCTCATTCTGATTCAGAATCCCAGCATAAACCCTCCAGCCAAACGTGTCAGAAAACCGTCTACAGGTGGAAAAAAAAAAAAAAAAAAGAAAAAAGAAAGGTTAGAAGGTTTGCTTCTCTGGTAACAAGTCGCAGATTATGACCTTCAAAAGACTGTCTTCAGAAACAGTAGTCAAATGCATGTATGACCAAGAACACATAGGCATTTTAGTACCATTTCTGAAGAAACAAGTTAAAAAAATCACAAGGCATCTAACTTCAGAGAAGCTTGACTCTAATTTCATAAATATAGTAAAAAACCCACAAACTTTTAAATAGGTTAAGTATCACTGTTTAGCCCCTTAGTCACTCAGCACAGCAAATTATAGTCTGAGACTGCAACACTGAAGTCTATTGATTTCCACGTCTGAGGGATCAAGCAGTTATTTCTGAGGTCTCACATGTCAGTGGCATCACTCATGTGTACTATCCAAAGCACACAAGGGCAGCAGAAGCCAGAATTATTTAAAAAACCCATGATCTGGTGAAGGAATTTCACTATCTTGAAAATATCTTGAAGGTGGTCTGTTGGAGTTTTTTGGTTTTTTTTTGTTTTGTTTTGGTAGGGTTTTTTACATGTTAAGCATGCTCACTAGATGTAATTTAAGTAGTCCCTTGTACAAATGCTCAATAGAAAACTTCTCGCAAGGGTTAAAACTCCCTCCAGGAGAACTGTAAAGGCAGCAGTGTTTCTAAGTCTTCCCAACTCAAAACAAACAAACAAAAAACAAACACAAGGAAAAAAAGAAAAAGTAAAAAATCAAGACTGAAAACCAGTTTTGTGCCAGCTACAGCTTTGTCTGCCATTCCTAAAACTTTTCCATACTAAAGCTCAAATCAGAAAACAAAGGAGGAATAAGATCATCACTTAAAAATAAGCACTTGCATTCCTTTCTCAAGGTTAAGGACAAAGTTATTTTTTCTTGGCTTAGCCTCATACTGAGATCCAGCCAATCAACCATTAAAATGTTTTTACTGAGTGGGTTTTCCCTCAAACAGAAGCTGCCACCTTTTGAACATATTCTGCCACTGTACACAAGGTACCACAACACCCTCAACTGTAGTTTATAGGTGAAAAATGTACAAAGCACCAGCCATTTTTCCTGTTGATGCCTACGTAAAGCGCTCCTCGGGTACATATAAATCTACACTTTAATGCTGACTTGGGCTTTACTACCTTGTGGCGTTGAGATACAAGGAAATAAATAATGATACAGGCATCTTTAAATTGATCATATCTACAGTTGTGCAGGTTTGGGCTTTGGTTTTTTTTCCCCTCCTCACAGTGTAATTCAACATCTTCATAAAAACATTGTACTGTCTAGCGTTACATTTTGTGCCCTGAGTTTTATCTCTTAAGTTGGGTGGATATCTGTGCCCAACATCACCATTCAATCTAATTTCCACCTTTAACAACTAAAATACGATTTTCTTCCTGTAAAAAGTAAAGAGATGCAACCAGCCCTCCTTCAGAACAAATTTTCCTTTAATACTTGAAAACAATACTACTACATAGACAAAATACTGGGCCTACCACCTGCATTCAAGGCATGGGGAAAGAAAGGAATGATATTTAATTCAGTTTTAAAGCAGGAAGTTGTGAGGCTTAAATTAAAGTTTGTGCATTTCAACCCAAACCGAGAAAAATCACCATTTGAGAGACAAACGAACAAGCTGGTTGCTCTGGTGCCCGCATGGGCGAGACTCACCCTTCCACACAGTGTGCTGCAGTCACTATCCACTGGCGAGTGATGATGGAGCCCCCGCAGACGTGGGTGCCCTGCATATGGAGGCTGACCTGCCACGGCCACTGCCCCAGCACTGCCCCGCTGCCACCCACGATTCTGTTCATAATGTTCACGTTTTTAGTGGCCACGCCACACTCTGAGGAGACAGTTAAACACACACACACAGATATTAGTTAAAGAGAAAGAGATGGCTTCTGCAGCTCAGGCTTCATTAGCAGAGGGGAGCTCAGAGCATGTCCAACCTCTGCATTGCTGGCGTTCAATATGTTGCAGCTCGTGCCCCTGCCCTGGACACTGATGTCCTGAGTCTCCCATAGCCTATATCTCCTTCACACTGCAAATGTCAAGATGAGTATTTGCTCATTGCTGCCCTCAGTTCACTACAAACCGCAAACCAGTGATTCATTATTCCTTCGAGTGTGGTATTCAAGATCTCTGGTGAGCCTCACAGACACATGCTTCTATGTTGTGCAACAAAAAGAACAACAGACAGGAGTCGCCTCATGACGGCCATCACTGTCAGGAACACACTGCCTGATGACCACACGTTGGAAAATGAATATGCCACAGATGTCCCACCACAGCTGCTGGGTGAGGGCTGCAGATCTTCACCACAAGAGAGTCATTTAAAGGAGCCAGTGGCAGCAAAGACAAAAGCAATAGGGGATCCAACATCCTCCTTGTCTCTTCTCTCACCCTGCTCCTTAAACTGCACTGTTTGAAACTTCGGAATCAGAGTTAAATCATCTGCCCATCAAAAGATGGCAATTATTTATGCAGATTCAAAAGGATTTCCCACCCATAGTATTTCAAATCATGAACAAGCAGAAGGTTGAGAAATACAGTCACTAACCTATGCAGCGCAGAGAAACCACTTTTCCTGATGCACAGGAATCACTGCAATGTAAATAATAAAATTAATTAATTAATTAATTATAAATAAACACAAACAGGCAAACACCAAACAACACACCAGGACTTTAGGCACACACTGAAGCAAATGGTGGGAAAAGTTCACCCTCTAGCTGCTTCCTTGGCTTTCCAGATATGCGCCCTTCCTTCAACCTCATCTTCCTGCTGAGAGTTCCCTCCTTTATTCATTCTCTCCAGCTACCCTACCAGCAACCTTCTGGCTTCCATCATTTCTTTCATTCACCAAAACTCATGTGGAAGACTGCAGTTACCAGTACAAAAGGTTTGTAAGCCTATTAAGGAGCAAGATGAAAAACAGCGTGAGAAAAAAATTGAGCTGATTTATGGAGTAGTTGTAGAATAACCTAAACAAGGGAGCCACAGGAAATCTGCAGGCACGCCATTCTACAGGTTTAGAAACCAGACACTTCAGAGTTGTTTAACGAGCATAAAAATGATACTTTCCACAATGAAATATCCATTTTGCATGCTATGTGTTCATGCGACTGAAAAAAAAAAACCACCTTGTACTAGCTGCTGTGAATGTGTTACCGCTACTATCACCATACAGGAGCTATGGCTGATGGTCAACAAGCCTTAGAAAAGTATCTCTGACATGGAAACCTTCCAGACAGCCTGGAGGGAACAGCATGGGATATCGTCTCTTTGAAGGGAGGAGAGAAGAGAGGAAGGATGGAAAAATGACAGCTGTGTTTTTAAAAACAAGGGAGAGGCGTTGTTGCAATCAGATTAAAAACAGTGTCTCTTTCCTGCTAACAATTCCCACTGGAAGATGTGCTTACATTATGCTACAGGCAAAAGCTACACCTCCTACAACATCTGAAAGACCCCTGATAAAAGGAAAAAAAACTTTGTATTAGACAAAAATACCTGCTATACAGCTTTTTGTACAAGTCTATGTTCCCGGCACTTATGTTCAGCTTCATGTAGCTTTTAAAGCTGACTTCAGCTGCTACTCCTCGACTATAGTAGTACGTGTCTCTGCAAAACAGAAAATCCATTATGAAAGCCAGTAGTTTCAGTTTTCAAACAAGCAATAATAAACTGTGCCAACCTAGAGCTTGTGACATGAACAACAGTAAAAATATGAGATGTTTTTTAATTTTTTATTTTTTTTTTAAATTAAACACAGAACCCCAGTGGTGTAGTACAGTGCCTGAGACTCAGATTACTTAAACATTTGTCAAGCTCCCTTTCCTATCAAACAGTTACTAGATTAAAATAATATTTTTATCTAATACACATGCACAGTAGGAATCTTCAGACTCATTAAACAGGGCAAGATGAAGAGACACCTTTGCTGGGACATTTGCACAGCATAGGGAAAGTTCAGGTCCAATAAGTCATGACAGCCACGTTCCTGTGGGACAGTGAGAGGAGCAGCAAGTCCTGCTTTTCTGCCAGGCTTTATATCTAAGCACCAGCTCTGTGCAGTTGCTGTTGGGCTGTCTTACTGGAGGTGGAACTACTGGGGTTACTGCTGGTTCAGAGACCTGGATTTAGAGTGCCACAATGCAGCATGGGCACGCTCAAGTTATGCCACCCTGGGCAAGAAATTCACTCCATTACTTCACATACATTAGGCTAGCATTTGACAACTATTATCAGACACGCAACATCAAGTATTTCAGCTGCAGAAGAATTTAGGCTATGGCATTCCATGAGGTGAACATGGGCAGCACTTAGAGCCACTGCTGTTTATCTTCCACATGAGTTAGTGTTACCTGTGTCCTCAGAAGACCTAGCCTTTCCATGTAATACTGTTGATGACAGCTTAAGTCAGACTGGATGTTATTGATCAATTAGAATGATCTGAAGCAAGCTCTGGAAGATGGTTTTAAGTGAACATATTGGATACAAGTGACCCCACTGAGTAACTACTGTGTGCGACACAGACTCCATTACTTGTTGAAGCATCATTTCATTTTGATTCTGTAGCAGCTACTATCAGTAAAAATAGACTCACTTGGGTTCACAAGAACTAGATTGCCAACTGCTTTTTGTGTCATTCTTAGAAACAGCAAGAGAGAAATTTTAACCTTTCTGTGTATGTGCAAAGGCTGCCAAAAGTTAAGACTTACACATTGTAGCCCATGTCTTTACATGCAATCTTCCCATAATCATCGTTCCAGCCATCTTGACAAACAGGATACCAGGATTTGCTTACAGGTGAATAAACTTCCAGGATGAAGTTTGGTCCAAAAAGTCTAACTGTCAAAAAAGGAAGAAGTAAAATAAAAATAGAAAAGAAAACAAGAAACAGCACATGCTATATTACTGCTCTTTCCTTACTTAAAAGTATTGTTATCCATAATATTTGCTTGTATGTAGGAACTGGTGTTAATTTAATGCTGCCTTCTACTCAAATTCTGAGTAAACATCAAGCAGATAGAAATATTACAATGACTTAATTATTACAACTTAATTCATTTGTGAAAGGCAATTTAAAAGAACTACCAATTTAAAAATGCAAGTGTACAAGATAGCGTTCATCTTCTCATTTCAGTTTTTATGCTCAAAATTCTCCTTCACATTCTATGACTGAGAAACTCTGTGATAGACAATCTTTTCTTATATTTCATGTAAGCAACCGTATATTTCTTATTGTATCATATATTGTGTATAAATAAAATATAATCTATTGTAATATATTTTGTATTGTATCTGAACACACCAAATTTCTCCAGAGAAGTGCTTATAGAGCAGGAACGTAACAAGGAGAAATTAGCTCTGACATTCCACGCCCTATTATGTATTTATTTGCACAAGAATTTAACATAACATAGTTCAAGCAAAAAAAGGGGTTGAACAAGCTTCTCCAAAACTCCATTATTCATCCAAATGGAGAGGAATAGCTTTAGAGCATATGCCAATAAATGCTAACCCTGCATGAGGCATGTGCAGAATGAAAGTTCCCAGAGAGAGAATACAAGCACAGACAGAGTTTTCCAGACGGACATGGCACAACACAGGTGTTAGAAACAAGATGCCACATCTTTACCTTCAGCTCTGCACTAAAGCTTCCCTTGGCATCTCTTCAGTTAGAAACACTGATCATACCAGGCTTTCTTATACAAAGAGTTATGAAGTAGCTGAGGTATTATTGGGAGAACAAGGAATATGTGGAAAAAGTAAGCCTTACTAAAGGCTATCAGAGTTATGTTATCACCTGAAGTTCTGCTAAGAAGTCAAGGATGACTGTTCATTCCAGAGACAAAGTTGCATTCAGTTTTTGCACAAATATCATTCAAATTAGAAGGCAATATTTTTTTAAACTGATTCAACGTTAAGCCAGTTCAAACTCCCAAGTCAGTCATTTTGTTTCAGATTTTCAATCAGATTGGAAACTGAGTATCTAAATATATCCTTCAAAGCTCTCAAACATCCTAAGCTAAGGCACTACTGTAAATTAGGCAAGCTTTAGACAGAATCACAGAATTATTGAGGCTGGAAAAGACCTCTGAGATCAACAAGTCCAACCTATGACCTATCACCGCCACATTGGCTAGACCATGGCACCAAGTGCCACATTGTCTTTCCTTAAACACCTCCAGGAATGACAACTCCACCACTTCCCTGGGCAGTCCATTCCAATGTCTGATCACCCTCTCCATGAGGAAGTGCTTCCTAATATCTAACATAAACCTCCTCTGGCACAGGTTCAGGCTATGCCCTCTCATCCTGTCACTAGTTGCCTGGGAGACAAGGCAATTTGCTCAAAAACTCATGCAGTTGACTGAAGATCCCCCTCTTGACTGATGGCACTCACCACACCGGGTTTCATCCTCCCCATTGGGGCAGTGGTTCACTCCATCACACCACTGCGAGGCTGAAATGCATGTTCCTGAAGATCCACACTCTATTAAGGAGCTGAGACATTGATGCTTTACTGCAGGGAAAAAAAGCAACACAGCCATTAGTCTGAACATCACCTTAGCCTCAGATGACTACTGCCAATTCTTATCCTAAGGAGTATTCCGCTTTGATTCAACAAACCATCAGAAAGAGCTCTTAAACTCAGCAATGGGAGGAGGCATAACCTGACACAACAGGAGAGGTATTGCTCTGTCCTTCACACTGCTTGTTTGATTAAGTCACTGATGCAGCTGACTGGATTTTGTCTACTGCCTCCGTGAATAAGGAAGCATCATTAAGTTGTCTAAAGGGAGTCAGCTTTACACTGACAAAGCATAACACTTATAAACCAAAAAGGAGGAAGAAGGCGATTACTCCCATTACATCCTTTTGCTCTCACTGCCATTTAAAACAAGATTACGTTCACCCTGTATAAATCGAAGTGAGTAACATAGAAAACCCTAAGAACACAAAGTGCCATCCTAATAGTTTAAAATTAACTCCTTTCTCTCTTCCTTTCTTTTTCTACACAGAAGAGAGAGAAGAGGCTCCTAAGACCGTAACAAATTGCTTTTTAGTTTCTTTGGAAAAGTGGCTTCCATTGAAAGGGAAATTAAAGATAGCACAAAACAAACTTCACCCAAGCTGGACAGAACTGCTCTAGACCAGCTTCAGAGCTCAGTCACCCAGGTTGGGGCTGACTTCCAAGGCAAACACATCATAGCTGTGGTACAGCTTACAGTGCTGAAACAGGTTGGACTCGTGCAATGTTAACACACTTTCAAAGCAAAAGCCTCACAGAAACAGAGAAAAGGATGTGGATTACTTCTGCTCCAGGAGAGATCTCATTTTACAAAAAAATCCAAACACCACACCTGTATCTCAATCATTCACACTCTTGCCATCAAGGTATACAAATTCTTCAACCTTCTTCCGTCACCTGAATTTAAGTGAAGTTGAAATTTGGAACAAAGTTCCATTTCAGAGAGGTTGTGCAGCAGTAACTTCCCTAATGAAATGCACCACAGAATGTGTTGGCCATGGACAGTCACATGTCAGCTACCTGCCAGTGCAAAAGCCCTTGCAGGAGGTCAAACTATTCTTTACTAACAGCTATGGCACTGTACAGTTGTACTGTACCAGTTTTTGACAGAGCTGAATAAGGAGCTCCAGAGAGTCAAAAAAGTTGATGATGCCATTTAACATCAAAATGATATTTACTTGATGAAAGGAAAATGACAGTAACATTTTCATTAAAAAGAAAGAAAATTAAAACAAACGAAACTAAGCCATTAGGAAGCAATATTAGTTCATCTCCCAGGAGACAGATAACAAAGACTTTCCTGAACTTAATTCAGCATAAAATGGAAGATAAGAATGTATATTTCTAACTTTAAAAGTTTAATACATCTTTTCTTTCAGAACAACAAAGAAAAAGAAAAAAAAAACAAAAACAAAAAACAAACCAACAAAGTATCCTTACCAAAATACCAGATGAAGAAAGCCGCAATTGCACAACAAATGACTATTAAAATGGATAATATAATGATTAAAATTTTCTTTAGACCTGAAATGAAAGCAAAGGGGAAAAAGAGAAATTAGGTTCATATATAAGGTAATTTCCAGCCACCAGCACTATATACTTCCTTGACATTAAAACAGACATTCTTTTGCCAGACAGACTTTTCTCCATTCCAATACCTCTCCTCCAAATTTCCCAGGTTTCTGTCCAGTTACACCAGTATCCCAGCTATCTATTACCTCTCCATCCATAGGGTGAGTTAGAAGGTAAGATCCCTTTTATTTATCTTATTTTAGAAGACCTCAAGTCTAAAATTGGAAGAAATCCCAACAAAACTTACTTGATGTACGTGTTCTCACAGATGAATGTGCTACTGGCCTGCTTGACTGATGGGTAGCAATTGTTGGGACATAGCTTGGCACTGATGGAACATTTGTTGAGAAGTACTGTGGATATGGATTAGCACCTACTGGCTGCCTGGCAGAAAAGGCATTTTCTGGCTGAAAGCCATGATTTTCATAGTATGGCGGTGGACCCTAAATGATAATGTTGAGGGGAAGGAAACAGGAGAAAATTAAAAACAAGCAGCAAGACTGCAATTAGGACAAAATGTTTCAGATGCCATTTACATTCAGAACCCCACTAAGTAATTCTGCCAACGCAGAAACACACCATGCACGCGTACACGTACTAGTGACTCCCAATTTACTTGGAGAAAGAGATTTACCATACATGTCTAATGCTTTATACTTTGAATAATAATTAAAAAAAAAAAAAAAGAGAGTGAGGCTGAAAGGTGTATGGAGATCAGTTTCCTGATCAAAGTAACTCAACCTAAGAAGGATTATCAAGCCCAGCCCTTCAGCTGGCCACACAAATCATGCACCAGAATATCTGACAAGGTAGAAATAAGCAGCAAGGACAGTTTTAGGCAGTACCTATAGTCAAAAGGATCTCTGACAACTAACACCCTTTGCATGTGCTTTCTGCTCCATTTTGTCCTGTGACAACACCAGGTATTCCTAAGCTATATCTGAAACACACTGGCCTACAAGAAGTTGTGGAATATTTATTGTGGAAGAGTTTTAAGAACTAGTTAGAAGCCATTTCAGCCTATCCCTCCAAAAGACATTTTAAAAGCATAAATGGCTCCCAGGAGTATCTGAACACTTGAAATGCTATTTAATTCAAGCCTCTTACACCTGCCTCACAGTGTATTTTTCCCTTTTTGCAGAAAAGAAATCAAATACTCCACATTTTAAAAGACTTGTTAACCAAGACATCACTCAATAGTTTGTTACTTGTAAAGAAATAAAACCTCATTAGAAACAAAACAAACAAACAAACAAACAAAAAAATCAGACAGGAATACTTTGTTTACTTACTACAGGAGAGGTCATCTTTCCTTTGTCAGCAGTACAAAAACAATTCAAGTGTTTGGAAGTAAAGCCTGAACCTATGCAAAAAAAACAAAAACAAAACAGAGCAAAATAGCCATCACAACCAAAAACTTTGTCCACCTTTATTGGTTTTCCCTTTGGAAAAATGCCAAATCTGGGGAGAAAAACCCCAAACAAACAACAAAACTAAAAGAAAACAAAACAAAACCCACCACCAAAAAAAAACACTAACACAAAACACAAAGGGAAGTATGTCAAAAGAGGGTACAAATTAAGGTGCAGCGTGAAATCGGATCTCAATAGCCTCTCAATACAACCTTGAGGATTATACAGTGGCAACTATTCATTAACACGAGCGCCACACAAACTGAGAAGATTAAGTTAGTGCTCACTCTCGCTGACAGAATGAAAGTTAAAGAATATCCTGGCAACAACCCACATGGTGTCAGTACCAAGTTCAGGTCCTCCTGCCTCTCTCAACACTTACTCATGTATCGCTCTGAGGTTTACGACACAGAAACAAGAACATGAACTAAGCATCGGAAAATGCAAATTCAGCTAACTCATTTGATAATGCCACAGCTAGCAGCCCCACAAGCCACATCTTTTTCACTCTTCTGCATTGCTAGCAATTGTTTTCTTGTTTGTCTGTTGTAGCTACCACACTGAAAATAGGGAGAGAAGCATGGCAGGAAAAAATATGCCACACCAATACAAAAGTTCTTCAAATAGACTAAAAGAGAGGAGCTACATCCAATATTTCAAGCATATAGCAGTTTATTTTACAGTTAAACATTAACATTAAGTAAAACCACAGATTACCAAAGACGCAAGAAACACAAAATAATTGCTGCCACATTACTAAAATGGGCAGATAGACACCTCCACAATCAATCATTTTAATGAATAATTTAATCTTGAGTCCTCTCATAATGCTACTCTACATTAAAAAAAGCCTATGAAGCACCTCAGTCACACACTGACATACTTTTCTCCAGCCTGCAGAGCCGTACCCTGCAGACAGGGACACTGCCATGACCCCTGTTGAAAGCCACAACTATAAAGAGCAGTTGGATTAAGACACAGCATAATTCAGCCTGAAGAGAAAAGTTATGTTTTAGAACCTGTACCAAGGTGTCATCTCACCCAAAACTGAACTACAAATATCTTTGAAGCAGATTTCAACAGTAACTTGGCACCTCAGACATGCCAATACTTCATGACAGTTTAGGAAAGCTGATTCTGGTACTTGCTTATTAGCACTATCAAAAAAAAAAAGGCAAGTAGTAATGCATTGTTGAACTCTCATTTGCATGGCAGACATGTGAAGAACAAGTCTTAACTCCTACTTACAGTAAGTCCATCAGATTGGTGACTAAGACTTCAGGACTTCTGCTTTATGTCGCATCCATTCTTACCCAGCTCTTCACAGCAAGTCAGGAGGAGTAGCTCTGCGCAGACTTAGAGGACAAGTAACAAGTTGCAGGAAGGTATATTTATTCCTTATTCTCTGTAAAGCAGAGAGGAAAGGATGATTAGGAAGTTTAGTGATAATAGACAGAAGAATACTGGGTGGTGATTCTGAGGTAAGCCAACAGTTACTATGATCAAAGAAAAAAAAACAAAAGATTTTTTACATGACCATTTGAAAGTCTTTGCAAATTTGCAGATGCCAGTCTTCCTCACTCTTTTTTTGAGGTTGTTTGTTTTTTGTTTGGGGTTTTTTGTTTTTGTTTTTTTTGTTGTTGGTTTGCTGTTTGGTTGGGGTTTTTTTTCAAATGACTGAGGAAAAGTTCATCTGTGTTGCTTAACTGTTTCAGCCATCATTCCCAATTTAATTCTTGTTAATCTATTTCCCATCCAGCTTCTGGTTAATAGCAGTTTTCCATTATCACACCACAAAACATGGGGAAGTTATAGGTACATACAGTTTTCCATGGTATTGCACATACACATTTGCCAGTGTATTAAAAACAGATTAAGTCAAAACCACTGGGCAAAAATCAATGTTTAGAATCCAATAATGCTATCATCTACTTTTCTTAAATAAGCATCACTAACGCACTTCAAAATACTTCACAAATATATCAAGGGTACTGCAACAACTTCACAGATAATGAAGCTAGTTCATGAAGAAAAAAACCTAACTGATCAAACATTTCCCATCCCAGCAACTATAGAGCTAGAAGAGACTGGTCCATCTTATCTCAGTCCAACACTTTGGCCTCTAAATCACCCCACACATCAGACAGATTTAAATAGATCACACATGAAAATAACATAAACCCACTCTGGTGCAGTAGGGCTAATGAGAACACACAACTGTCCTTCCCTCCCACTGCCAATCATACCTCCTGATGCTTGCCGACCTATAATGGCACTTTACTGGGTACATCTTAAGAAACAAACCTCAAGAGTCCTTCCAAGTGAGCTGGTGGAGCTAAAGTATACAGAGATATCCAAGTAAGGAAACTGAGATGGAACTTGGCCCCAAAGTGGGCTTGAAGGTATAAAAGATGCAGGGAGCCAGAGCCTTGCAGATCAGCTTGCTAACACTTCTAGTTTTGGAAAAAGCACACACAGATAATGAAAGCGACCCATCACTTGTGCAGTCAAGCCCTTGAATTTCAAAAATTTTACTCCAGTGTGGGTGAAGCAGAACCCGTATTTGAACCTCCAGCAACACAGAAGGTCCAAAATCGAGTGTGCTTTTGTTTTGTAACTCTGAAAGCAAAGAAATAACACTACATTTCTAATGACAGGCAATAATAAGAGGATAAAACATATAGCCATCACTGACAGTATACTGATGAATACAGTGAAATGTACTGACCCACATCGAATAACTATTACTTGAAATATGTTAGTTTGTTCTCACATATTCCTTAGGAGTGTTATAATCAATGTTCTGTCATCGGTCAATAAGATTACAAAAAAGCATCATTTTTTCCAATAAAAGTTGTCATAACAAAATAAAATAAAAAATAATAAAAAACCACAACAAAACACACCAAACAAACAAACGCAAGAAAATCAAACAATAACAAGTAGAAAATATTAGATTAATTAAAAAAAATTAACCCAATTTTTTTTTTTTTTCTATGCCTTTCTGCGATTCAGTTCTTTATATTTAAGCAAAAGTTACAGTAGGTGTGGTCTGTACTTCATTTGATAACATATGTAATTGAATATAGACTTCCTAGACTATTAGTCCTCCAAGGGTTGTCCTCCTCCCTACCACAGTGACAGTCATACTGTCCCCTGGACAGGAAAAGCACCAAGCGGAGACTTGTGCTGCTCAGTTGTAAATGGTCCTCGCCGCCACATCTTGCTAAGCCTTTCTCATTGCTGCTGCTGGGCAAAGGACATCTGCTTTTGCCTCCTTAAAACAGCATCAGGTCATGACTCCTTCATGCTGTGCGTGCCCTTCACTAGGCAGGAGCCAACATCCCAAAAATACAACAGGAAGTATGAAAGGCAAAGAAACCCTGAAGATTTAACCATGATATTGTTAATGAAATGAGACTTGCTGGCTTTTACCCTAGTTCTCCATGCAAAACATAATAAGGGCACTTCCTTAGTACACCAACATGCCGTGATTATTAATTAAGAGAGGTACCATGCTTTGGAGGCATAGAGTTCCATTGGTACCACAAAGCCAGATTAGTTTCCACCAGTTTTTACAGAGATCACTAGAAGTTCTTTCCATGCCCAGTTGCGTAAATCAACAGGATGGAATAATTATCTTCAGATAACCTAATACAACACTGAATTCGACTTGGCCAACGGAAATAGAGTCATATTGCCAATAGCATACTTCCGGCATTTACATATTACTTCAACACATATTTTGTGCTATACCCTGAATTAGAAACATCATTAGCTTTTTCTAATGATAGGTAATGATAGCTCTCTCTATGATAGGTAACAACAATTGCAAAAAACACAACTAAATCAAATCCAAACTAACACAATTAGACCTATGTAAAAAGAACCACAGGCACATAGTAAGAAGGTAGAGGACAGAACAATTAAAAGCCAAATGCATTAAGTCAAGTTAGCTTCTAAGAGGAGTAAGCATAAAAGCATCCAAACACTCTATGTGAACACTGTCGCCGTATCACATCCAACAAATTAGCAGTTCCCGTTGTCAAGACAAAGAGACACAGCACATGCAGATAAACTGACAAAACTCATTAAGATAACAAAGGAGTAATTCCAGCTAGAAAGGAAGAATGCTTCTTCGCCCACCCCCACCCCCCACCCCCTTCTCATTTGTTTTACAATCGCATGGAAGTTTTGGTACTCTCATTTTTATTGCAATATAACCATGATACAATGGGAGGGAGAAATGGGAGGAGGGGAATAAAAAAAAAATAGGAAGAGAGAAAATACATTGGGTGATTCCTACCTCTGCTACCTGGACAAGAGAAAAGAAAATGGTCAAGATTCCTGTTTAACAAGCAGCACTAAAAATTGCCATGCCTTGCAAATGAACTATAGAAAAGTTACCAAAAAAATCCAGTTATGTATCAAAAAGGAATTAAATAAGGATTTTCATCTCGTTTCATTAACAAGATTTCCTTGATACTTCTTCGGGAAGTAGTACTGAATATTCTTATTGTGTTGATTAAAAAACAAACAAATGTAATTTACTCCACAGGGTAAAATTTATCCTCTGGAAGGGGTCAACAACAGATCAACAAGCAACTGAATCCCTCAAAGTCACCAAAATCAAGTTCTTCCAATATCTTGGCCTCTCAGATAACGTTCTCAACTAAGGTAAGCTCTACTTGGTGTTCCTATTCAGTAACATTTCACATCTTGCAGAGAACTATACAAGACTATGCAAATATTTATATGAAAGGCTGCAACAAATGGAGCCCCAGCATTCTTAGATCTCCCAAGAAATAGCTTTGAAGCTATTCTAGACTAGCTCCTAAAATATCATTAAACTGTAGAACTACTTATCGACAAGTGCCAAAAAAAGTGCCTCTTGATAAGCATTACCAGCAGCTAAAATAAAGTCTACAACAGTAATCCCAAGGCCAGCAAAGCAAACCAAGATTAATTAATACTACTTTGATATGTGAAAAAAGCATTAAAAAGCTTTGAGCATAGCAATCTCACTTTAAACAGTTACAGGATGCTGTATTCATACTACAAATAATCATCTATTTGTCTTCTCTGAAAACAGATGTTACTATGCAACTCAGCCTATCACAAGTACATCACGTGCCTTTGTTAGGAATGGTAAGGTGGGAAAGGAGGCTGAAAACTGTTGCCTGCTAAGAGCCTAGAAGAACCAGATTTGCTGGCATGGTAGGAGACAGACCCATTGATCAGTCAACTGCAGAGGCAGCTACTGATCACAGCACCCACCACCTCGTGTACAGATCACAGTGTGGTTAGAGGATGTAGCAACAGCCATCCTGGAACCTCGTTGCTTTCTTCACCTACACTACATTTCCTCTTCTTCCCCTGCCCTTCTCCTTCCATGGCAGTAACAAATAACCTCATCTTTTGGAAGTAAAATTCAAATCTCTGTCTGCGGCACTGAAAGCCTCTGGCAAGAAAGAAAAAAAAAAAAAAAACCAAAACCTTCTCAATTATACTTGTTTACCACATTCTGAGTTGCAAATTAATGTTGTATGAATATGGTACCAGTAGGTACCCAACTCCAGAGGAAAATAAAAACATAGCAGTGTCAACAAATCAGACTTATTTAGATGTTCATCCGTCAGCTGTTTTCAACCCATGAACTAGAAATCCTGACAAGCTGTAAACCGCTTTCAAGGCATCTATGACAGATAAGAAAGAAAATCAAGCCTGCTGGCAGGAGGTTTGAATTCATTCCGCAGGGAGACTCTTATTGCCAGAGACAGGTTTGGGGATCCATGCATCAAAGACCTGGAAGTACAGATGTAGTAGCAGGGACACAGCTGAGATAATGTTGCAGTACTGGAACCATTCAATGTGGACCGACCCCTGATGGTCTGTACACGTCCATCTCTTCCCCCACCTAACACTGCCTTAGTGGATGTAAATCATCTTTCAGAGGCGAAGCTGCTTCCTTTGGCTCTTTCTAAAACACTAAAGGCATTGCTGCCACTTTACCGAGGGCAAACAGGAATATTTTAGGACAAAGGCACGTGAGAATGGTCTCTTAAATTCACCGACCCAGACAGAAAGTTAAGGTGAAGTTCGAGGTTCAGGTAAGTTATGATCATCAGGAAAGCCATCTGAGAGCAGGTGTGGAGTGGGGTGGTTTACAGCATTCAAAGCCTGCGCCCCAAAGTTTCAACATTGTGGCTCCTGGCAGAAGGGACTCTATCAAAAAAGTTACTCTTCCAAAATCACTTGAGAAGTTGTGATAACTGTAACCAAAAAAATCAGCCCCTTCCAAGAAACCAAAGCAGTGGTTACATTTCTACACAACAGGCCCCAGAACTAGATGGTGTTCCAGTTTATTCTCCGTTTGAGCGACTACTCACTCTGTGACCTTGAAAAACCTGCCTAATCTCGCAGTCTTCATCACGATGGCAAGGAACGGACAACCTCCACCTCGACAAATAGGAGGTGGAGCAGCGTTGGCGTGCGTTCAGCAGTCCGCACTCTTCCTCCTGTACCACGTCGGATGGTGTTATTCACAACACTCATTCACCTCGCCTGTGCTCGTTCAGCGCCCGTCTTGCTTCACCCACCGGTCCGCGGCGAAGCGCAGCTTTTGCGCGCTGCGCCTACCTCTAGAAAAACCGGCTGCGGGAAGGGGGCAACCAGGTAGAGCAGGGGGAAACACTGCGGAAAGGGGCGAGATGGCGTGTCCCCTCGAATTTATCAGCCAGTGCCTCCTTTTCTCGCTCTCGGGAGTCGCCGCCTTTGCCCTCCAACCCCGGCAGCGTCCGCAGGGCTCTCTTCGCCGGTACCCGTAACCCCCACGGAACGGCGATTTTCAGGTGCCTCCGGGGTCCCTCCGCACCCTTCCCCCTCCTTGCCCTCCACTCCTTCCCCTCACCCGAAAGCAAAGCCGAAGTGCCTTAATTAAAATCCAAAAACGGCAGGCGCATCTTGGAGCGGCCGGCCCCGGAGGTAGCTCCCCTCGCCTCGAGAAAGGAGCGAAGGGGCCACGGCCGGACCGGGCCGAGCCGGACGGTGGGAAGCACCGCGCTTACCTGGGGCTGCCCCCGACGGAACGGAGCCAGGACGGGATGGAACGCGACTCGCACAACCGGGAACAACCGCTGACGACCGGGGAGGAGTCAGCACCCGGCGGGGGGAGCGGCGGGGAAGGGGCAGGTGCCGCCAGGTGGATGCGTCGCCCGGCCCCTTCCTCCCGCCGGGAGGAGGGCGCTGCCCTCTTCCCTCACCCCGCAGCTGCAGGGAGACGCCGAGGGTCTGGCCCGGGGGCGACGGGACAACTCCCTCCAGCCCTCCGGAGGGGTCCCGGCTGTGCTGTGCTCTGCTGCCGCCGCCGGGGGGCACGGGCAAACTTTGCTGCCCGGGGGGTAGCCGGCAGCCGCCCCCAGCCAGACCTCACCGGACCGGGTCTCCCCTTCCCCCAGCCCTCCTCTTCCCGCGGACGATTGCTAAAACAGGCTGGAGGGAAGCAAAGGGAGCCCCGGGAAAGGGCCCGCGGCACCCAGAGGGTGCCTCCTGGTGTAAGACATCCCCCGGGGAGGGGGGGCGGACGTGCCGCGATTCTTCCGGGCGGACCTGTCCTAGGTTTTGCTTTTGGTGCTCCAGCCTAAGAGTGCTGTGGCGAGGGGCCCGTGCCTTTTTTTTTTTTTAACTTACACATCGGTTTTACTAGCCTGCGTTTCAGGGTGTTGTAGGCAAATGAAAAGTCATAACGCTTCCCTGAACAGGGCAGGTCAGGAGCTGATAAAGATTGCTCATAAAATACCCAGCCCGCAGAAATGACTTCCTTTTTCTTTTGCCTTTTAGGGCCCTTTAATAAAAGGGGCACGCTGAAAAAATTACTGCACTCACTGAATTGACACGTTACTTCCAAGGCTCTCGTGACTTGCTGTAGCTCTTCTGTAAAAGCAGGTCTACAAATGCCAAAGCTGAGCACCAAAAAAAAAAAAAAAAAAAAAAAAAAATAATAATAAAAATAAATATTTCAAATCTACTTATATTCCAAAATCTCGGAGTATGACTGGAAAAGTGCATAGGTGTTTGCAGAAATCCCACCCACCTTTAGTAACAGCTCCAAATAGCTATACTAGTGCTGCATGCTGCACTTAACGTCTCTGTACAGAGGCTACAGATAAGGCAAAGTACGCAGGTTTGGCACGGTAAGTGTTTGGGGTTTGTTTATATTTTCGAGGACATAACAAGGAATACATCAAGTGCACCAAGAAGCCAGGATAATATCTCCAGTACTTTTCCCACTTTGTGTGTTCAAACAAGTGTTATGTATCTTCAAACTCTGGTACTAACCCATAAGTATTGGATGAAACACCTTTAAGCTTTAGTTTAGGCTTATCAGCTGAACCTTTTCAAAGGGCTATTTCTGCTCATGCTCTCCCAAAAGGAATCAGTGAGATTCTGTAGTTTTTCACTATGGATTAAAATTTCGCATGAAGTAAAAGGTAAAATTATTCCAAGCCATGACCAAAATGCACTGTATTGTCACTTTCTGTGGTTTTCTAACATGTCTGCCTGTGTGGCATGTCTTTAATCTACAGTAACACTGTCAGTGGCCTTCAGAGCACAGAGGTATTCTAGGTTTGAAGCAGGGTATCTGAACGTACAGGTTACCTGTTAAGTTTCCTTACCAGGATGGAGGGAAAAGTCCCTGTAAATTGTCACTTGGCATCATAGCAGCAAGGACAAATAACCACATGATCATCGAGGAGAGATCCCTCAAGATCTATTCTTCTCTACAGAAGTACCTGAACATTTTTCTACTTTGGAAAATTACTGTTTTGGGGGTTTTTTTTCCCCTTTTTTTCATTGAAAGTCATTTGGAGGCTATGTACTCCTGTATGAATGATGTCTAGTCCCTCTCAGGACAAAGCTCACGTAGTTTCTAGGGTACCTAAAAATTTGTTTCAAAAAAGTTATTTCTTTTGAGATCAAGAATGCCCTGGATGTCACTTTGGATTTGTTCAAATGTCTTGCATGGTGGCTACAGATAAAGAGAAATGCAAAATATATAGGCTGGTGCCTCTGAAAGTTGATGCCTGTATGTAGCCACTTTTAAGGCGTTACAAACAAAATCGGTCAGGACACGGTAACAGGTAGCAAATACGCTATGGTGGGGAGCCACGTCCCCCTCTGCCAGAGATGTTTTCAACTCTTTACAAGGACCCATGTTGCTTTGTGCTCTACAGCACAATACCAGACCTGCCGCGGGGGAGGGTGGGGTTCAGCGCAGCTCCGTTAAAGCGAATCGTGCTCTGCTTAGTTACAGACTTGAAGATTTGGGGATAAGCCAGCAGCTCGTTGATTGCCCCTGTTAACACCTTTTCTTCTCAGAGAGGGCTGAGTGAACAGTGCATTCCCACTCTCTTTCCCCCAATTCTTCCCTCTCTTCCTTTAGGATGGTAATCTGGCTTCACTAAAAAGGGTTGGCCTTTCAGTCCCTGCTGTGGTAAAAGCTTTTTTTTTTAAAAAAAAAAAAAAACAAACTGGGTTAATATTCCCCAAGGTTAACTCAGCTTGCTAACAAAGGTCAAAGGAACTGCAGAGCTGGACCTGCGGCGGCAGCAGAGGCGGGGAGGGGGACACTGCCTCCTCTTGGCAGCAGAAGCGGTCGGGTCTGTTCAGATTGCCTTTTCTACTCGAGGACTGATTTCGTGGCCCCGTAATATCTTTTAAAATAGTTGTCTATATGTATCGTTTTGTTTTCATTATTCAAATTGGCTTTTGCAGAGCAGGATGCTGAGTACTCATTTTATTAATGGATTATGAGCAGCCTTTACAGAAGAGATCAGGGTAGGGTTTGGTTTTTCAGAGTGGCTGCCTGCTTTGAGAGGAGCTGGTGAGGAGAGGGAGTTTGTCTTGCTGGGGAGCCCTGAGTTCACAGCCTAGAATTCCATGTGTCTGTGAGATTCAGCATGACCCACCCAGCCTAATGCTGCTCATCTCAGCACTTTACTCCAAACACCTTTCTCTCACTTAAATATTAATAGTTAAATGTTCAAGGAACCACTTACCCCTCCATATTTATGTACATGAGGGGCAGAAAAAGGATTTTTTTTAATTTTTGTTTTGTGTTTGGTGTTTGGTTTTTTTTTGTTGTTGTTTTTTTGTTTTTTTAACAGGCATACAAGCTAACATTTCTACAGACTGGTGACAAGCATCTGTATTTCATCATGTAGAATAAATTCATCTTTTTAAGTGTCTAGCATCACCTACTGTTGTACATCCTACCACATGACACCTTTGGCTTCCTATGATACCTCCTTTATTCTTTAAAGTAGCTCTGCCCACCCATTAATCATAAATCACTTTGCTTCTGCAGCACTTTATAATCACCCTTCAGTTTCTAATCTGTTAATACCCAGCATATCATTTGCTCCGTTGTCTTTTGTACTTCTGAATTTTTGCCCGTGTTTCTAGTGTCTAATCAAAAACCCAGGGGAGTGGGAGATAAAGTCTCTCTAAAGCCAAATTGCAAAGTACTTACTAAAAGCATGTCTGGATGAGGTTGCCCTTGTAGCTTTGGGTCTGCAGCACAAGACTTCCTTCTACCACACCAACAGACCTAGAAGAGGTATCTCCAGGGAAATTTGGTCCCAAAGCCCACAACTTGGGGGGGACGACCGGGAAAAAAAAACCCCACCTGAAACATTCAGATGAGGAACTGGCTCATCCAACTCAACACCTCCTTCACTTTGACCATACAGCTTTAAGCAGCAGGTATCTCATTATGTCCTACTGTAGTGGTGTCCTCTATGTACCTTTTTTCATAAGTACCATGAGGGACCGAGCTCTATGGTTGACACTTTACAACAGACACTACAGTTATGCACTCACCCATAAAACTAAATCAAACTTGGGAACTTAATTAGTCATTTAATAACTAAGCTTAAACTAAATGTATGTTGACTTTGGAAGTACATTTGCATCCGTTGGTATTACCAAGAACACACACACATAAATTTACCTGCTGTGGGTGTATTTGAATATCAGAATAAATGGGCAGACATCCTCAAAAATCACCTTTTTTTTTTTTTTTTTTTTTTTTTTGAATGTTGAAAGAGGAGGTAGTCCTTTGTTATGGTATTAATTAAACATACTTAAAAAACATAACTCCTTAAACCGACTACCCTGCTATCTGGAAACAAGGAGAGGGTCTCATGTGCCTGCAGATTAGAAAGGTGTGTCCCTGTGAGCATTCTCACTTCCTTACCAGCCTTTCAGAAACTTTTCTTCGGAGTTTCAATTCCTACAGAGATGGAAAAACAGAAAATTGCCTCAGCTGCCCTTGTTTCTCAATTATTGTTCTTTTCCTTTCCAGTTTTAGCTATTATAGAGACAATAAAAGTCTCAAAGTTATGATTTTTTTGGTCTCTCCCAGAGGGAAGAAACTATCAGGAATAGTAACTTGAATTTAAGTTTCCTTTGGGTGCATGTTTTTTTCAATGGGTTTCTTGTCACTGTAAAACAAGAGGGAATAAAAATTCAAATAGTGTTATTCCTTGGATTTTTTTTTGAGTGCTCTATGTAAATACACCTGCATTTTCCTACATCAGAATAGAATTTGACCTACAAATTTGACCTGCTATCTACATCAAAATAACACTACTTTTGTGGCACAGAAATTGAATGACAACTTTATTGTACAATTTTTTTCCTGATAATCAGGACTATTTTTTTTTTCACTGATCTGGTTGTTAGCTTTGTCTTGCACTTGTAACACAAAGCAGCCATAAATCCAAATTACCCAGCCAGTTAAACCAAG
This sequence comes from Todiramphus chloris collaris, assembly GCA_025345505.1. NCBI lineage: Eukaryota > Metazoa > Chordata > Aves > Coraciiformes > Alcedinidae > Todiramphus > Todiramphus chloris. Next base: position 6,771,124 of record JANVCC010000017.1, on the reverse strand, counting down.
TTTATAGTTACTCTTGTGCCAGCAAACAGGCCTGAAGCAACTACAATGCATCAGCGAATATGAGTTTCGATGTGGACTGATGTTCTTAGAAAAAGAAAGTACTCAAATACATTTTTACTTGCATTTTAAAAACATTTTATTTAATAGGAATTTGCAAAGGAAATTTACTCAGTTCATATGAAACTGGCTTTAAACAATCAGTGCCAGAATTGTGTTTCAGTAGAAATTAGAATCAATCATACTTTATTTTGCTGACGCACACAGAAAAATACTGATTGGGAAAATAAAAAGAAACAAACCACAATAAATCTCGAATTAAGATTTCATTTTTTTCCAATTAGAAACCGAATGCAATGGTTGGGATCCAAATGTAACCTTGGACAAAATTAACATGATTTAGTGGAGTCAGATCTTCTCAACTGATTGTTTAATTGTAGTTTCTTTTAAAAACATTTAAATTTACTCATGACATCTTATATCAAAAAAAGAACACTGATTTTCATTTTGGTAATAATTCTGTGCTACAGAAGTTTTTAAAAAAAGAAAAAGAAAAAAAAAAAGAACAGGACCTTTTAAATAGCTGAATTTTCTGAATACCTGCATGAGATAACCAGAGATAAATCCTATCCGAAAAGAATTGCCTTTTGTTTGTCTGAATAATAAAGAATTAGCGTTGTTGTTTCTTTCTTTTTTTTTTTTTTTTTTTTTAACACTTTCAGTCCTAGTTCAGCTCCAGGTCTGCTGTATAACCATCGAATTTGTTTCCATCTGCCTTCATTTCCTGCTCTGTAAAAGGGAATTAATGGTATGCATTATCAGGAGGAGTATAGCTATTTTCACATTTAACCAAATATTTGTAAAAGTGCTGGAGACTTGTTGATTAACCTGTTATAAAAGGCTAACAATAAAGTGCCCTCTTTATATTTACCTGCAGCTAGGCAAGCTTTTATGTTCTGTTCCTGAATCAGGTATAAGCACTCGATTTTTATCAACAATTGAACATTGTTTTAATTCCTTGATAAACCAAGCAGATGAAGTCAGAAAACTGTAAATCACTGTTTGGTCTCAAAGAAAATACTGATCCAGTTCACTAGATTAGTCATGCTATAAGCAAGTGAAAATGCAGTTCAGTTTCACCTGATTATGTTCTTCAGCAAGCCAGCAATTAACACAGGTTAAAAGAAACCCCAACAGTATAATTGTAATTATGAAAATGTGCTGTTTGCATATGCAAATGCACGGTTTCCATATCTGTGATTGTACTTCTGAACAAACACCCCTAGTGAGGGAACTTTTGTACTTCCTTGACATGCAGGGAGCTGTGCTTTCCATGGAAGCAGCTATATGTGTAATCCATAACTTTTCCCTGGATAACTTCATGGTTGTAAGGCAAGATATTACAGTTTGATTCCAATATGTTTAGTTACTTCTCCTGACTTTTTAAAATTTTGTTTTAACTGAATTGGCTCAATGAAGCCCTATTTGCAATATGAATGTATTTGGGAGTGTAGCACACCACATCCTCGGCACTTCTTGCTACATTTTCCTTGTTAATGACTAAAATATGTTTACGGTTTTTCATCTTATTTAATTGCTACTAATTTAGGTCTGATTCTCTTCATTGGTTTATTCTGGTTCAGCTGATACGTTAATTTCTTAAGAAAGAACTGTGTTTGCTTTCCTTCTGCCTATGCAAAGAAGCCTTGTGTTTGAAGGTGCACATGAAACAAAGCCAAAATACTTCTTATCTTTAGAGAAGGCGACAGGAGAAAACAGATCCTTTCTGGTGAATAATGAAAACTGTGGCATTACTGTTTTCCTCTAAGAGTTGAAAGATTGATGCTTTAATTCTGCCTTTGTTTAATAGACAACACTTTGGCATTAAGCAAGTAAATTTTTGAAGAGGAAATTCCTATGCTAGTTTGCTAATTTTTTTCTTACTCCTTTGGAATCAAAATCACAACCACACTGAAACACATCAACGTTTCATATGAAGCTAAAAGAAGTTAGATGGAAGGATTTGTTTTCTCTGGGATTGACTGGACATAGGTCATGAAACTCCTGTACAACCACCCGGCGAGTACTTTTCAGAAGGTAATTTGAACCCATACTGAGAAAGGAGTACAAGCTGGTTAATACGAGTTTCTGCTGGTGATGGACCTTGTTTCCTAAATACTTCTGTGGTGACAACAGCAACAGTCCTCATAAAACAAATACCAGCTAGGGCTGTTTTGCTTAAAACTATTCAAAGCATAGGTACAATGTAAAACACTTAGACAGCATTGCATATACACTGTAGAAAATGGCCTTGGGAAATGAGTATTTTCCATAAATACCCAAAGCTGACAAAGCTTTAGGTCTTAAAGCCATACTACTATTACTAATTGGCCAAGTGGGGCTTACAGAGTTTCTTTGCAAAATACTGATTATCTTGTTGTCTGTCTGCACAGGTTTTGAAGTAAAAATCAGAACAGATAGCATAGGTGGAAGTTAGGTAACAGAAGTATGTCAGCTGATAGTTAATTTTATTAACATGTGTATGTACTCTTCTTTTCCACCTCTAGCATCAACAGAGATATGTCAGTACTAGAACTGAAATAACATAGTAAAAACAAAAATATATCACTGTAGGTAGACCATATTGCTTTGGAAAGCTATAAAAGTTGCAGGAAATGCAGGAATTATTTGAGATACTTGGGAACCTTACCTCCCTGACTCACAAACACGACCCTACACCACCATGGTTTTTTTTTTTTGGTTTTTTTTTTTGTTTTAAGCATTTAGTATCTTTACAATAATTTACTAATCAAAATCCAGATTGATTTGGTGTTGCTTGCCCGCAGCTATAGTTATTGGAAAGTTTAATTTCTTCCCACCAACCCACATTTTCCTGTAACATTTTTGTATCGAAAACTGTAAAAGTAAGAGGTTGTTTTGCTTTATACTATCTCCTTATGTATTTTTGCTAAACAAGGTTTCAGACTGCATATTCTTATCAACCACAGAGAAGTTATGAAGGAAAAAGGCATTAAAAAAATAGGTTAGTCCATTTCCCATGAAAAATTGTCTGTCTAGGACAATCTTCCACATTCCCAGACTTTTTTGCTAACATTTTGCTTATGTGTCTGTTTTGCTAGACTAAGTTTCCCTTCCTTCCAATCTTTTCCAGAAATATTTTGAAGTACTTGAAATACCTCCAAACATGTATTTTCCACCTTCCAGTATCTGTAGTCAGGTTCCACTACTCACGATTCTGTCCAATTAGCCCTACTGTATGCAAAGCATGCTCTCTCTAACAGTGTTATTTGTATTGCTCCGGTCTTCATCAAATTTGTGTTGCTATTGACTGCATACCTGTCTATGAAGAGATATAGGTACTGCAGTACCCAGGAACACGTAGAATATTGCAAGATAATTTCCTTGAGGAGAAAAAAGACTGTGAGACAAGATGCTGCTGTATCTGGACTAGACTAATATTGACACTTTTTTTTTCTTTCTTTTTTTTTTTTTAATTTTTTTTCTTCTGTTTCCTTGCTACCTAATCCCATACATAACAAGTATCTGAACCCAGATGGGTTCTAATTGCTTTTGGGGGAGTTGTAGTTCCACTTCTTGGTTTATTTTTTAAAGTCTACTTCAAGACCATCCTCTGTTATTCAAATTTTGTGGGATGCACATTGTAAATATGTAATGATTTTTTTTTTGTCTTTTTCATTTATTTTGTGCCTTTATTAATGGCTGTGGTTTTTTTTAATTTCTACGTGTGTCTATGTACATTACAACTGTTAATATTAACTATACAGTAAGTGAAAACATTACCTTGCTTTCTTCTCTCCTGTTGTTGAATCTGGAAAGCAATCCTCTGCCCTGTCTCAGTGAACTTGGTTCTACTCAGCTACTCCAGCCTGATAAAGAAGATTTTCACACCTTTGAACACAGCACGAATGCTGTGAGATGCCTATTGTATGAAAACAAGGAGCCAACCGCTCTCTCAATGAACAGCAGGAACAGCCAAGGTGGATAACTCACCGTAGTGCATGTCATAGATCTTGTCAACACTTGGCTAGACAACATATAGAGGTTTTTAATATTATTTTTTTCCACGGCTTATAAACACAAAATAATCCTCTTGAAATTATGAAGTTATTCTGCTCTTGTTCATGTGTCTTGATAACACAAATCATGTGCAAATATGTTAGAAAAGCCTAGTCAATACACAATCTTTTAACATTGGACTGCGCTTAAAAACTGTGGGATTCTACCCAGAAAATATTATTTTCCTGGTATCCTTGCAGAGGTTAGATTTGAGACTCAAGAGTGGAATTTACTCAGTAAGTGTTGGGAACTGTTAAATGACCTTAAGGCAAAGAATACACAAAATAGCCTGAGCTATACCAGAAGGGCAGGTATGGAGCTAACAATGTGGGACAGTGCCTGCACTTTAGCAAGACACTACGTGTTTGGGCCTTATCTGATAGACCTGGCATTTTTGTCTTAGATATGCTAAAGGTGACAAATTGGCCCAGATGCCTGGTAGTAATTTAATTCAGCACAAAGAGATTGACCTTCAAACATTCAGCTAGTCACTTGTAAAAAGACTTCAAGGGGGCCACAGGGTCTCCTTCATCTTTCAAACCCAGAACAGTTTGTGTGTATTTTGAATGCAACGCATCTGCATTAATCTAAAAATTGTAGCACTATGTGATGGTGATACAAAAGATCAAACCAAACCAACCAACCAACCAACCAAACAAGAACCTGCAAACAAACAAACAATCAAGCAGAGAGCAAGAGGGAGAAACAGTATAAAGATACTCCTCCTGTTCCATGAAAGAGGGGCAGTCCTGTCCTAGTAGTCTCATGAGCAATAGGGCCTAGGCTGTTACCCAGATGGAACACCCAGGCTATCTGCGAGGCTCCAAATGGGACAAAACCAGCAGGCTTTGACTGTGGTGAGGTTTCACACGTTTGCATGAGAACAAGGAAGACTAGTGACAGTGTTTCTGCATGGATGCACTTCTCCATCATCCTCAAGGGATCTCAGAAGGATGAGTAATAATCCCTTAACAGCTTCTGCAGATTCTCCCTTCTGGAGGAAGAAAGTAGGGTAGCAAAAATTATTTCAGTTAGCTGAGGTTAGCCTGCTTGGTTTGTGAATGAGAGGCAATGCCATGTCCCTGAAGGATGTAAGCACACCTGTACAGCCAGGAAGGACTTGTTGGTGCAAGCCTTCTAAATAAGGATTGTGTATCTGACCATAGACATAGGCAGACTATGCTGATAAGTAAGTGGAAGATGTGACCCATATCCAGCAGGCTGAAGATGTAGGGCTTAGTCTGCTTATCCTGGAGCAGAGTAGAATCCATAAGGACTGTGACACTGTGAAAATATATAAGGTAAAATAGGGGTAGGCTAATGCAGCAAGTACTTGCTAATAGTGTAGTGTCTCCTGATGTGTCATGGTTTGGGGTCAGGGCTGCCTGCTAGATTTATAACAGATGCTCTCTGTTAACTTCCCTCCCTCACTTAGGAAAGGAAATAAGGGAGAGAGACTTAACAATTAGAAAAGGAAACTAGAAGAAGTTTAAGTATCAATATTTTTTTTAATCAAAAAAAACCCCAAAAAACCATAACTTTAATGAAAATTAAAATAATAAAACCGGAATATATACAAATATATACAAAACCAGTATCGAAGCCAACACCACCACCACTGATGGCAATTATATCACCATCACCACTTATCCTGTGGAGTAAGCACCAGGAAAGATCCAGACTGGGCCCAGTGTCAGATGGGAACTCTGTTCAGGATCTGGATTCTGGTACTGGATTCAGGAACACACAGGACAGGATCAAAGGCAGAATGGACAGAATTCCCCTCGGATGCTGGCCAGTGAAGAAAAAAAGAAACTAGAAAAGGACCCAAGCTGAGCCAAGCAAAGCGGCGCGGGACCCTCATGACCCCTCAGCTTTATACTGAATATGACATATATGGGATGGAATACTTTGTTGGTCAGTTTGGGGTCACCTGTCCTGTCCACTCCTCTCTGCAGGTGCAGCCTTTCACTTTCTGCACCCCCCAGTGTGGTACACGAGATCCAGCAGTGGCCTTGGTCTGCACACCAATCCTTAGTTATAAACATCATGTGTTATCACTCTAAACATGGGGTGTTATCACTGATAGAAGCAGAAACTGCCTGCAAAAACCTGCTTCTAACTTCAGAAAGTGCAGTTAGGTAGAAGAACTGAACTGAAAAGGAAAATCACTGAACAGAATTAGTTCTGTTCTCACTCAAACCAGGGCACGCTCTCAGACATGGTATGCAAGCACACAGTCATTCTGAAAAACTTGATAATTCAGAGAGGAAAGCAACCTTGCAAAGCTCTGCAAAGGTCAGATCTATACTCATAAAACATGTCTCTCCCTCCCAGGAGCAATGGTTCTGTTTTCAGCTAGGAAATTTTCATATCCTATTGTCCCAGGATCTCAGTGGAGAAGGTGAGCAGTTTTATGAAACAATCCTGAAATTGGGTGACCATCTTTGTACATAGTGTTGTGCTTATAGCTATATACCCAAAACTAAAACCACAAAATGAAAGACAGGTAGCATGTCACCTCTGTTATGGGGTAACACCTATAACACTGGCATCTTTTTCAGAGTGTCCTTGAAACTGAGAGATGTCTTGATTGCTCTCCCATCATCTGAATAGAAGGAAAATCGCATAAAAAGAAAAGACTAAAGAGATAAACTCTGCATCTCTCTCAGAGGTGCCTGAAAGATTGAGTCTTCCTTAATAGCAGGAGCTGTAGACACATGCTTAGCCACACATTGGTTTAAAACCTGCAAGAAGGTGATGTCTTTGGTGGGACTTCCAGAAAAAGCTTGCTGTGATGTACAAAGAACAAGCATCTTGGACAGCTTTATGGCAAACTGTTTCCATAGTGTGAGACAGCTTTTGTGCCTGTGCTTTATAGGGCCTCCAGAGTAGCAGAGTCACTGTGCCAGTCTCTAGTCTATAGGGACAAAAATGAAAGTTGAAACACCTTGCTTTCTCTCTGGTGCTTTTCAGGTTCATTCCCTTTTGGTTGGTTGGTTGGTTGGGTTTTTTGGTTTTTGGTTGTTGTTGTTGTTTGGGTTTTTTGGAGTTTTTTTTTGTTTTCCCCTTTCCTTTCCCTTTCCCTTTCCCTTTCTCCACAAGAACATTGAGCCTTTTTTTCAGTTACTGTCTCCAGATTGACCAAGTCTGGAGCTACCTTGTAAGTGTGGGTATCCACTGAAGCAACTGGAAGGAACACTATTCCAGGGAGTGCTTGAAATGCCCATTTGGTTATATCTAAGACTGTGATCCTCACAGCACATACTGTTCTTAGGCCCATATTTCTGTCCCTCAGAGCAAAGTGGTTGCAAACTGCCTTCTGTTCAGACTACTGTCTAATGGAGTTATGGATCAAAAACTTCATTTTCCCTTCTGGCTTTTGCATAAAACACACAAGAGCCTTCTGACTGAGCCACTCAGGTTGACTGGCTACCACCCACAAGTTCTGGATCAGTAGGGTGTTTTGACTGAACTATAAAATATATGCTGAAAGAAGTTAGAAGGGCACAATGTATAGCAATGGTACTAACTGCTACTAATCATCCTAGGAAACGTCACAGGCTTCAGTGGGATTTCCCTCCACTCTGTCCTAGGAATGTTTGTCCTTAAGAAAAATTGACCTATAATAGTTTTCTTCTTAACACACCAGAAGGTATTCAGACATGTTCTTAGGCTCAAAGGCTGGTGGATTGTCATGGCAGATCTGGAAAAAGCCTAATTTAGCCAACTTAGATAGAGCTTAGAGTCAGGTAGACTTTCAAGTGTGAAATCAAGAACTTTCCCCTACCTTCCTTCACATCACATGGTCCATGCAGGCTTTTATCAGCTCATAAGTGAGCATTAAAGAACCTTGTCAAATATCTTACGTGACTGACTGAAACCTTGCCTGCAAAAAACCAGAACAGACAAGATAACCAGCATTACAAATCCATGCCAAATCAAGAAGGAGCTGGCTTTCCTTCCCAGTGCAGATAAGGTGCTCACTATACTTGTGTGAAACTTTTGCCAACATTTTCATTACTGCATCCAGAAAATCTCTAAGCTAAACTGAGATGTAGACTGTAAAGCCTCTGAGGCTTTTTTAGAAGTGCTTCATAGAATCATAGAATGTTTTGTGTTGGAAGGAACCTTTATAGGTCATCTAGTCCAAACCCCCTGCAATAAGCGGGGACATCTCTGACTAGAGCAGATTGCTCAGAGCCTCACCCAGCCTGAGCTTGAATATTTCCAGGGATGGGGCACCTACCACCTCTCTGGGCAATTTCCAGAAAAATTAAGAGCTATGTTCAGTGAAATTAAGAGCTATGAATGGGGATTCATTCATCCTTGGTCTTGCTTCTCCATCTTCTTGTCAGTAACATGTGACAGTTTGACGTTTACTCAGGCCTGTCTTAAGAAGTTATTAAGATGCCTCGGAAAGGTCAGGTACGTTATAATCCTTGTCTTAATGAAGAGATCTTCTGAAATTCTTCTCCTCAGAGGTGCTATTCAGTGTGTAGAACTCCACAGCTAAGTCTGAGACCAAGGTACCTCATCATGACACCGTATTCTTTAGGATTCCTCCTCTTAGCAATGTGGTCACCTACAGTACTGTAAGCCCTACCTGAGCTCATGAGACTGTTCTGCATTCACTACAAAACAAGGGCTTCAGCCTGCTCAAGTGCACCATTAGCCAATGTCCAAGCTCTTCTGAAAGGAACTGTTAAGTGCAGCCTTGTGTTTTTTGAAGCAGTTGTCTTGTTTCAAAGCTCAGTTCCTCGGGATAAAGAGGCAGGTATGTCCTTTTTTTGCCCCAAGACATTTACAGTCCATCTCATGTTGTGCTGCCTTCCACAGCTGCAGTGGCAGACTCAGTGAAGGATACCACTACAAAAAAACCAAAACAAAACAAAACAAAAACAACAACAAAAATTAAAGCTTTCAGGATCCTGAAGGAAAAAAAAAAGCTGTGCTCTCCACTAAAGAATAACTCTGATATGCAGACAAAAAAAAAAAAAAAAAATGCTTTGTAAGGAGGAATCTGTTATTCTCCCAGGAGATGGGTGGAGAATACCATCCAGAATAGACCTCACATCCATAATGAGGGCTGAATAGAAAAAGGAAGAGCATGGGAGTCAGACCTGTACACAGATGTTTAACCACACACAGTTGTACGTGAAGGTGTCATGATTAGACTGGGAAGACACACATCCTTTCTAAGGAAGTAACTCTTTCTGCTGTTGCTGACCTGAGCAGGGAAAGGTCCCTCAAGACCTGGTTCAGATCTCAGCTAGAGATAGGCTGTCTGCACCTCTAACAAACACTCTCAGAACACTTCCCCCACATCCTACCCTGCAGCAGAGCAGCATCAGTTTTCAATATAAGGGTCTGAGCAGGATTAGAGCAGATCTCTGCTCTTCAGAGCTCAGAGACTCTTCATCTGTTCCTGCAGTCTCTTCAAACTTCTCCCTTAGGACCTGCTCAAGGGGACTGACTTTGACCTGGTCTGCTGAATAAAATGTTTTTTTTTTTTTTTTTTTTTACCTCTGGGAAGAGCCCTGCTGACTCTGTGATACTGCTTGCATCAAATGTGTCCTCTGATTAGCTTTGTCCCAGACCATCTGAGCTCAAAGCAGCATACAGGGGTGAAATTAGGGAATAGGATTCTTGCAGGATGGTTTGAGAGATGGAAGATTAAGAGTTCACTACAGAAAGTCTTCACAATCTTCAGAGGCTGACTGATGGACAGATATCCTCCTGGGGGGGCAGCCTCAAAGGAACAGATGGGGACAGGCTTGTCACACTAGGAGTGCACTGACTTCAGGAAAAT
>JANVCC010000017.1:6566246-6761117 GCA_025345505.1 Todiramphus chloris collaris | reverse complement strand
TGTCTTACCTATTCTGCCAAACATAAGTTAAGGTTGCAGGACACATTTCTATATAGGTTTTCCTCAGACAGTTTTGTCTGAGGTAGGAGATGCTAGAACATGTACCACTGGTGCCTGCACACATTTTTGTTCTTTGGTTTTTTCATGTCATGCATCTGGTAGGAGGAACTAGAAGAACTCATACATAATGCAGCATTTCACGCACCACAGTAGACCAAATCTTGTTCATACCCCACCACCAACTGCCTCTGTTGTTCAAGTTGAAATAATACATGCACAAATCCCTAAAATATACTGCACTGCAAGCACTGTTCATTGTTCCTAGGGGAAAAAAAGTTTTACCTATTTGTAGGCCTCCAGGCTTGACTAGTGGGTATCAATGGGGCTACAGGCTGTCCTGTGACCAGCTCTGCAGCTAACTGAACCATCAAGCCTCATGGCCAGCAGTTCTTTCAAGGCACTGAGAAACTGTGGCCTGAAGAGCTATTTATGGTTTGTGGATTTAGAATTTCCCTGGATAACAAAAGGGTTAAAAAATGGGCTACAAAGGTCACACTTTTATAAGAAAAGGCATGAAATTTTACATGCCTTGGGACCTTCAGGGCCATACAAGCAGATGAACAGCAAAGGAGATCACAGAATTGTTGGAGTTGGAAGGGATCTCTAGAGACCATCTAGTCCAACCCCCTCACCAAAGCAGGATTGCCTAGAGCATATTACACAGGAATGCATCCAGGCAGGTTTGGAATATCTCCAGAGGAGACTCCACAACCCCCCTGGGCAGCCTGTTCCAGTACTTCCTCACCCTCACAGTAAAGAACTTTTCCCTCATATTTATATGGAATCTTCCATGTTCCAACTTGTTCCCATTGCCCCTTGTTCTGTCACTGGGCACCACTGAAAAGAGTCCAGCTCCATCCTGCTTGCATCCTCTCTTTAGATATTTATAGTCACTGATGAGGTCTTCTGTCAGTCTTCTCTAGGCTAAATGGTCCCAGTTCTCTCAACATTTCCTCTTAAGAGAGATTATATAGATTACATTTAAATTGAGACATTAAGTCCTTGGGATAAATACTACTAGATTGTAATAGTCAGTAGGTGAAAGCTACAGCTTTTCATTCACCCAAAGATCTGACTTGATTTGCTGTTGGAGACTGCCATCCTGCTCTCTCCCCTCTTCCCTCTCCCCTACTTCCCTTCTCTCTCCACCCATCATGATTGGTTTCTTTATGAAAAGAGGCTTCCCTATTCATGCCTCCTGTTGGGTAGCTGCTGCTTTCTTCCTTCCCTTTTTCTTAACAAAATCTACTCTGAGAGCTGAGGCTTTGACAGCTTGCTATTTCATTATTTTATTTTCCTACTTTGTCTTCAAATTACTTGAGGCTTTTGCTGAGGTCAATGATGGCAAAATTAAAAAACTGCAATTGAAAAAAAAATCCTTAAATCAATTCTGAAAATTTATTTCTGAGAAAACTACAGTAAAAACAAGATTTCACCCCTAATATATAAAGTGACGTAGACCTTCATTGTGTATCATAGAAGGTGCTGTATCTGGCATACATCTAACTGTTCTGTTCAGCTGCACAAACATAAAGTACAATTGATTTTTTTCCTTCAAGTTGTTCTTCTCACCCTGTAGGGTGATTGTAGAGGACCTGCTTTTTAACCTCACTTGTGTGTGATGGGCTTGACAATATCACTGTTACATAGACCCAAACAGCAAATAAATGTACCTCTTGGCAGCTTTTTCTTCCCTCTTACACTGTTGAAGTGAACAGTCCAAGGGCTGGTTTGGTCATATTAACAGAGGTTGAGATGTGTTGTCAGGATTTGCCTAGGTATGGACATGGTGAACTGAACATATGCCTCACTTCCATGTTTGACTGGCTGGGTGATCCACATCCATCTTTTGCTTTTCCAGTATAATGACCTTTCTCCTCCCGCCATGTTTTCCTGATCTTAAATTTGCAAAACCATCACTTTGATCCATTTGGACACTTCTAGAAATGTAACTTCATAAAAAAATTCCACCTATTAACACAAAAGAAAGGGGAGAACTTCTCTCTGTGTTGTCAATAACAGAAAGGGTTTCAGAACCCTCTTGATCTGTGTTTTGTTGTCAACTTCCACCAATTCCACTTTCCTCACTATATAAAAACATTAACTCTTAGAGATTATTTGTATGATCAGATATGTAACTACAATGAGCACTCAGCTTCTCATAGACTGATCTGAAATGACAAGAATTAATACATAAAAAGTAAATAGCAATATCTAGCTCCTTCCAAAATCCAGTTTGTTTCTTCATTGTACCTGAAGCAAGGCTCCCCATTTTTAAAGGAATACAGTGTACCTTCATCCTTATCAACAAAGGCTGTCCTTCCATAGCTTAGTGTGGACAAGTGTGCGTGGCTTATAACTGTTTCCTCTTGCTTTTAATCTAATGGAACATCTTGCTTAAAAGCACAAGTGTATGATTGCAAAGGCACATTTTTGCCCTTGATTGCAACACAGGTGAAGTACAGTTAATACCTGCAATGTGGTCCCGGCTATCCATTTGAATTGCTGACATTTCTCAGAGCAAACAGGGGTTCTGAGAGAGGGCCCCTTGCTGGGGGCACTGCCCTGAGACACACTTAGTCTGGACAACCCTTGCTGCAGGGAAACCTGCTTCTGTGGTGGGTGGGGAATGCAGAGGGCAATCAAGTGAGACTGGAGAGACCTCTGGTTTCTAACCTCAGGCATTTTTTCCCAGTACAGATAAGGTCCCAGACATTTCTCTGATGGGAGCTGGGAGACCTTGAGGGCATGGGGGGATCCTATCAGCACTGCACTGCTCCAGGTTATGTTAAACTTCTGAGAAGTGGTGTACAGCAAGAGGAGTGGTCATTGTTTTTTATATCATGCAAAAAATCCACAGATGCTCAAACCAAAACCGCTGTTGAAGGCACAATGAATGACTGTTAAAAGGCTTGATTGAAAGTGGAGCATGGCATTTAAGGAGATAGATTAATGATCCTGGGAGGGGATAATTTAATTAAAGCTATAACAAAAAAATTCGAGCTATTCACAAGATTTAAGTATTCTCCAGAAAAGTGTTTTGACTCAGGTCAAAAAGAAGTATTTCAGTTTCATTTACCTTTTCCCACCTTTCATTTGTTTTCTGGCCAAAATCCTTAAAATTGCTTCAGCGTTCAGAAATGGGACCTTCAGAAAGCCAAATATTCCCCATTTAATCCAAAGCCCCATCAGGTAACTGTGAAATATAATCTTTTGTAATAAAATGTAGATAATTCCTAAATACTGAAATAAACACCATGGCATTTTGTCCGTTTTTACTCCCTAAAATTTATTTCTTGGTTGTTTGATTTATCAGTACCAAGAGTTACCTAAGTTTTAAGTTACCTAATTTTTAAAAATTACTCAGAGGGAGTAGAAACTGAAAAGCTATAGAAAAAAAAATCAAATTAAGTGAAGTCAATTGTTTTTGCTCAATATGAAAAAATGCTGTAGAGACGACAAAAGACTTGCATGTTTGTCTCCAAGACAGAAGATAGATAGATAGATACACATAGATCCATGTTTCTGAAGAAAACAAGTGTGGGGGTTTAGTGCAAAACCTATTGTTATTGTAGTAGTTCAACACTACCTAGTGAAAAATCTTTTCTGCATAAAGGTCCAAAAAATATACGTAATTGTACTGTGTTTCTTGTACTGTGTACCTTGTTAAAACTGGTATTCTGCTGAAGAAAATGGAAAATGTGAAAGTATGTAGGTTTGCCTGACTCCTGACAGTAAATAGAAATTAATGATAATAATGATAGCAAGTGCTGTGAATTTTCTTATTCATTATTCACTTTTACTTTCTTTGTTATATGACAGTATATATATATACAGACTATTTATGATTATTTGAAAATGGAACTGTATGCATAGAGAACAGTGCATACTACCATTCCTATCATTGTAGATCCTTTGTTTGGCCATAAGTCCTTAGATTATCAAACAATAGTTCTTATAAGATTAGTAAATTTACATTTCAAATGCATGTGCATGCTACTGCATGAATAAACTGACTGTATCACAAGAATCAGAACAATAACATAGTAGACAATATTGGAAGGAGAGTTAGCTTTACTTTATGGGTGTGTGAGAGAACAGTGAAATGGGATTTTGAGAGGAGTTCTAACTTGTAATTTCTGCTTCCCCCAAAACCTGCTTTTAGTGATGTGATCAGAAACTTACTACAATTATAAGGCCAAAACTGCAAACCCTGATATACATGAGTAACTATGCTGAGTAATCCTGCTGAATTTCCTGGTCCTCTCTGCACTAGACACTGCTCTCCTGCTTATACAATGATAGGATGAGCTCCTTGGATCAGGCTCCTCACTTCCCTTCCAAAGGTACTGAAAGTGTGAAGGCCCACTGAGGCTCAGTGGAGATGGATATGGTTTGACTCACCTAAAAAAAACCCTATTTTGACAACAGCCACTCACTGTTGTTTGGTTTGTGGTGTAGTTTTGTTGTCTGATTTTTTTTTCCCTGGAAAACTTAACCAAGTCTGATAACCATCTCATTACCTCCAAGTAAAGGAGAAGAAATGGTATAGCCATGTGGTATTCTTTTTGGTTTAAAAGGCAGAATGAGGAAAATCTCATCTATTCACTTGATGATACCTGAAAATACAGACCTCTGTGCTTTGTGCAAGAGCTTTTACTATATATTAAGATACAGCTGGTGAAGACTGAAGCAGATTAGAGACAACATCACAAGCTTTTAAAAATATGTATTTATTAATACTGATGTATCCATTTAAATGTAGTAAGTTCACCTAGTTGGGAATTAGATTAAATGAGCACCACGTGTAACCACTTGTAATTCAAGGCAATGCAATTATACAAGGATTTAGTTGAAGCATAACACACACATTTTTTTAGTCCCCTGCTGTTACATTGGCTCAGCACAGATTCAAGGGAATACATGCGTGTTACTTTGAAAAAAAATTTCGATGTGGTGTCACACAGATCAAGGGAGAGGTGGTATTAGGAGGTTTAGAGAAAATGAAGACATGAGCTAAAAATAATAGAATGAAATTAAGAAGTGAGGAAATCAGAAATGGAATGGAAAAAAAATCAGAAAAGTTTACTTCTAAAGGAACTTAGGATGAAAAGTATCCATTGACAGGAATTCACAGTGTGATGCCTGTGTAAAACAGTATAAAGCTCTATTAGTGTAGTGGTCCAAATGTGAGGACATGCCAGAAAGGAAAAGAGTACACAGAAGGAGAAAGTGGGGATGGGCTACCTGGGAGGTGTATAGAGGCATTGCCTGAGCATGCAGGGATGGGGTTAGGAAAACCAAAGCCCAGCCCAGGTGAATCTAGCAAAGGACATGAAGGGCAAGCAGCAAGGTTTCTGTAAGTACCTTTGCAGCAAAACGAAGGCTACAAAAAATGTGGCCCTGCTTTCAGTGTAGCAGAAGACCTTATGCCTAAGTACAAAAAAGGCAGAGGTGCTCAGTACCTTTTTTGCATTGTTTATCACTGGTCAGGTTTGCTCTCTGGCCTCTGAGGTGTCTGAACCTCCTAGGAGAGCGTGTGGGAGTCATACCATTCTTAGAGGGAGACAGAGTTAGTGAGTGCTTGGCCTAATCAGCCATAGACAAATCCATGGGACCAGACAAGAGGCATCTAGGGGGCTAGGGAAGCTGACCTATGTCATTGCAAGATCACTCTCTGTCATTGGTGACAGTGACATTCCTAATGACTGGAAAAAGCAAGTATCATATCCATTCTCATGAAGGGCAAGAAGGAGGATCTGGAGAGCTAGAGGATGGTCAGCCCCAGCTAGCTCCCCAGGGAAGGTCATACAGCAAATCCTCTTACAAGCCATTTCCAAACACAGGAAGGACAAGAAGTTGATTTGGAACTGCCTGCACGGATTTGCCAAAGACAAATTGTGTCCTTCCAGCCTCAATGCTTTCTATGGTGACACGACTGGCTCTTGGTTGAAGGGAGTGAAGTTTACTCCTAGACTCCAGCAAGATCTTTGACACTGTTTTCTTCAATATCTTTATTGCCAAACTATTGAGATTGACTGGGTAAGTGGATGATAAAGTGGGTGGAAAATTGGCTGGATGGCTGAGCTCAAAGGGTTTTTTGTAATCCATCAGTGGTACAAAGTCCAAATGATGACCAGTTACCAGCAGTGTGCTCAGGGATCAATACTCAGACCAATAATGTTCTATGACAGAGGGCACTGCCAGTTTCCACTGCAGAAGGAGTGGATACAGTGGAGGGAAGTGTTGCTATTCACAGGGACTTTGGCAAGGGTGTAGCTAGCAAGTCCAGGGAGGTGATCCTTCCCCTCTGTTCAGCACTGATAAGGCCACATCTTGAATGCTGTGTCCATTTTGGGGCTCCTGGTATAAGATACGGACTTAGAAAAGCAAATCTATCACAGGGCCACCAAAATTGTCAGGGGGCTGGAGCTCAGGAGGTACAAGAAGAGGCAGTGGGAGCTGGGACTGTTCATCCAAGAGAAGAGATAGCTAAAGAAGAACTTCTCACATCTGGACCTAACTAATGGTTAGAAAGGATGGAGCCAGGCTCTTCTCTGAAGTGCAGGGTGGCCAGACAAGAGGCAACGGGCACAGGTTGAAACACGGGAAACTGATTAGATACTAGGGAAAAAAAGTACCACCGTGAGACTGGTCAGGCTGAGTCCCAGAGGTTGTTGGATCCCCGTCCTTGGAGATACTGAAAACTCAGTTGCACAAGGCCTGAGCAGCCTTAGCTAACTGGCTCTCCTATAAGCATGGGGTAATACTCAATGACCTCCCTTCCAATCTCAATTATTCTGTGATCTCAGTTATTTTTCCTGTGTTCTGGGATGTCCAATTATTGTCTCAGTTCTTGTCATTAGCGTAATTAAGTGAGCACAAATGCTAAGGCAAGAGAAAAGAGAAAAGATAACCAAAGGCCTGGACAGGAGCTGTTTGAACAGTCTGGTGCAAGGACGTATTTGTGGAGTGTAATGAGGAGCAAAACCTAACCCAAGTTTCAGGAAGAATATCAGGTCTACTTCTCCACGTTTCCTTTATTTTGGGTTTTTTAGGATCCAAACTGGTCTTGTTTCAGCATACAGTCTCTCCACAGCTTTTCTTTCGTGTTCTGTTTTCTGGCCAGCTCAATTTAATGAAGGCAATGCATCTATCAGCCTGATTTTGGCACAAAGTTGAACTAAATTACAGTATTATTTTGCATATTATCTCACACATGCAATACAATCATTTTATTTGCAGTTTGATGTTGGAGTACGTAATTTCACAGTCACAAGGAAGTGCGTATGTTTTTCACGTCTGCCTGGTTGCCTGAGGAATTACCGTAACATGACAAAGAATATTAACAGTTAAACATAAAGCCGAGTTGAAGGTGCCCTTTGGTGCCTCGTAATATGAAGAAGTAAAAACTTTGAAAAGGAACATTTCCGTTGGGCTGTTTTGCTACTAGAGTACTATTATTTTATAATCCTATAATTAATAGTTGCACAACTCTGTTCCTTTCTGGCATGTAGCCAGTCGACTGTGCCTATCACGTGCTGGGTTTTGGAACTCTCAGGAGTTCAAGTTACACAGAACAAATTTAACGTACAGCAAGCATTTCAAACAAAGGGCCCATGGAAATTGTTACTAGAGCAGATAGTGTATTCAAATGAACTGCATGAATATATGTGGAAAATATGGGATTGTATATTTGGGGATGTCAAATTTGTGTGTGTGTGGCGAGGTACTCCTTCATAGGGGTGTAAGGTATTGCCTGAGCTTTCTCTTCTTACTGCTTGTCTTCATTTTAATAGGAAACCAGGAAAGTAGGTAGGTACAACTGGAGTTTTCTGGACTCTGCAGGAGTCTAAAGGAAAGAAACCCTGGACTTGAAGGTAAAGATGACCCTAAGGAAGGTCACTGATATGAGGATGGACACCCTTCATACCTGTGAAGTAATCACCATCCTGGTATAGGGAAAATCCACATTCAGGTTATGGCCAAATATCAGATGAGAGGTGGACTGAAGTCTTCTTCCCTGTCCATGCCCTATCTATCGTTTCCCCACCTGTAGCCCTTCTTGCTGACTGGGTGTACCTCATTCTGGATCTGATTATCTTCCAGAGCCTGCTCTGGCCCAGGGAGAATGTACTGGGGTGCGTGAGATAGGCAGCAGACAGCCCCTGGGCACCTCCACAGCTTGGCATGACCAAGAGCTCCAGGTGATACAACTAAGGGGTACAGTGGGATATATGGCAGCTGATGTGGGCCCAGAGGGACTTGAGAATTATAGAAAAAAAAATCAGATTTGGGTATTTTGGATCTACGAGATTTGATCTCATTTTTTCTTGGCTTCCTTCTCTCAGCTATTAAATGGGAACAGACAGTAGTTCCTTGCCTGGTTTTATGAGGATCAATGCAATAAATACAGCATCCAGACACCAAGACAGGGAAAGTAGATTATCTCTTATAAAAACAAGGAAGAGCTAGGTCTTCAAGTCAAAAAAGGGAAAGAGAGAGTGAAGAAATTTGTCTTCACGTGGCCTAACAACATCCGTGTTATACAAACCTGTGCTGTGGTGTTTGCATCACACCAACAACACAGCCAATCTGCCAACAAGCTGTTATTGATCAATGGGACATACGTCAGCACCTCTCATCCAGAAACGCTGTACAGGCAGCACTCTCTCTCAAGAAGACAGGATATCCGTCAAGCATTGCTTTCCCCCATGTTTTAATCTGGATCGATGTGTTGGAGAAAGGGTTAAAAAGTTTAGGAATATTTTGTTATAATGTATCACTTGCATTTGTATTATTGGCATTGTCATTTTTGGATCTGCTCCATTTTTCTCCCTGTCCTTCTGTGTTGCTCAATTTTCCGGTCACAACTGGGAGAACAAGTAGCATGGTTAATAATCTCTGAAGCATAAGAATAAGTAAAACATGTTATCTTAAACTGCACATTAGCTGCAAAAATAACTGTGAACATTAACTATAAGTATATAATAACATAGAAACATTAGGAAAAAAACAGCTATATAATTTTCTCAGTTCTGCCCAGCTGTGTGTAGAGCCACAGACATGAATTTTGGAAACACAGCCGTGTCGGGGACCATGTTTTCCCTCTTTCTGTGACGTGGGAGAACTCCTATACCCAAGGGAGGCACCTGGATTCTCCCCTTAGCTAATGATTAATAAAATTGCATTCTAGCTAAGGTGATAAATCCTGCTTCCTGCTTCCACCTACATAGTCTCTTCCCTCCCCCTCCTCATCCATCCCAGCAACACTAATCAGAGAAGAGGGTTAACTGCGGATTTGCATTTCTCCACCTTCTCCACTGCCTTCACACAGCAGCCCTTTGTACCTGCATTGGAGATTACTGCAGATTTGAACAAAAGGAAGGGTCTTTGGTGAGAAGAATGGGGGTGGTGTGTGTATAAATAAACCCACATCAGCTAGTGGTGTTTCTGTTGCTGGTTTTGTGCTTTTTCTGGCTCGGTGATGGCTTAGCTTGCCAAGCGTTTTCAGGGAATAGTACCGGATTTTAGGAAAGAGAATCCCACCTTTCAACTCGGCAAGTATGAGATCTTCTGCATGACAAATCACTCTAATTTCTTTCTGCGACTAGGGAACAGGGCTTTGTGGAGAGAAGATAGACAGACAGACAGACAAAATGACAGGTGTAGGATACAAATCCAGATACAGATACCTAAATTTAGGGTCCTG
Source organism: Todiramphus chloris collaris (assembly GCA_025345505.1). Lineage (NCBI taxonomy): Eukaryota > Metazoa > Chordata > Aves > Coraciiformes > Alcedinidae > Todiramphus > Todiramphus chloris. The sequence goes on along the minus strand of JANVCC010000017.1, from coordinate 6,751,345 downwards.
GAGTGTAGATGACTTCATGTGAAATAGCTTCTACATTAGGGTAAGATGAATTGCCCTCCCAATACTCTCATTGTATAGTGGAGTCAGCCAATAACATAAGCTTAAGATACCTGCCTTTGGGGCTGATTCCCTCCTTTAGGCATGCTGTCCTAAACTGAGCAAGACTTTTGAAATCAGTTTTCAATGCTACAGTTTAAACCTTTGCTAATTTTTTAAGGGTAATATCCTGCTTTAGGGTAACAGACGGATACATAATTGCTTTTTTTGGTGACAATTTCATTTCATTGTTAACCATTTCTTTGATTACATTTCTGTAGGTAAAATCAGTAGAATATTTTAATCTTGATAAAGCTATTTCAGCAGAGTGGGACTGAAAGCTGGCTTGGACAGCTGTGGCCCGAGAGCATTTTACAGTGTCTCACTGTCAAAATGGTGGCAAATTCTCTAGAAAAGTCTTCCAGGTCTACAGGAGGCCAAAAGCTGCTGAGCATCAGTCAGCAATGCCATGTTTTTGTGAAAAAAAAAACAACAATCAACCAACCAATAAAAACAAAACCCAAACAAAATCAACAAAACAGTCTGGAAGTATAAATGGCAGCATTTTCTGCAAAGAGGGGATGGAATCCTTTCTTCATGCTTTATCATTGATGAGGCTGAAGTTTACATTCAACATCTCAGGAACTGATTGAACACATTTAAGGAAAGCCCAGAGGACAGTGCTGGGAAAGATCATTAGTAAAACCTTCCTTCCAGGACTTTCAAGGAAATACCATGGTATTGTTTAGCTTAAAGCAGATGAAGTTGAGGAGGAGTATAAATTCTGCTCATACATAGAAGTTGGAAGGTATAGTAGTTTCAGCACCACTTTAGGAATTTGAATCCAAACCAGGTTTGTTTTTATTTCTTTGACGTACATATCCTGGAAATAATCTGCAGACCAAACAGTATTCAATCAATATTTTTTCTTCTGAGAGCACACAAACTGCATAAATGTTTATAAACCCTAAATGAAGTCACCGTGCAGGTGAATGACTGCGGAACAATGGTGAGGGCTGCACTCCTCTGAGCTATGGAGTTGTTTCCTAGCAACTGCACAGAAGGCTCTGGACAGCCTTTGGAGCTGCCACAGTGGAAACAGGCCACTACCTGACAAATGATTGAGAAATTCTCTCAATACAATACTTAATGGAGGAGATATTATTAATCGATTGCCTATTTGCAATTTCCAGCTACCACTTTCTGCCTGTGGGTAAACTATTAAGTAAAAGTTCCTCTGATTAACAACTATGTTACATCATATTTTATTTGTGTTAGCATTAATCCTGTACATTTTATCTGTTAAGGTATTTGAATTCCAGGGGGATAGCATTTGGTAGCTGCTGTTGTGTAAAAAGAAGCACACCGAGATGAAGTTCGACATTAAGATAAACCGATCAAACAACTGCTAAAAACTTGAACACTGATTTCCTCCCCTGGCTTGAGACTGGATTTTGAAGCACAGGGCTAGGCACAGAGGCAAATGGGAGAGATGGAAGAGTAAAGGCTTTTTCTAGGAGGCCCAGCTGCTTATTAAATCAGCTAATCATGACATACCAGCTCAATTAATAACTACTGATGCAAGGAACAAGACACACTGATGCTCAGTGCTCCCAACAGATGACTGAAAGCTGTATTCTGCCCTTCCCATATGTCTGACTGCAACAGAGAGCAGATCTCCTCATCTTCTGCAATGCTGCTCCCTGCTCTGACACTGAATTATTCTGTGAACCTGGGCTTGTCTCTTTACCATTTTGTAAAACAAAGTTAGTAAGATTTTCCTGTCCTGCAGTTAATTATACTGTAGGGGGTTATGAAGTGATCTGTGGGTGTGTCTGGAAGTAGAAGGGCAAAATATCTCCAATGTAGTCCCTAAGTTTCAATGCCTATCTCCATATAGAACTGCTTAAATCATCTGCTTCCCTAAAAACTTGTGACTGATCAAAGTGGTTGGCAGTGATTTTGCTCAAATACAGGCCCTCTGGATTCATGTATGTGGAGATTGTGATTGGGGACCCCTCTCTCGCTTCTGGTAAAACTTCAGCTATAGTCTCAGCCTATATACTCCATCTCAAAAATGCAATTAATTCCTTAACTTACACCCTGTGTTGGATGCAACAGCTTATTTGGTAGTTAAAAGGATAAAATCAAGTAGTGATCCTTCTTCAGCCATTGTCCCTGATAATCTAAGTGGTAGTTCATTGCAGAAATGCTAGATGACTTCGTTCATTCTCCTTAGTTCAGGCTTACTTGGGAAAGAAGAATGTTCCCCATGCAATTAGCCACAATGTTTATATCACCACCACTGGGAATTCAATGGTTGCTTCTCAGCATACTGCACTGAAAATGAACTCTAAATCATAAACAGACTTTTAAAAAAAGAAATACATCTGAAAATGTGCATGAATTCACTTCTACCTTAGCAAAGACTGTTTTGAATTAGATTTGATGAGGGGATTTTCCACTGACCTACTCTCTTTCCTCCCCAGGTTGGCACCTGCCTCTACCCTGAGGCAGGAATTTTTGTATTTGTCACTTGGCTATTCAAAGACAGAAATTACCAGTCTATGGTAGATCCAAGGATTTGTGGCAGTCATTTTGGGATAAGGGAAAAGGTTAGAGAGTAAGAAAAAAAGTTATGTACATACAAAGTAACTCTATTGTTCAGTAGGTACCAAATCAGTTCAACCCCAAATTTCAATTAAGAAGAAGTGCAGAAATCTTCATCTGCATCAACATGTTACCATTTGCGGAGAAGTTCTGCTTGAGAAACTTTTATTGTCCTTGGCTGCTCACTCCCCAGCCACAGCATTTCCTGCCTCCTCTGCAGAAATGTCAGTGTGACCCTACTGTAAACTGGATCTAGGAAATGATTTGACATAAATCTCTTATTTTTATTTTGGGAAAAAAAAAAAAAAATATATATATATATAGCTTGTTTCTTTTCAGCCTAGATTATTTCAGAATGCAAACCCGAGATGTAAGTAGTTTGTCTGGGAGGACAAGCTGCAAGTGTGGGAACCAACATGTTTTGTAACACTGCCCTCATCTGACTAAGATCTAGTTGTCTGATGCCTTAAACTGTGCAGTACCCTTCACCTCAGAACAAAGTAACTTGTGCTCCGTGTATTTCAATTCCACAGGTATGGCAGAGAGAGTAGGAAAATATGGGAATAGGAGACTGAGGGACATGAAACAATCATCTCTTATTCTTTCTCTAACTTTGGACAATGTTTCAGCTTCTCTGGAAAAAATCATAGCCCTCCTACTCTAAAAGACGTGCTTGGAAGCAGCAGAGCAAGTTGTGGTGCTGCATCACAGCAATTGCCTGCCACAGAAAGTTTCCAGCTGATGTTTTTCTCTTTTTTTGTGCCAGCTGAGTTCCATTAATTTCTGTATCAAGAGAGATCATGCAGTGGAGCAGCAAGCATCAAAGGGACATACATTTTATCACTACAGCCTAATTTTGGCAACTCTGAAAGCTGTCTTGGCTTGTTCCCCTATTGCAAAAGGCCCACCCAGGTCACTGCAGAAAAACAAAATTAACACCTACCTGCAGCAGCAACCCCCTATTCAAGCTTGTGACTTGCCCTAAAACACATCTGAAAACACTTTATAGGTGAAAACATCTTTATAGCTTCAACATGTGAGAAAGTTCCCTGCAGCTGTGATTCTTAAAGGCTACCCAGGTGCTTTGCTTTTTCTTTTCAATGCCTGAAGAATCCAGGTAAGGTGGGGAGTGAGTAGATCTCAGGGAGCCACTCATTTGCTGGTTTTGATTGTACGTATAGCTGTTTCACAAAAAAGCAGCATGCCTGTTGGGCTGAGAGATGTGATTATGGAACTTTCCTCTGTCAGGAGAGGTCTCATCGCAGAGAGCTAGTCTATGAGATAGCAGGTGAGAATTAAAGCAGCTTTTTGTTTTTCTCTTTTTCTTGTTTGCATGGTTTTGGGTTTTGTCTTTTCACCATGAGTCTGCCTTCGGATGCCCTGCTTTTGAAACCAAAGTTTGGGTGAAGGGCTTGATGTTTGTTGTAGTAAAAGCAAATGCTCAGTTTCAGAGATCAGGCCTGTTGGTAGCCGCAGGAAGGGGGATGCTGCGTCCAAAGGAAAGCAGGTGGACTTTGGGTGTTCTGCACGTGCTCTGTCTCCCTGCTCTGACATGAAGCATTAATTAATATGATGAGGTGCAAGCGTGACGGTTGGTGAACTTGCCAACGAGGGTAAACTGAAGGGAAGTACTACACAGAAGTGCTTTTTGCAGATATATTTAAGTTCAAACTCTGAATGGCTGTTTTGGCATCCTTTGATTTGTATAGGCGAGGCTCAGGCAGGGAGCCTCGGCCCCTGGCGGGCGGCAGGGGGCGCGCCCGACCAGGCGATGGGCCTGCGGCGGGTCGGGCGGGAGCGGGGCCCGGGGCTGGCGCCGTGCCGCTGGCACCCTGCGGGCGGCCTCAGCGTCAGGGGCCGGTGTCCCCGCCTGCCTCGTCGGGGCCGGGTATAGAACCGCGTCATCAAAACGACCACGCTTTTGTTTTACCTAAAAAAAACCAAAAACCCAAACAAACTAGGAAGAATAATAAAAAATCATTTGTGTTGTGAAGACATAGGGACTCCTGCGCTTGGGGACTCGCTGCTGGAGGTGCTCTGCTTTCTGCTGTGGCCAGCTCAGTGCAGCAGTCTGTGAAAAGAAAGGGGAAAGGATAGACCTATAGACCGGTTTGGGTTGGAAGGCACCTTTAGAGGTCATCTGGTCCAACCCCCCTGCAATAAGAAGGGACATCTTCGATTAGAGCAGATTGCTCAGAGCCCTGCCCTTGAATGTTTCCAGGGAGGGAGCACCTACCACCTCTCTGTGCAGTCTGTTCCAGTGTCTTGCCACCTTCATCATGGGGAAAAAAAATTATATTTTTTTTCCTTGTATTTTATCTAAATCTACCTTCTTTTAGTTTAAAACCATTAGAGTGGCAGTGGAAACTGGAGGGCCCCCGAGTAATTAAAAAAACCCAAAGCATTGTTGCTTGCTGTTACTAAATGTGGAGGAAATTCTGCCCTCATTTGGGTTTGGGCTTTTGTTTTTTGGGTTTTTGTTCATTTGTGTTTGGTTTGGTTTTTTTTTTTTTTTTTTTTTTTTGTGGGGGGGAAGTGTGTGTCGTGGTTTGTTTTGTTTTTTTTTCCTTGAGTGGTACATGTGAATTCTTAGTTCAAATTCTGAGCTTCAAGACAAGTGCTTTACCCTTGCATAGACTTCGGAGATGTCTATGGGTTTCCAAAACTCGTCCTGTGTGGAGTGTGAGCAAGATGTAAAAATCACTGGCCTCCATCCCAGGGTCTCTGGTGCTGATGGGTTGGGGTAGCCTCATTTGGGCCACTGGAGCAAATAGCAGTCTAGGCTCTGGATGCAGAGCATTTTTCTTTTACTTTTTTTTTCTTTATTTATTTATTTATTTTTATTTTAAATTGATTAGACTGGAGAAAACTAAAAAAAAAACCCTAAAATACTGCAACGGGATCACAGGAATAAGGATGTTGCATGCTTTCCGTGTAGCTTTGTCATTAAGTGTCTGGCATTCACATATTAATATGTGACTGCTTAACAGGGAAATGCAATATTCAAACCACTCCATCCCCAATAAATATAACACCAAGGTTGTAATTGTACCTTATTCAGGAAGCTGTTGAGTGAGAATTCCCTTGACAGGATTCTGCTTTGAGAGACTGATTCTTATCTTACCAGCTTTGTGTTTGCTTCTTTGGACATTATGTGCTGAAGTAGTGAATGGTAATGCTACAGAACTGAAGGGGTTCAGATCTTGTGGTAGTTTGCAAATGCACCTCTTCAGTGGATCTTATTAAATAAATACATAAATACAATTCCAAACTCCTTAATGGCCACTATGTCTAGACCAGTGTGTGAACTTACTCTCTCCACCCAGTCCTGTTTGTCGGCTTTCTCACCGGGGATATCGTTGCCCGAATTTGAGTCGGTGAACTTCGGGTCCTCTGTGGAAGGGCATGTCTTTGTGCTGCTTGCTTAGATAGTGCCTCATATAATGGTGTTCTAACCTGGAGTTTTGTAGTGCTCTTTGTAGAGTGGCAATAAATAAGCTCTTTAACAGAGACCATCAGGTGAGGTAATCCGAGTGATGCATTTGTGTGAGAGCTTATATGGCTGTAACTCATGCAAGGAATTGAGGATATTTAAGCATTTTGCTAGTGAAGACACTAGTTGTCCTGTAGGAACAGGAAGGCTATTGTGGACCTGAATCTGCACGTCTTCCTCTGGTGCCAGCACTCCACAAAGCATGCATTTTGTATATTTAATGCTATTCATCTTAGCAAAAAGTACAGACTGGGACTGGTCAGAAAACATAATTAAAGAACGCTTCATCCCTCATATAAAGGTCATGTATTCATATTTCAGTTATATAAGTCAGCCTCCAGCATTCGTAAAGTGTCTGATGTTCTCTCAGTGCTGTGTAAACAATAGCAAAAACAAAGCAGAATTAATTTTCAATTAATCTGAGACATTCATAACAGGGAATAGAACAATAAACAAGTTTTATAATTGTCCTTCCTCCTTATGTAGGAGATTACTTGACCCCTTCTGACTAATCACATTTTATTTGTTAAGTTAACTCTGAAATTCCATATTACTAATCCCAGACAGTCAAAACTGACTCAAGATTCATCCCCTCCTATTCTCTTCCTTCCAAGTGGGGGCAAAATTCTTTAATTACTACCAAAAAAGAAAAGTTTGGAGTATGAGCAGTCTTGATCTCATTTTTAAGAAGTTTGGTTTTCTCTGTTTCATTCTACATTTTTAACCTTTAGAAAGTATTTTTTTTCATTTTCAAGGTTTTTCTTAGAATTTCTGTGGTCTGGAATATATAAATATATATATTTATTTTATGAAACCTGAGATTCCTGCATAATTGCTTGCCGTTGGGAGTTTGTATATTTTAATTCAAAACAAAAAAAAAAAACAACAAACAAAACCAATGACAGCAAAAACAATTATGTGGGACAGTTGTGATAAAATCATAAGAACTGGCGACACATTTAAATTTCAAGGCCAGGTAGGGAAGCACTGGTAAGAAAACAGCCTGTCAGGAGACTTTCTTGATGATGAAACCCCATGGGATTACAGATGGCTGGCAGCAGTGCCTGGAGGACACAGTGGGGAGATTATAGGTCACCTATACCCACCGCAAGCACAGGAAGATACAAATCTTCAGCCATCAAAACTGCCTTATATTCGTGGTCTTTAACTAGGCTAATCCTCCCCTCTCCCCTGCTCCTTATCTGTTGATAATCTTTCCATATCGTGATAATTATTTGAAGTGGATGCACTTTTTGGGGCAAAGGTGGTGGCGGCGCAGACTGAATGAATGATGATTCATTACTTGCTCGGGACAAGGATCTGAGTGAGGTTTGCTCCCTTTCCCAGGAGGACCCTTGTGCCGAACACCATGAGTGGTTGATAAACTCTAGTCTTCAAAGAGGGAGATAGTAAAAGTTCCTCTGTCAGAGGTGTTTTAGCACTGAACTAAGTCTTGGAGAGCTATTGACTATACCAAATCTGAAAAGGAGATAACCCAACAGATTTCTGGGTTTACATTGGAGGATAATTACAGGTGAGCTTTACTGTCGCACAACTGACTGTCTTCCTGTGTGCTGAGAAGAAAACTTGTGATCCCTTCCTGCTGTGACTCCTTTTTCAACATAAAAGCACACATCTCATGAACAGACGTGTCTAGTCAGAGAAACAACACCATGCTTAGTGTTCATGGTGCTCAGAAGTTTTGAGAAGTATTAATTCATGTTCCAATGATCTTGTCTCTACCTCTGTGTTTTGTATTGAAATTCTGAATTTCATAGTTTGTTATTCTGAATGTCCAGAGCATCATCCTCCTAGTGTGAACTGTGTGCTCAGTTAATACAAATGTCTTATTAAGAAATGAAGAATTGGGGTAATGATGGAATCCTGCTTTTTTATAAGTACCTGATAATGGAAGCTTATTCAGCGAGACAGCACCAAGCACAGTGTGGGCATAAGGGAAACTGTCTTGCTCGGAAAGGCTGACCTAGCACCCAAGTGAATGGAAAGTGTGTCATCCTTCAACTCCCCAAAGGAGCTGTGTCCTTATCTCAACCTTGCCTTGTAGTCAGGGACATGACCCTGCTTTTTAGCCATAGGGCTTCAGTGTGCAAGCCATAGTTGTGGCTCATCCCATTACCTTGTTCTCTTCCTCATGCTGCCGTGTTCAGTCGTATGCTGCTCTTGTACCCTCCCTGTACTCGGCACTTAAAATGAAGGTAATTTGATTTCACACAGTTTAAAAAACAAACAAAAAAAGCCACCCAAACAGTATTGTCCTGTACCAGTGAATCATGATCAGGTCAACTCACCCAGAGTCCAGTTACTGCTGACCCATGTTTTCGTACTAGGAAGAGATTTAAAATTATCCTGACATTTCCATTGTGAATTCTGTCACGAGACGATATTAGAGCTGTTTCTTCACTCATCTTCTCCCTCTCCTCAGATGCTCTGACCTGTTTCAGGATGGTGCTTGTGTCTCTGGGGAACGGTTGGCTTTGCGTTACCATCAGAGAGAGAGAGGAGGAGAAATGGCCCTCCCCAGTCAGTCTGCTCTTAAAGTGTGTTTAGCTATGATTGGGAAGGATAGGAAGAGGTTCTCCTGTCTCTGTCTCTATTTTACTTTGAAGCTGTCAAACATCCTCATTGCCTGGCTTTGTATGCCTGTCAAACATGGGAGCCAGCAGAGGGAATGTGAGGAAATGGGTATTTTAGATAATTATGGTGCAGGCTGGAGCACATGCTGAGTTATCAACCATTGCATGATCTACCTGGAGAGGTGTAAGAACAGTGCAGGATCTCAGCATGTACCTGTCAAGTATTGAAGAGGGGCTGTCTGGGACACTTTCTTTATAAACTAAATCTGCAGTGAAGTTGTTAGTTTATCTGCTCGCTCCTTATGGTTTCAGATAGTGCTCTAGATCAATACTCTGGAGGAGCTGAGAACAGAAAATAGCTTTTCCAGATCTCTGATCTAATAAGAAGTCACTTTCAGGACTAAAGCAGAAGATGGATTGAGAATCCTAAAGTGACACGTTTAAATCTAGCTTTTAAAAAAACTTCTCATGCAGATGAAGTAATCCAATACAAAAGTGCTCAGTTTAGAGAAATTCAACAAAGTGCTTTAACCCAGAAAAAAAAAGTCAAGGATCAGGTTACATCCTAAAATGTCTTCATCTTACTATTGCTTCTCCAAAAAATAGAAACTGAAATGATTTTTACGGTATCCTCTGTAATAACTCTGCCAACTGCATCAATAACCTATTAGTGATTCAACAGTAAGAGACTTTGGCAAGTATGTATTTGTGTTACTGTTGGCAGGATAATTCTCTAGTCATTACAAGCAGGTAAAAATGAAAAGTTCTGCCTGCCTACAATTTAAATTATTGGTTGCAGTCCTGCAGTTTGGAGCTCTGCTGGTGGTTTGAGGATGTGGAGCCCTTCTAACCAGTAATGCCAATTAGCCTGCTAATGGTGATTGAGTCTACTGATGGGTTTAGGTCCATGAAACACTTTCAAAATATGGCAGTGATCTGTTGACCTCAAACTCTGAGAAACACCAGCTGAAGCAAAGAACAGGGAAAGAAGATTTAATGGCAGTAATGTTTTTTTAATAAATCATTCTCTGATAGAAGAGCTTTTGTGGTGTTGATGTTTAAGCAAAACCCCACTAGGTGTCCTCAGTCAGTAATTTGACCTGAGAAGTTACAATTTCTCATAGGAGAGTTGTAGTCTGAGGTGTGAGAAAGGAAAGCTGGAGCAGCCTGATGCGGTTTGGAAGGTTGTGGGCTTCCTCCTCCACATGCCCGCAAAACATCACTGAAAGTCAGTTCTGGCCCTGAGAGCATACCTGTGTCAGCAGCAAAGCACTCGTCAGTGTTTCCATGCTACAATGAGCTGCCTTTAAATGTAAGAGAGTGAATGTGTTCTGAATACTTTGTGACTTGCAGTGTAGATGTGTTGTCTACTTGCAAGAACATGGATCCCTCTGTTCTGAAATGACAGATGAAGGAATAGCTTTGAAGAATCTCATGTTCGTTTGGAGCATTCTCCAAGTGTATCTGCCTTGCTGAACCTATTTAATCCTGCTCATTGCCTTTTGGATTGTGTTGATAGCAGAAGTTCAAAATTTGTATAGAAAGCAAAGATGTTTGAAGTCTTTCCAGCAGAAAATTATCATGCTGACAAGAACTCTGATTCAGAGTGTCTGAACCCCAAATTTAACTTTACTGAACAAAAAAAAGTTAAAAATCCCACTGGTTGTTTTCTGTGTAGTTCCGGCAGCCTTGCCCTAGCGTTCCTAATGAGTTTTGTAAATAATCTGTGGAAGTAATCAATCTGGACTGAAGTTCTGTGAGGGACATGATGACCTTATGACAGAGCTTGGAATTACACACCTACGCTCAATGTTGTTTCTGCTCTACTACGCATCAGTGCCAAAGGTTGTGGAATTTTAGGTTTTAAGGAAAGGTAAAAAAACAACCAGGCAAAACTAATAGAAGGCAACCAAGACACAAAAGCAAGCACCTTTAGGTGTATATCCCAGTGCTGGTTTTGTTTTTAATATTGAATACTGCTTGGCAAACATTGTAGAAAACAATCTTATTTGAATGTTTCCATAATCTTTTTAATAAGTCTGAGCACTAGCTCTCCATGGGACCTCACATGTTGCCACTTCAAAATATTGAAACCGTTCTATGTTTCTAGAAGAAAATTGTTTTTAATGAAGAGACTGTGGATTGGAATATACATTAGCAAAAAAAAAAAAAAAACCCAAACAAAAAACCAGATTATTAAGTGAGTTAAATGCTCATGAGACTTGCAGATTGACAACTTTGGAGGAGAAAGTTCTCCATATAGCCATAGGCCAAATAAAGCAAGGGCAGAAGAAATACAGGCCCTGACAAAGTGCTGTAACGTTGGCCCCAGGTTGTCTCATTTCCTGCTTGGTTTCCTGCCTCTCTTCCCAAATGCTGAAGCTGTTGTTTTTTCTTCTTGTTTCGAGTCCTTCGGGGTAGATGCCCTTAGCTTCCTCTGGTTAATCCCCCCCCTTCCTAATGTTGATGTTCTTAATACAGCTCTGGAATAACCAGCAGCTCTGGCGCCTTCATGCTTATCTTGCTTGAAATGTAAGACTGGACCTTCCTTGAGAAGTGACATGAATTCACTGAAGGAAACCACCTGTTTTGTGGGGGTATCAGAAAGGGGGACTTGACTCTTTCAGCAAGGCAGATCTCCTGTCCTAAAAGGCAGGAGTTGACATGACTCACCATGGGTTTTGAGTGGTGTGTTTCCTGATCCAACACTTCTTCTTGTGTTTTCTCATCTCATTCTGATCTTAGTCATAAAGTTTTATGAGCGCTTGTCTTCCTGGCCTTTTTACCCTAGCTCAATGCTGTTAAGCAGCCCTTTGTTCCTTTTAGTCATCCACCCACAGCTTTCCCAGTTTTATTAGTGCCAAAATGAATGTTCCTACTTCTCTAGGCCATTTAGCACATATTGATTCACCAAACTTCTAATCAGCCTTTTCTTATTCCTAGTGTGAGACTGGGAATTAGCTGAAATTTAAATAGAATCCTGCAGATTAGGATGTCTGCACAAGCAGAACCTCTTTTGTATGGCGCAGAAGATAAGCTTTAGGCTTCTAAATGCTCCAACAATCTTTCTGGCATGATTAGCACTCCAGGGAGTGTTCTTGTTATCCAGAAAGGCTTTAATTGTCCCCTTGGGGTATTGTGAAGTGGGAGGGGAGCCGACCTGTGTTAGGGCAAGATAAATCATTTATCACACTTCTGGATGTTTTGAAAGTCCACAGCAAACATCAGGTTGGAGCATAAAGCTCGGCAATGATTCCTGCTGGGAGGCAGGTAGCCCCGCAGTGACTTACAGCTAATTGTACTGGCAGAGAAGGTTGGCACATCACCTACTTCCAAAAGATGTGCTCTGTCCAAGGCACTTGCTCTTTGGAAAACGAGGTGTGCTGTGGCTGCTCTCCCTCAACTACACTGATGGAGGTCTGAGAGGAGATCTCAGCCTAGAGACTCCTCTCTGGCCTCGTGGGCAGTAGATTTATTTGTAGCTCCTGTATAGGAGTAGCTACCTCTAAGGTCAGGTCTTTGTTTTCTCTCCCTGCAGAAGAGTCCCTCCTATGAAGAAGCTTGCATAGACGGGAGCAAGGATATAATTTTTCTCTGGTCTTTAATTAGTGGTATTTTTTTTTAATGGTTTCTTCACAAGATAGCCCTTTAGGTTGCTACTATTGCTGACTTGTCTGACTCTCTCTCTCCCCCTCTGTGCCCTAGCCCTCTCATTTCCATTTTTGGGATTTTTTTTTTTTTTTTTTTCCTTCACCTCCTATTGCATTTCCCTCCCTGCAGAGTTTCATACCTCTTTATGATCTTCATACCTACCACAGTCTTTGCTTAACCTACAGAAAAGATCAACTGTTGAGGAACTAACGTTGACATTGAACTGTCATCACTGTTATTCTGCCGTGGCAAGGTTACTGTGAGATGGCCAAGAGCAGTTTAGTTGCTGAGTCATTGTTTGGAGACCTCTGCAAGCTTAGGCATGTGTGACTACCTCTGCTTGGTTATTATTTTTGGCAGACCTCCCCTGTGACAAAGAAGGGATTGAGTCTTGTCCATTGAAAAACAATGGAAAAGCAAAGCAACCCTCTAACACACACTTAGCATATGGATTTCTCCCCAGAGCAACCTATATTTACAAACTGCAAGCTATGCTGCCTTTTTCCAGCAGCATGGCCCAAGTTTTGTGGAGCTCTTCTGCAGTTGTGAAGAACAGGCTGGACCTACAGTCAGGAGTAGCACTGAGACTGATATTTAGATGACCAGCTGAGTCTTGATATCCATGAAAAGGCTTTACATTTCCATTAAGTCCAGGAATGCCTGCATATTGGATGGGTTCTGGGGAGGGGTGAAGTGCAGTTATGGGTTGTTATGCAAAGTGGGGAGCATGAGCAAGAAGCTGAATTATGTTTTGTTTGAGGATATTTCTAGCATTTCATTAAGCTAACTTATTTAAGCAAATGGTGCTCTTGAGTCAACTCCCACCAGAGTCAGCAACAAGATCAGGTTCCGCAAAGTTGCACATACATGATGCTTAAGTTATACTAGAGATTTTACATGACCATTGGGCTGCTCGTACAGAGGAGCAGAGAGTAGACCCAGGTGTGCATTAAGCAAGCAGAGGAAGAGGTGACTGCCCACACAGGCCAAATCCTGGTTACCCTCCCACTGTGCACTGCAATAGTCAGGGTGTCTTCTGCCCAGCTACCTGCCATGGGGTGAATGGAGGGAGGAGGAGGAAGGAAGGAAGGAAGGAAAGCAGGAGCTTATACTTTGGTAGCAACAAGTTACTTAGCCTTGACATGAAATCATACCTTGGAGTGGGGCAGGGAGCGCAAAGGGCAGATGAGAGGCAGCAGTCACCCACCATCCTGCCAGAGGTTGTGAGGATGGAGCTGAGGCAAAGTCTGGGTCAAGATCATTGGCTGCACAACAAGATCTGGGAGGAGATGATGGTCTTTGGCCTGGTGGAGCAGGTGACAGCCCTCCATTCTGTTCTCATGAAAAGTCTTATGACACATATGTTTGCAGGGAGGAGATAGACTTGGGAGGTCAGCAGTGTGGAGAGCAAAGAAGGGAAGTAAAGAAGTGAAGGTCAATTAAAAACTTATTAATTAGTTTCTTGAGTTATTGGGATGATGGGAAATTATCTGCACAAACATTGACAATTAGAATTTTTTACTGGAAAGAATCTGAAATAGTATGTTTTCTACTTGAGACTTTCTTTCTTTGGTTTCAGAGTATGATTTGAAATACCTTCATTAATTAATGCATTTTCCAAATACCAAGTTTCTTGATTAGGAGAACAGGGCAATTATTTAAGAAACACTTGTTGTGGTGTGTTTTTTTTTTTTTTTGGGGGGTGGGGGTGAGGATATTAATATATACACTATATATAAAATGTAAAAGCCTGTCAGGAAAAACCTATAGTAACTTACATGGAAATACATAGGTTTTAAAATTATATTTTCAGCACAGCAATCTAATTAAGGACATAGCTTACTCTTCTTAAATGAAGTAATCATCTCTAAGGCTGTTATGGCAGCTGTGAGCTGGAGCTCAGAGTTCAGGTATTTGTAGACCAGTCACTAATGGGGCGCTGAAAGAAATGACCTCTTGTTTCTCACGACAAAGGGCGGCTTCATAGTGAACGTCTGTCCTGATGCCGTAATTGTAGAACCTGATATAGACCGATCTGCATTGTAATGATGATACATTATTGATACAAGCAGAAGTATTTCACCTGGTTACAGCACAGACCTCTCCCATAATATCTTCTTGTGTAAGTGCGTTGAAATATCTGTTGATATTGAGTGCGTCCGGCTGTGTCATTATGTTTCCAAACAAGCCACTCCTTCTCCCCATTGTTTCCTAAACCTCTTTTCAGAGAAATTATTTACTTCGGTCCTAATCCATAATGAGGAAAAAAAATATATAAAAAGAACAAGAAATCTGTAGTAGAGTACTTTTCAACTAGTAAAGGAAGGAAATGCTTTTGTGAGGTGTGGTTTGGGAGATCATTTCATTACATTCTACTATTTTTTCTTTTTCATGCTGAAATTTCTTCAGGAGAAGGAGACTATTCACACTAAGCAGGTCCATCAACTGACAAGTGTCTCATCTTAATTTCAAGAATGAATTACCCTCGAAAGACTTTTATTGCCACATCTGTTTCTCTGCCCTAAACATTAATGCTTTTGGATGGTAAGTTGTCTGTTGACACATTGTCTTCCTGCTTCCCAGACAAAGTACTCATCCACACTTAAAATACTTGGAATTTTTCAGGGGAGGAGAGTTTAGGGATTTTTTTTTTCCATAATGTTTGATTATCAGCAGTACTGGATTGTACAAAAGTGTGAAACAAAGGCAGCCTTTCATATAAGTAGAAATTTATCCTCCTCACAGGAATGTCTTGGAAAAAGTACAAGGGTCAGTGCATAGGGAAGGTGATTATTCTGTATCCCTACAGATATGAAAATATAAGTAGATATTTACAGATGAAAGAAACTTGGAATTCCTGTCTATTGATATATAGATAGATAGATATATCTCTATATATGCTGACTATAAAACCTTTTTTAAAGGAAAAATGGTTCAGAAATGCTTCAGATCAGAACCTGTCAGTTGCTGCTACTGGATTTTCAGGTGTCCAGTCAGAACTGTAATTGTCATGTCCTTTTTAGAATCAAGCTTCTATGTCAAAAAACATCTCAATTGAGGAAATACTGTATGGCTTGGATGGGTAGACAAAGTTGCATAAAAATCTAACTATTCTAAGAAGTTCAACTTAGCAGAAAGCAAGGCTATGGTATACCTGTTTCTGTACTGTGTGACTTAGGTGGTGTGATGCTGCCCAGAAAAAAAATACAAAACAAAAAAACCACAACCAACTGAAAATGCACAAAATAAAAAATATAAATTCTAAGGTTAGAGTAACTTTCCATCCAAAAATATTTTGGTGGGAAACCCAAGCTTGTGTCCATTTTTATTATGTATGAAAATGGCAGAGACTTCTTTGTGAAACTATGCACGTACACAGTTGCCTTCTGTATGTCGCCTGTAAAGCAGACAAACAATGACAAAATCCAAGTGAGTAATGGGTTTTTTTTCCCCCTAAGAGTTTATGTATGCAGGAATTTGTATATCTTGTTGCAATATGGCTGAGTTATCCTGTGTGGTAACTTCAGAAATAATTTGGTTCAACTTCCTTGACAGTTAAGGAAAGTTTTTCATATATATATATATATATATCTATATATCTCTCCACGCACTTAGTAAAATGCCAGACTACAGAACAAGTTCTGTGAGACCAATGGTGATGCCACAAAATACATCTGATGAATCTGGAAGGGTGTTAGGCACCCCACACTCTAGCTTGGTCACTGTTTAAAATTAACAGGAGGCTTAAGTTCAACTCATTTGGTCAGTTTTGAAGTCTGAGTTCCTCCATGTTTTGGAAAGGAACCCCTCAGGTATTACACATCAGTCTTCTTTTGGGTGGTTACAGCTCCATTTATTTCTTCAGTTGAATACACTGCTATTTGTGGCAGTTAAACAGTAAACCAAAGTTTAAAAATGCATTCGGATGACAAAATGTCCATGGTGGTTTAAGGGCAAACTGTCTTTCAGCAGAAGTCTACCTTTGGTGGCAGAGAAATTGTGCACGTGTGCTTTGTCTGTGCCAAGGGATTGTCTAACAGTCTGAGCTAGTCTGTGAGCTCAGCCCTGGCAAGGTCGAGGTGCTGGCACATGGTCTGCTTTACAGCCTTGCAGGTGTCTGGCCATGCAGTGCAAAGGACTGGGTTACAAACAGCTTAACAAACAGCACCATCCTAAATTGCTGCTATTAAACTTGGCATTGCATGCTTGACCCATGCCCTTAAAAGCTTTTCTGGAACTGCTCACCTTCAAGACCTTTGCAATTTCTGAGCTTGTTTTAGTAAAGTGATCTTATCTAAAGATTAAAATAGATTTTAAAGGTGCCAAACGCTTGCAATGCATCTCCTATAACAGCATGCTTGTCACAACAAGTGGAGGTTTCAGACTGAACAGCACATTGGGCTCAGACACTCTTCATGGTCCCACAGCTTCACTGAAGGGATGCAAACCCACCCATTGTACAGAGCGATGTGACTTTTGGGGCTGTTTGGAGTATACGATGCATGCTGGTCTCTGGTTTGATGTGTGGTTACCACTGTGTTTCATAAGGACAACATTTAGTTTGCACATGGTGTTTTCATTTTCTGTATCTTACTATTAAATCCCTGACTGAGAGCACATTGATGCACAATTACACGCACTCATCCTTCTTTGGGTGTAGAAATGAAATTGCAGGTGTCTGCCAGGAAACCTCTGTCCATCTATTCAAAGAAATAATAGTCATCTTGTAAAACTTGGCAGTGTTCTCCTTTCAGCTGCCACTAGAATGAATTCTGCATTAACTTTCCGTGACAGACATCTGTGGGGGTGATGGGGTTTTATTTTTCATCTTCAAAAGCAATGTTTCAGTGATGGTGAAACAACATTTAGAAGGTGTTATATAATAACTTAAGTGTATGCTCAGAGGAGTCTGAGGACTTTGACCAGGAAATCGGGCGGGGGAGAACAGTCATCATGGGTCAGGCCTGCACCAGGGTGTGCAGCAGCTTGTGGTGAGGAGGAGGTTGGGTGGCCTCTGATTCTTGGAGCAGTGCTGGATCAGAGACACTGCTGGTTTAGGATTTCTTCCCTGATATGATGGTGGTGGGAAAGCATCAAACCACAAACAGGACAAGGCATCTGTTGATCTATGGGCAGTGCTGGGTAGGGTTGTTCTGAGAGCTGAACAGAGAAGTGCTTCATGACCTATGCTGTCACTGCTAAATGTCTGCTTGTGGACAGAGCTAAAATTGGGGTGAGCAAATGGTGTTCAAGTGCTTTCCTTGCACCACAAACCTCAGCTGTTCCTACAGCCTTCAGCAAAGACATCAGAGGGTCACATCTGCTCTCCATTGACTCAATCACATCACCTTACAGGACAGGAGGTGAAGAGTAAGGTCCAACCATGCACAATGGTGTCTGTGCCTGGTGAAAAAGCTCCTGTCCATACTGTAGCCCAAAGCAGAGTCAGGCTTTCCATGCCACTGTCCTTGGAGCATGCCCAAAGTCACCAGTGAGTTTGCACTTGTGCACCTTGTAGCTACGCTCAGGTTGCAGAATGGATCTAGGCCCTCCCAGTTGTTTTCTAAGTGCATCATAGATGCTATTAAATACAGGAGGGGGTAGAAGAAAATAGACTTGTCTAGTGCTGTTTTGTCAAAATATAAACCAGGACAAGTGCAAACTAATTAGAAATCTAGACAACTCCCATATAAAACGCAATGGTGTGTCATGTGTGTGCCAACACGCAAAGTCATTACTCAGTTGTTGTTCAGACAAAATTCCCACTGAGTAAGGGCAGAGTAATCACCTCGGGATCTGTCCCTCCTGTGTTCCCCTTCAGTTTTCATAGTGCTTTCCATGTGACAAGCACAAGGTACTTTCTGATCTCGGCTGCATGTGTGTCTCGCACTCATGGCTTTGCTGAGTCAAGGCAAGGCTCAGCACGGCACCTGGATGTCATCCATCCTCTCTGAGAGGAAACAAAACCTCATGGGCTTCTTCACATTGTACTTCTGCAAGAACCTCTGTCTCTGTGCCATGTTACTGAAATTGCCACAGTGATTATACAATGCTGGGTGAAGGTTGCTGCCTGTTGGAGTGATCAGGACATGGTTTAGTGTTCCTGATAATATTTAGTAGATGGTTGGACTTGATGATCTTGAAGGTCATTTCCAACCTTAATGATTTTATGAGCACAGTCAATTCGTCCTCATTAGTCCTTCATTTCATCTTCCCCTGCCTTTCCATACTAGTGGACAAACTGGAGGCAACTGGGGCCATGCCTTTCTCCCAGCCGTCCCCTAAAGCCCTGCTGAGCCCCCAGCCTCACATTGCAGTATCCAGAAGGCAGGTGCATGTCTTACTCTGTTTGTACAGGTTTGGGACTCATATACACCTAAGGCTTCTCCTGTGCTCTCTCAATATCAGTGATGGTAGAGCTGTGGTATTTTTGGATGCTTTTCTTTGTGTGGAGAGATGCTTCTTTAGTGCTCAGGCCCTTCCTTTCCAGTTTGGGGACTCTGATATGCTTTTGATCTGCAAGGATGTGTCAGACCCTTTACATACACCCCTGCAAATCAGTGTTACGCCCTCAAAGGCCACCTCCAGGGCCTGTTATGAGCCTTGCTGGTCACTCTGGAAGTCCAAGGGGTTGGTCTGGCTCTCTTATTGTGGGTCAGCTTTCAGGATCAGGACCAAAGTTTTTTGCTATGCAGAGGGGAGTAGAACATGAGAAGTGATAGCTTTTTTGTTTGGTTCTTTTTTTTCAGGGGTAGGACTTCAGTATGATTGTAGTCATTTTAGTAGCTTGAGTA
The DNA here is from genome assembly GCA_025345505.1 of Todiramphus chloris collaris. Taxonomy (NCBI): domain Eukaryota; kingdom Metazoa; phylum Chordata; class Aves; order Coraciiformes; family Alcedinidae; genus Todiramphus; species Todiramphus chloris. The sequence goes on along the minus strand of JANVCC010000017.1, from coordinate 6,732,167 downwards.
GTCCTTAATGTCAGTGATACGAACACTGCTAGGCATGAAATGTGTCATGCTTTGTTCCCATCCTTCTGTTTCAGGGATTTTTTTAGTTCCCTGCATTCTTCTTACCCAAACCCTGCTGCCTCCTTGCAGGAGAGCTCGCCTAACTTAAATACCAGGGGATCTCCTCATCCTCCCATTGCTCCTAATTCACTGCAGTAGGCAAGGAACTGCATGCATCTCGCCCCCATCTGTACTGTGAGTTTCTGGGTCTTTCATACTTGCCCCACACCAGCTCCCTTCTGCTCTCCTTTCCTCCCTGAGCTTCGCCCTTACAGACAGATGGAGAGGTGTGACACATAGATGTGTTCAGACTTTACTTGTCTGATGATCTCTGTCTCTAATTAACTTAAAAGCAAGCAAACACATCAAGGAGAGGAAGTTTTAGGAGGGCTTGAGAGAAAATGTTATCCTTTGTGGCAATAGCAAAGGGGAAAAAGAAAAAAAAAAAATTGTTTGATTTACAGCAAAAGCAGGCTATGGGATGGACTTCCAGGCCAATTACCAGGAGATTAATTATAAAAGCATAAAGTGTACCAATCTTGCCCTTGATTCTTCTGTTGCTTGCGTGTAACAGGCATCTGACCAAAGATGACAAGACATGAGCTCTGGGAGATGTAGTTGCAGCTGTTTGATGTCTTGCTCTGTGCTCTGCCTCTCTGTTGGAGGTTGGTGTCTGTGAACTGGGGCAACAGTGAGGGTAGGAGGACCTACAGCCCAGCTGCTGCTCTGCGTTGTCCAGCCCAATTCCTGAAATCAGTAAGGATGTCAGAATTGCACTAAGATACTGTGAACCCAAGGGGGTGGCAGGGTAGGCATAGGTAAAATTCTGTCTCTTCTTCTGAGAAGAAATACCATTTGGAAATGAATGTGGGTTGTGTGGGAACATAATGTCTTGTCCTCAAGGGCTTAGTCACAGATGGGACAGTTCTCACATTGACTTCACTTTCTCGTGCTTAATATTGTTTTTCTCTTTACATGCCCCAAGCTTGATGGTGATATTCCTTTTGATACTGCATAAGAGCAATACTTTGGAGGGAAACATCTCCATTTATGCTTATGTGTGTATTATGTATGGCTGCTGGGAAGGAAAAGGCCTGTCCTTTAGAAGAACTTTATTAAGGGAAACCAGTTATTAGCAAGTATATATGGAAAGGGTGGGGTTCCTTATTACTCCACTCATTTCAGCATCTCCTATCTGCCTCAGGAGTGCATCATGGTGATATCAGCCTTTATTAATATCAAACTCAGTCTTACGCACCCAAGATTACACCACAGGTAGCTAAGTCAGTGGGTCTCTGTCACTGCAGCCTATCTGATTAAAGTGGCAGTGGCACGATCAATGACAGCAAATTAAGCTGTCAGTGTCAGGGATCTTTTGGTGTTAAGGTGTAAACTTTAAATGATATTCAAGGCTTAAAACCTGGGAGACTGATCTAATTAGCAGAAGTTTGTCCTGTGAGTGGTTGGGACGTAATGACTTGGAGATGCGAAGATGAAAATACCCCATGGCAAATTTTCTCTGTGGGAAAGTGAGATATTCATTGGGTTTCATAGGTGCTACACAACTGTTCTGCATGCTTTTTTCAATGGGTTCTGTCCAGTCTAAGGAATATGCCATTATGGAAAGATGTATTACCTGTGTCTCTTTTCCAAGCAAGTATTTCGAGCAACAGTTTTCCCCCCTCTCCTTAAGGAAAAGTATCTTTATCTCATTCACTGCCTTTCTTACAGGAGTTACCATGAAACTTCATTAGGGGAAGCATGTTTTTAGTGGTGGAGCTGCTGAGAAATTAGTACTCCTGTTCTGAAGTCAGGTGTTGACAGTTAAATCCTGTGTGGGAATAAAAAGTCCACATTTCTTGCAGAACAAATCTCATTTATTCCTAATGAAAATTCTCCAAAAAACCTTTTTTTTAATAGTATCGACATCTTGTACTCTACTGTTATATAGGTAAACATATTTTAATAGAGAGAACATAGCTTAAAAAAAAATAACATCACCCTATCAAAACAATTTTCTTATTCCATTTTGTTGATCTGAAAAATTGTTTGGTCTCTTCCTTTTCCTGAAAACATTTGTATCAAACCATTTCTGCAAATCATTTGGATTGTTTAAACTGACTTTTCTTTTAAAGAAAACTCTTTTCTCACATATTTTAGTCAGTTTTATTTAGCATATGAGTATCCAGTGTTTCAGATCCTGAGGGGCACAGGGTGGCTTCAGATGAATTTTAAGGGACTGAGCACGAGTCCCACGGTATTTATCCAGCAATGAGACAAGCAGGTGTAATTATATTGGCCTAGCTGTTTTGCTGATAAGCTGTCCTTGGTGAGAACTGCTCACACACATTCAATGACAAATCAGTGTGCGTGCACGTGTGTGTACGCACGCATGCAGAGACATCGGGGCTGCCTGCTGGTAATGCTCCCACCCAGCCTTGGAGTGAGGGGGCACTCGGAGCTCTTGCTGTCAGTATTAAGGTTTTGGGTATTTTTTTTGAGCTGCTGCTGGTATTGTGGATTTCTGATGCAGTTCAGTTATAGCTCAGGACTTCTCTTTCTGCCTAATCCTCCTCCCTTCCCCATACTTGTCTCTGTGAAATGAGGTCCTTCAGACCTAACCCTTACTTCAGACAGCTTGGCACCCAAGCTGGACCTATTCTATGAAACTGTGAAATAAACCCCCTTATCCAAGTGCCATTATGCTCTGATCTCATGATAGCTGCTTTGCTTCTTTTTTTCTCTCTCTCTCCTTCCTTTCTTTATTCCTTTCCTTTTTATTCCTCCAAACCCAGGTTGCATATGGTTGGAGAAGCCTAGTCACTCTGTTAGTGGGCTCAGGGCATGCTCTTTGAGGGGCTGCAGTTGATGGGAAGAAAGTTGGGGGTTTTTTTATCATCTGCCTGTCAGTGGATGCAGGGAACAGAGGATAATATGGAGGGCTGTGTTCAACCAACATGTGAATAGACACTGAGAAATCAAGCTGTCTTTTAAGGCAAAAGATGAGTTGAAAAAAAAGTATATCTCAATGATAGTGAGAAAGTTTATATAAAGGGATGAAAATAACTGAGTGCATCTTAAGAAATGAAAAGTGTCCCAGATCTAAATTCTTTCTGATACGTCAATATTTAGCTGTAAAATTTTATGAAAGGGCTATCTTGGGATGGTTACTCGTGTTTCAAAAATTGCCTTTGACCTACTTATGTGACAGTCTTATTACTTGGTGTCTAAATAAAACTTATGATGATAAGTAAATGATGCTGTTCCCAAGTACAGGAAATGTGCAGGTTATTAGTTAAGTCATTCTTCAGCTTGGGAGGCAGACACTGGAGTGAAAGCTAAGCATGACCTTACTACTCTAAACATCAAGTGTTAGTAACATATATCATTGCTCACAGACTAAGTCAGCTTCCTCTTCACCAGTACTCTTCTGCTCTTACTTTTGGGATTTTTTTTTTCCCTCTCTTAAGGGATGTATTTCCAAATCCTCTTACACCTCTTTCGTCTTTCCATGAGCACTCCTGTTGAGCTTCCTTACATCTTTAAAACACTGTCCATGTCGCTTGTGGCCAGGAAATTCACTGTTCTCCTTTACATCATCACTGGGGAGGAAGAGCAAAAGTATCGAGGAAAGTGCAAGGAGCTGTTTAATTTTTTTTTTTTTTTTTTCTTGACAATGGGCTTGGGGTGGCTATTTTATGGTCAAAACTTCTTAAATTGCTCAGAATTTATATTTGTGTCAATATGCATTTCAGGAAAATGAAATCCTCATTCTTGTTTCATTTTTAATTGGCATGTTTAATCCTACTTTGTGTATTCCTTTTTTGAGTCTTCCTTTCACTCTGTTAATTTCCAACATCTGATCAGCCCGTTTGTTTGCTTCAGTTTTTTTCAAGATAAGAATAGGATTTGATATGCATATGAAAACATGCTATTCAGATGAATAAAACAAACTTCTCAGAATACCTTATTTTAGGTACTCAAATCTTTCTATATTAATTTTCAGAAGTTTCATTAATTATTTTGGAAATGTTTTATCTCATAAAAAAACCAAACTTTTTCAGGTTTCTCCTCTTAATCATTAACCAGAAATTCATGTTCTTTAACAGCTCTTTGCCCAATGCCATTTTTATACTCCTACCATTATCTCCTATGCATGTGTTTAAGTATTTAATTGATGCTGGAGACTGTGCCATGTTTAAAAACAATTACATTAATTCCTACATTTTTTACATAATGCAGTGTATGTCTGCTGCAGTCTACAAAGGCTTAATAACTTGTCTAAATAGTGTATGTGGGTGCAATGAAGATTAAGTTGGGCTGAGTATGGAAAATGCAGAGACCAAAGTGGAGGGGACCTTGTACAGTGCCCACAGACCTGACATAGGAACATGGCTACAGCCAGTGGGCTGTGAGCCCCTTCTTGCCCAGCACTTCACACCCAAAAGAACCAAGTTTCTATTAGCTTGCTGAGCTCAGAGTCATCAGAGCATGCCATAGGCACAGCACTGAACTGCCCCAAGCAAGTTATCAACCTCTGTGAAGTTGGGAAGTGGGTATCCCAGAGCACGAAATGGAGATTGGACATAGATCAACAGAAGGTATAAGGACAGAGATGGGACTTCACAAGGCACCAGGTTATGCTGGGGAAGTTGGTGTGAGGGTGGAGGTTTCATACCTTCAAAATCAGCCTAGTAAAGAAATAGTTCAGCTCTAGCCATGTGCAGTGGGAGCTGTGCATGCCACAGGTATATTCCCTGGTGCAAACCGGCACCTGTGGTTGTGGTAGAGCTCATCAGTTTGGGTAGGGTAATGACAGGAGAGGAAGGAGGTCCACACTGGAAAGTGTACAGGCTGCATGTTGCAAAATGATAGTTGTGTCATCCTGCCAGAGGGCATGTGACCCAGAGAAGATGATATAAAATATGAAGGAATAAATTAACTTGGACACAGCCCCTGTTCCCTGGCAGTCCAAGCAGCCAGTCAAGCCATGTGGATGCGATGGGGAGAATATGTTGCCTTTAGCCTCGCTCTGGAGGACCATATTGGGTAAAATGCAAAGTTATTAATCCAGGACTTAATTTGTAATTTGTCCTGAAGGAGAAAATTCAGAGTCAATCTTGTTCTTTTTTTTCTTCCTCTTGACATGCTAGAAAGGAAGAGTAATCAGGCGAGGTTTAAAGTGTCTGACACCAGCCCTGATGCAATGGCAATACAGGGTAAAATAACAAGTTGCAAACCCTGCCTGGGAGCGTGGAAGATTGCTGGTGCCATGCTGAGGGACACAAGCTGTCTCCGGTGCCCAAACCATGGCTTCCAAGGTGGCAGTCGCACCCTTTTAGCCTGTGGTGTGAGCATTACCTTGGGTGTTACTGGCTCAACAGTGAGAAGTGCTGAGCCAGTTGCTGTCTGTTTAGGTAGGTTCCCAGCCCATCTCCTAAGGAAATCAGAGTTGCCTAAGAGCACAAGTTAGAAGGCTTGCTGGGGTGTGGGGCAAGTGGAAGTTGTAATGGGAGAAATGTATGCAAGGGAAGATCCTGTGGGAGAAGAAAGGGCAAAAGGCAGGTTTCTCTCTGCCAGTTGGGGAGCAGACCATCCACCTGCTAATTTTTATATTTTAAACTTTCAGTTGGCTCATGGTTCATGATCTTTGACCTGATGTAAATTCTTTTTCTCTGTATCTTAATCCTCTTCCATCCAGTGGTCCCTGTATGACTGCTAACAGTTGCTGGAAATGTCAGACCTGGTCTTCAAAACTAGATGCCTCCCATTAGATTAGATTTGATTTGCTCTGGGGACTTGTGTACAAATGTGTCTTATACATGTACCTGGACAGCATGGTGGGTGGCTCTGAAGAAACTGTCTCGCTAAGTTCCTTACAAGCACTTGTGCAGTCATGCACACAAACCCTCCACTTATATAAGGAAAAAGCAAAGTAATATGATAGGAGGGTCTGTAACAGACCTCTCTCTACAATATGGAGAGGATGAATGTGATGATGATTATTTTTAAGGCAGCTGTCATGCCTGTCTGAGAGGTGGGTAAACAGACACTGTGTGTCCCAAAGTTCTGTTGAAGAAGCAGACCCAACATGGTAGAAACAACTCACCTCAGAAATGGGAGGCAGCTGATAATGGACTGTCTATTTCAGTGTCTTTCCTAGTTAATAGAAACTAATTTAACAATCCAAAGGTGGGAGTTAATTTAGTGATCACAAAATAAGCCAGGTCACTATGGTAAGAATCGTGGATTTTGGGAAAGGTATGGACCCAGTTGGTTGCTATCTGGGACAAAAGTCTAAAGGGTGAAGCATGACTGACAATGAGATACTGTATCCAAACCACACTGGTAGATTTTCCTGATGTAGCAGCCAGCTGGAAAGCTGTCTGAAATGCCTTGCAGTCCCTGAAGAGGAGCTCAGTACAGACAGGTGTGCTCCCACTTCAAAACGTGGCACAAACTCAAGGGTGGCAAATAGCTCCTTGGCAGCAGTAGAGCAGAAGGATCTAGTTGTGAACAAAGGATGTCCAGTTGTGATGCAAATTTGGCCTTCAGCAAGATACGGACAAAGTCTGAGCAGGCTTGTGCTCCTCTACGGACTCTCTAAGTTTGTTTGTGTTTTGGGATTCCATCACGTTGTATCTCAAGCATTTCACGTCTGCAGGAATGTGAAAAGCATTAAAATCAAGATTAGGATGACTGATATAGTGCTGTTTGTTTGCTAACCTGGTTACAAAAAGTATTCTGCTTTGTAGTGCACTCTGGATTATAAATGAAAGTAGCCTGATGTCTGTGTCTGCTCTGAAATGTGTATAGTGCAGCCAAATGTTCAGAGTGCCCCTGAACAGAGCTGACATGTTGGCCTTTGAGCAGTCTGGGGACACAAGGGAGTACTCACTTCTGCTATAATAGTAATGTTAATAATAATGAAAACCAAGATACTTGGAAGAAATACTGTAGTTGGCAAAGTCCTTCAATTCAGGTACACTTTTGTTGCTCTTTTACACACTAAGTTCTGTTAGCTAATGCTAGTGGTTCCTTTTACTGTTACAAAGCTAGATCATGAAGAGAAGTATGTGCCGTGTCCAGCTTTTCCTGTTCAGGGAGTAATTTTTTCCATGACGTCTAATCTTTTTCTTTTGCTGAACTGTCAGTAAAGCCAGACCACTTTGGCTTGGCATTTAGCCCACATCCACCTACATATTTTTCTTAACAGCAAACAAACTAATTAAATGCCTTTATCTTATGAGGCATTCCTTTCTCCCAAGTAGTTAGTGATTAAAAAAATAAATAAAACTTCTCACTATTTTGAGAAAACAAGAGATGAGTCAGTGTGTTCACAGCCTGGTTTATTATTAAATAAGAAAACAGGATCAAAAAATGAGCAGGGTGGAAAAAAACGTTAGTGGCACTCTTTGTCACTGGCCACAAACTTAATACAGTCTGTTCTCACTCCAGTGAGCATTTTCAATATCTATTAAAATTCATGAGCGTTGTATTTGCACATGAAAGTGGACAGGGGTACATAAATGAGGTACCTCTCATATGAAAGATTAGTGCAATAAAATGTTAATTTATAAACCATGGGTCGTAGTGTTTCGTGTTTGATGTGTGCTTCAATAGCCTTTACAATAATGCTAACCCGAAGCAGAAAGGCAATTATTCAGAGAGTGAACAGAGGTTCCCCAAGTCTAAGAGATAACAATAACCTTACTAATTAAAGCCTTGTTGTCTTCTTCACATGAATTAATTGGAAATTGAAACATTCAGAGAGATCATCTAGGCCAATGTCTGCTATGGGGGGGAGTGGGGGGCAATAGCCATATCTGTACTCTGGAAGTTATAGTTCCCAAGCAGTTTCCTGGATAATTTGTCTGTTCCCTTTATACTATGTAGTTTTGTCTACTGGGTGTCAGGACAATTCTGGGCTACAAAATAGCATGGGGTAACAAGGGAGCAGAAGCAAGGGGTAAAAAGCCTGGCTAGTTGGTGACATGGGACTGGGGGGCTTATGCCTAGGTGGATCTACATGCTAGGCCTGAGGAGCAAAGGTGCTGCTAGACAGCCTGTTGAAGGCACTCTTTTGATGTTAGCCTGAACTAACCCACGTGGACCTCCTGGGCCTGAGCAAAAATGCTGTTCATTTGGTGCCCCTGCCTGAGCACTGACCACAAGCATTCTGATGAACTCGAAGCACCAGCCAGGCACTGAGTGCTGACTATATCAGCAAATTCCTGCCAAGGCAGCATCCACCGTAATGCTCTAGACTTAAGAGAAAACAACAATAAAGAGGTCTTCAGTCCCTGTTGTCTCTTTCCCTAATACTAAGCTCAGTTCTAGGCTTGCCCACGTTTGTCTGAAGAACAATTTGTGCCCCGAGACAAACCAGGAGGCGCTTGCTGCTATTACCAGCAGCCCTCATTCTACATTGGGTGGTGTTGCAATATGTGTAAATCAGCCTAGCGCTTCATCTCTTGGTTTTCTTAATCAAGACTTCAATTCCAGCCTTTGAAGCAGGCTTTACTCACAACAGACCTATTAAGTTATTTGCTTCTGCTATTGTATATCCAGAAGATCCACACATGCCCCACAGTTACAAAGAAGCCATCCAGAATGACACCAGTATTTATGTAAATCTGCAGGATTTATCATTTGGCGTAGAGTTTGAGCCAAAGTACCATGGAATAGTATTCCAGCAAATTCTTCCTGCCACAGGAAAAAATCAGGAGCTATTGGCTTCCAGTCACACCATCTCTAATCCTAGCCTCCAAGCAATGAATGATTCAGCAGCAGGCTGAGATCTTCCATGCATTGTTTTGATCCCTAATGCTGCCCAGTCCTTTTCCTTTCATATGTAACAGAGGGCTGCCAGCAGCTGTGGTGAGTGGCTGTTGTTCACCAAAGGGTGTTTAGGAGACACCAGATGTTGTAGCTGCTGAGGTATGTTAGCATTGGGCAGGGTAGAGTCAGGGTGGCCTGAAAAAGGAGACTTGCTTCTGGAGCTGGGAAGTCCTCATGGGTGGAACGGATGGTGATCTTGGCCAGATAGTGCTCACTGAGATAGGCTGATGGAGTTATTTAGCCCTTCGCACTGACACCAACTCCCATCCTGACTTCCCACTGGGCCAATTACAGCAGGAAAACAGGCTCTTCCATCCCAACCATTAAGTGTGTGCCTGTAGACACATATGTAGTAGTCCCTACCTTATACCAAAGTAGTCCAAAAGTAATTTGCTCCTTTCAATGCCAGCCCTTCTCTTGCTTATCTGATCTTTGTGAATCACTTGGGCTTCTCAAACCCTGCTGTTTCTAATCCTGGCCATCATCTTAGCACAGGACTTCTGGGAGCTCATCCTTATGTAAAACAATTAAGCCCTGGAGGAGGCTGTGCAGGGTCTCATCCCAGGCGCTCAGATTTACCTCATGGTAAAACAGGAAACTCTTCAGCTTCAGGTGAATGAAGACCTGGCCCTGCCCTAAGCTTTCTAGGGTGTTTCCACTGCCTTTGAGCTTTGATTAGCACTGGTGCCACATGGCTGGGGATTTGTGGCTCCTATGTCTGAGGGACCACGTGGAAAGGTAAGGGTATAGAGAGCTGCGTGGGTCACTACATGAATATGCCTTCAAAGCTAAACAAGCAGAAGTGAAGGTGACATCCTCTGAGGGAAATGAGGGAAAACATTGAGCTTTGATTTGTTCAGTCGTGTTTAAAAAAAAATGCAGCAGAAGGCATAATGGTGAGGATTTGGCTTAGTCTGGGCTGAAGTGGTCCAGAGCTTTGTGTTCTGTTCTGTTCTGCTTGGTCCTTTCTACATATTTAGTAGTAGGATGGCTACCATGTGGGCAAAAGTTTCATTTTATTCATTTTGTACCACCCCAGGGTCTGTAAGCAAGGATATCAAGCCTATTGGTAGGACTCAAGCTGGCTCACAAAGGGCGGTGATTTCTGTTTGGTTCTTGTAGTCCTTTAAAACCTAAGAGTTAGCATCACATGGGGTTAAGGGTCAGAATTAATTTATGTTCAGCTCAACATTACTGGACTAGAACGTTAAAAGCAAAAGGTGAAGTTTTATTTATAAGAGCTTATCTGGATAAGGGTTACATGATATGAAGGCAAATTTGCTTTGATTTGCTCAGAAGCAGGATGAGATTTTCTGTAAAGCTAAAATGTAGGCATTGCAGTTTGCACCTAATATACAGGAAACTACAGCATAAAACCAGATGGGATTGTTGCTGAGGCCTAAGACAAAGAGGAAGATGGGTGGTAGGTCTCAGAAAAGCAGAAGTTATCCTCATTGTGAAGAGAAGTGAGTGGCAAGCGTGGCCGATCACTGAATGTGAGGCTGGTGCCAGGAGTGTTGAATGGAATACCTTTGTTTAGGACAAGCAGGAATGGTTGGGTGCTACTGGAAAGGCTGAGAGTTACTTGTTCCTACTACTACCATTGTCCTGCATTCATCTTCTAGGCAACCTTGCTCAGGTTATTTCTTTTGATTCTATGGTTCTTAACACTGACCTTAGCCTCAGCAGAATAGCCCAAGGCAAAGTATATGCTGATAATCCCTGCTGGCACCCTGCATCATCCTCCATATTTACACTGCATTTTATTCTGTTCTGAACTTCCTCAGACCCATGTATACTAATGGGGTGGGTTGATCCTGGCTGGATGCCAGGTTCCCACCAAAATCCAGTCTATCACTCCACCTCCTCAATTGGACAGAGGAGAGAAAAGATAACGAAAAGCTCATGCATTGAGGTAAGGAGAGGGAGAGAGAGCACTTGGCAGTTACTGTCATGGGCAAAGCAGACTAAGATTGTGGAAATTAGTTTAATTTATTACCAATCAAATCAGAGTAGGATAATACAAAATAAACCCAAACCTTAAAACACATTCCCCCAACCTCTCCCTTCTTCCCAGGCTTCCCAAATCCATTCCTGATTTTCTTCTCTTCCTCCTTCCCTCCAGTGGCACAGGAGGTGGGGAATGGTGGTTCCAGTCAGTTCATCCCATGTTTTTGCTGCTCCTTCCTTCTCAGGGCAGGGGGGAGGATTCATCATACTCTTTCCCTGCTCCAGTGTAGCATTCTTCCCTTGGAAGACAGTCCTCCACGTACTTCTCTAATGTGGGTCCTTCTCCCAGGCTACAGTTCTTCATGAGCTGCTGAAGCGTGGGGCCCTTCCATGGGGTTCAGTCCTTCAGGAACAGACTGCTCCAGCATGAGTCCCCTGAAGAGTCACAAGTCCTGCCAGCAAACCTGCTCTAGCGTGGACTCCTCCAAACTCCATGGATCCACAGGTCCTGCCAGGAGCCTCCTGCAGTGCAAGCTTCCCACTCACAGACTCCTTTGGCCATCCACCTGCTCCAATGTGGGGTCCTCTGTAGGTTGCAGAATACGTATCTCCTCTTCTGTAAAACTTCACAGGCTGCTGGGGGCAGCCTGATTCACCATGGTCCTCACCACAGGCTTCAGGGGAAGATCTGCTCCATCATCTGGAGCACCTTCTCCTTCTTCACTGACCTTGTTGTCTGCAGAGTTTTTTCTCTCACATTCTCATTCCTCTCTCCAGCTGAAATTGCTCTTGCAACATTTTTTTTTTTCTTCCTCCTTAAATATGTTACTGCAGAGACACTACCATCGCTTATTAGCTCAGCCTTGGCCAGCGTCAGGTCTGTCTCAGAGCTGGCTCTATTGTTTCTATCGGACATTGGGGAAGCTTCTAGCAGCTTCTCACAGAAGCCACCCCTGTAGCGCCACCCCACCATCAAAACCTTGCCACAAAAACCCAGTACAACCAATTTATCATCCAACCCATCCCTCCAGCTGTGAGCTTCCCTATACCCAAGAATCCTTGGCCGATTTCAGAATTATCTACAGCTCTTTAGAAACTTACCTCTGTGCTTGTGTACCCCAGGTTATCTTCTTTGAGTGCAGCCCTGAGCCCCAGCCCTAACACAGGAGACTGCTTCAGTGAAGCACTGCTAGCTCAAGGGTTGATAAGTCAATTACCCCTAGAGACAGCAGCACTTACTGTAGGTCTTTAGTCCTTGCTTTTAACATAGTGGTAGACTCAGGTCTTTGGTTCCTTCTGTCCTTATCTGTAAGCATAACCCTAAATTTAGTGCTAGCCTATTAGCTCAGTCAACTTAACCCAAACCATTAGATAATTAGCTGTGACGGCAACCTCTCATAAATAGCGCTTGCTCTAGGAGGACCTATAGAATGAGATACTTAGCCCTGTTACTTCCACAGTTCTTTCTCTTCTTTCCTCAAGAGACTCTACAACACACAGTCATGAGCCCAGTTCTCCAGCTCCTTGTGATAACTCCAGTGATACCCTGATGCATGTTACAGGAACTTCTTATTGTTGGCCTTTCCTGGGGCTGTTGTATCAACAAAGTGTAGGCAGCCTTGGTGGGATTTGATGCCCCTTATTTTGGACAGCCCAGTTCCCTAGGGTTTGTCTAAGCCATCCATCTCTAGTCAATCCAGGGCACTCAGCTTACTCAGGGACACAGCTCTATGTGTAATTAATCATTAAGCAGGTTACCTGCTGTGGTCTGCATACAGCCCCTGCACTGTGATTTGGGATGTGTGGGAGGGGAGCCCACGCTGCAGGGGCTGCCCAGTCCCACTGCAGGAGGGCTGTAAACACAAGTCCTCAGTGATGCTTATACACTTGATGCCATGGATTTCAGCTTCAAGGAGCTGGGATGCTGCTCTGAGACAGTCAGCTGAGCCCTTCCTTGAGACACTTGCCACTTCTGAAAAAGCCTTTGAGACCATCCATCTGTGTTCATCCAGTGTGTGTTGAGCAGGAAGGGATGGCACGAAGAGGCCGTGGAGAGATGCAACAGTTGGGGGAAAACGAAACAACCCCACAAGGTCCTTTTTTGTTAGCTGTTAGAAAAAACACCTGGTGGGGAGCTGATTTCAGCTGCAGTGCTGATATCAGCTTGATATTGTGGTGCTGTCTTGGGTGGGGTCTTTGCAGAGAACAACTTTGTTACAAGAACATTAAAGCTGTAATAGCTGGCTTAAACAATGCAAGTAAAGGGAAATAAAAGAGTAGGATAAGAAAGTTAATTGTCATAATTAGCCAGGAGGAGAGAATGGAATAGGCTGCACTGGGGGGAGTGGAGGCAGCAAAGTGCTGCTGGGCTACCTGCTGCAGGTGTTGAGCTGTAATGGCAAAGGCTCAAAAAAAAGTTGAGAGTTGTGTAATTAATACTCCATGACTACATGCAAATAGGTGCCCTCACAAGTAGTTGAATAACTGATTTTGTTAGAGGGATGCTGCATAATTCCAAAATGTGTTTTCCTTTCACAGCTGCCTGAGTTTCTTCCTCCTCCTCCACATATCTGTTTCAGGAGTTGGCTTTCTTATTGAATTGTTTCCTGCATCTTGCCCCATTTCAGTGCTGCTAGAGAGAGATCCTTAATAACCTGGCCTAGCCAAAGCAGGAGGAAGTGAAAGAAGGATCTCTGGGAACCTACACCATAGGCAGCAGGGAAGAAAAGAAGAAAGTCCCTGCAGGGGAGGGAGGGAGGGGAAAAAAAAATTCAGCGGCTGGCTTGGGCTACAAGTATGCTGAGTTATGGAGAGTGGTGTCAGCTGTACTTCAACAAAACAGCTTCTCCAGAGGAGCAGACGTTGCTGCCTCCAACCTCCAGAGCACACGGTACAGCCCTGCAGGATACAGAGAGGAGGAAAAACCTGCACTGGGGGGCTGAAACACAGGGTCCATCCTTTGTGTTCCTTTCACCCCAACCCCATGAGTTATTGAGGTTCCACCTTTCAATCCCTAATGACTCAAAGGGCAGGATGCAGAAGAGAGGAGCAGGAGGTGAAGACAACGGGCTCAAGTACCCTTCTAGTGGTAGCTGGTACACCTAAGGAGAAGAAGGGCAGGCTGGGCCGTTAGTGTGTGTGGTGGCTATAGGAGCACCTACTCACCTGTGAGGTACAGACAGGACACCCGTCAGTGACAACACCCCTGGCACTTGCTGCTTTCAGGGTAAAAGCAAATGTAGGCATCTAGGAACTGTCTTTAAGGTCTACTAAGTTAAGTCTGCAGTCAAAAATGAAGTAAGACAGATATATTTGCGGCTTAATGGCCTTTTTAAGACGAGAACAGCATTTACTGTGACCTAGGCACAAAGTAGGTACTAGTTTGGAGCAGCCGTTCCTTGGAAAGCCTTGTGACTTCTCATTTGCTTATATGTTAGAAAAAGATCTCAAGTGGATGTGAGCATTTCCAATGAGGAACAAGGATAGCTTCCTGGCCTGGGTTCTTTTAATGGTTTGAATGAAGGATGGGATGTCAGATAGGGCTGAATTTAATCCATAGTTAAAGGATTATTTCTTGGCTCCTTGACAACTGCATATTCAGTGGAAGCCTGGTGATCTTGAGTATGTCACAATATATTATTAATAACCTCATTACATATTAACCATGTCACAACTTGGATCTGCAGCCAAACTTTGCTGGCAGCAGACACTCTTATACTGACATCCTAACTTCACTGTTGTCAGCCAAATGCCTTTTAGGCAAAATAGGATTGGACTGATTGTTCCGGAAGGTCATTAAGGAGGATGAGGGGGCAAACCCAAAAAATGAGGCTGGCTCTGGGCTTCTGGCAGGTTTCTCCAGGAGCAGCAATGACTTTCTTCCTCTGGTTCACCTACCTCCCATCCTCTTGTGGGGAGCAGAAGAACTACCCCCAAAACCTAAGTATCTCTCAAGAGCTGGTCTGCACCTTTCCCCAGCAGAGGCCTCCCCAGAAATAAAACTTTCTGGGGAGCCAAGGTGCTGGGGCTTGCTCTCCCTGAGGGCAGCCCTGCTGGGGGGCTTGGCAGCAGCACCCTGCTGCAGCCCAGTGCCTTGCCCAAGAGCACATCTTCTCCCCAGGTGGGTCAGCTCCTGTCACTCGCTATTGGCAGAGAAGCCTCAATACCTGACAGAAGAAGATAATTAAAGCTGCTTGGGAGACCTTCGAGGAAGCCATAATCCTCTGGCACACTGACAAGGCGCAGGTGCCGCTGGCAAGGAGCGGTCAGGCCTTGGCATGGAGCCCCTGTCACCCACCAGGCATCAGGAGGGGGCAAGGGGACATCTTTAGCTCAGACAAATAAACCTAGCTTTCCTGGAGACTGCAGGCTGCCTGGCTGGAAAATTTTGCCCCTTGCATCTTGGTCTCTGGAGAATTTTGTTGCTCTGGAACAATATCTAGGGCCTAGAGCAAACCCAGGAAAACAAACAAGGCTTGGGAAAGCAGCAGGAGAGCAGGAAGAGGCTTGATAGGTTGCAAAAGTCACCCAGTGCTGCAACTGACCCTTTGCTCTGTGGGTGCATGACTCAATAAATACCTTCTCTCTGGGCCAAAGACTGCCCGTTAGTGTAAACTTGAGGCTGTCGCTGCATCAGCAGAGGCAGGTATTACAAAGGGTACTGAAGGCAGCAGCTGGGGGACAGGGGAGAGGAATAAAGCACTGCAAAGATACAAAGTCAGAAGTAAGTTACTTGCAGCTGCCGCAGTCTTTGGTGATGCAGGAGCATCCAAGTCCTTACTGCTGGGTTTGGATTTGGGTTGTTAGGCTGGGGTGGGGTTGAAGCTATTGTTGATAAGTAGTATAGAGGAAACTGTAAGAGTTTGTTTCCTGTATCTCACACGACTGCTATGGAGAAGGTAAAGATGACTTACTCTGTCACAGCAGGAGGTAGAAGCAGAATCCAAAGGCATCAGGTTTTTAGACTGATCAAATGAATGCTTTCAAGGGTTTTCACATATATATGTATGGAAGTGTATATATAAGAAACATTAAAAATGTGTGCCTGTATAAGTATTTTTTTAAATGGTGACTATTAAGAACAGTGTAGAATTCTGGAAATATCTAAATACTTACCACAGTGTTCACATTACCCTTATTATGGGAGGTGGAAGGTATTTTCCCTATGAGTATTTTATTTCCTAACTGCTTAGAGCAGGACTATGTTTTGATTCTTCCTTAGGCTTTTAACATGGGGAACTCTATTAGGAAAAGTTTTTTTTTACTGAGAGAGCGTTGAGGCATTGGAACAGGCTGCCCAGGGAGGGGGTGGAATCACCATTCCTGGAGGTGTTTAAAAAACGTCTAGATGTGGCATTTCAGGACATGGTTTAGTGTTACTGATAATATTTAGTAGATGGTTGGACTTGATGATCTTGAAGGTCATTTCCAACTGTAATGATTCTGTGATTCTAAGACACTGCATCTGGGGAATGCTGGTGTGATCCAGATTGTGTTTACTGGGTTGGGAATATGTGAACGGGAAGAACTGTACCAGTGTTTGTGCCTGTGCAAATGGATGTTTCTTCCTCTTTCTTTTGCAGCCAAGATTTGATTTCTTTCTGACAGTGGCAGTATCTCATAGGACTGGATTACAGGGTTGCGGCAGTGATGTGTCTGACTCAAACCTTTGTCAGCCTTGAGGGATACACCCTGAGGCAGCTTTTAGCCACCCAGATACTCTGATAGACTTTAGGGAGCTGAGATGGAGTAGTTTAAGCTACAAACTGCTGTGGTACTGAGTGGTCAGTGGGATTAGGTTAGCAAAGCATTGTATGAGCAGCGGTGCATTACTGCGCTCTCCTTTCTTGTTTCTGAAAGCAAAGAATTATGGCCCTTTCTTTAAGTCCTTTGGGCTGGGGTGAGTGTAGTGGATGTAGTGCTCTGAGAGGTCCCTGCCTTGATAAGTGGCTCATTTTTGCTGTAAAAATAAGAAAAAAACCTATTGTTTGTGAATGCGTGCATGCAGATGTGTGCCCATGTGTGCAGGCAGAGAGCAGGCACGTGTGTGCCTGTAAGCCTGGGTGTGCAGGTAGGCAAGAGCGTGTGCCTGTGTAGGTAGGTACACATGCATGGCACCCGACCGTCCCTGTGATCACAGTGAAGAAAGAGCCACATTAAAAAGCTGAAGTAGCTTGAGATCCCATCCTTATTGCCTCTGGTCTGCTACCTCGCCCAGCCTCGCCCTGTCCCACGTCCCTGTTAATTACTCACAAACAGCAGCAGGGACGCAGCGGCAGCCAGGGTTGCTGCACGCTCGCCACGGGCCTGATCAGCTGGGCAGGTTCTTCTCCGGGAAGCCGAACCCGCCTTGTGGTGCTCATGCCAACTTGTGACACCAGTCAAGCAAAGGGCTAAGGGAGAGCCCTGATTGCAAGCTTGCAGAGGGGACAATGGCATACATGAGGGCCCCTTGCAGCACATCTCGGAGCAGTTCTGGACATTTTGCGTGGAAACAACCTGACTTTAACCCCGGTGGGGAGTTTTCTGGATGTCTTAGAGCGTGCACAGGACTGTTGTCTGGATGGAGGCAGCAGGATGCTGAGGTGTGTGTCCCCAGCCCAGCCTCTCCAGGGGCCAGGAGGAAGTGGACAAGGTGGCAACTGAAGGAGTGGTTCCAGCTGCCTGCAGACATCAAGCACTATGCTGGCCAAGTTCCTTAGGTTGGTATCCCTCTGGTCTGAATGGGAATCAGATGCATAAAATCCCTTGGAAACTGTCTGACATCTTTAAGGGAATGACAGCCTCCCCTAGAGCAGCTTTTCCTGGCCCACTTCAGCCTGGAGAGACACTGTCAGGGGACTGGCACAGCCCTAACACCCCCAAAATGATGTGAAGCAAAGCAGTCCCTTTCTGAAGGTGAGCTTAGATAGCTGTGCTGCTGCTGGGGAGCTGCATCCTCTGCCCAACCGCAGGCCAGCTCTGCTTCACCTCTACTTTTTGACTGCCAGCATGCACCCAAGTGTGTGGAAACAGGGGGCTCCCATTCAGGCACACGTCTTTGATGGTGGGGAGAAGCCAGTGTGTTCCTCTGTGTTGGCATTTTAGTTTATTTTTTCTTTTAATTCCTTCAGGAAGGAGGCAACTAATTGAGAAGTGAGAGAAGCTCAAAGGGAGGAAGGAGAGAATGAGGGAGGCCTCAGCTTCCCCATTGGCACAGGCTGGTTATGAGCCATGATGGCTACCCAGACATTTTGCTTCATTGGGTGTGCTGCCAGCCCAGCTAATTACCACTGCCTTCACCATTAGGCTTTACCCCGGATTAAGAATGGAGCAGCTGTTTTGGTTATTAATGGGGAGAAACAAATAGAGAAAGTCCAGTGGCACCTGCAATGTCACCTCCCTGCCAAAAAGCCATCTGGAAAACCTCAGCCAGCCTCATCTGGGCAGGAGCCCCCTGCGATGGAGAGGCAGGTGGCAATGAGCCAGAGCCACCTGTAGCAGGGTGTGTGCCGACTCATGCCACGTGAGCTGCTGGGCTTCACCCACTACCCAGGGTAAAGGGCTGCCTAGTGCTGGCAGGCCTGCAAGGAGAAAGAAGAAAGGGTGTTCCACCAAAAGCGTGTCTGGGATTGTATCCTTGGCACTGCTGTGGTCCCGGGAAGAGGATGTTGGAAGCAGTTCATAGAATCACTTAGGTTGGAAAAGACCTTCAAGATCATTAGGTCCAACCCTAAGTTCTGCACCTCTTCCTTTCCCTAAAGCTGGCAGAGCCAAGGATGGGAAGTGAGCCCCTGCTTCCAACTCTACAAAGCTTTTTGCTTTGGAAATGTCCCAGAGATGGAACATTTTCAGCAGAGAAAACACTGCCACAGTGAAACCAAGGGCAGTGTGAGGCTGCAGGTTGTAGCTGTGGCAAGGGAGTTTGTCTGAATCTGCACTAGTTTGCCTGGTTTGCTTCACTAAAGCAAACTTCTTCCCTGGGAGCCAGTGCACTGAGAAATATGTCAGGAGCCCAAAGGGCAAGGGGAGGACAGGAGAGGTCCTGAGAGCAGTTTGACTTGGCAAACAATGGAGCGGTACCACACTTCCGTAATAAACCACCATCCAAATCCGGATTTAGGACAAGTGGAAACAGAAGGCCCTGTCTTCTCGTAAGTGCTCGGTGTCCCCATGCTGCTCTGCTCCCCCAGGCCATGGTTATCACTATAGCAGCAGCCATGCAGCGCGGCTTCCTCCTCCTCCTCTTCTTCCTTACTGCTCCCTGTGGGTGAACTCACTTTGGGTGTAGGCCACACAGCCTTGTGTGGAAAAACAAGGAGAAAGCTTGATACCTCCTACCCATCCTGAAGGTACTACACAAGTTGTACTCTAGCTTCACCAGACAGAGGGGTGCTGCTGTGCTCAGCAACTGGGACCAAGTAGGAAGGTATTGGGGGATAAAGGCTTTGGGAAGCTGGTGGTCAAGCTAAGTTAATCTCAAGGCATCTAGTGTCTTCTTCAGGCTGAGATGGACTAGTCTGCTGATTAGAGTTCCTTTTTTTGTTTTTTTTTTCTTTAAAAAGGAAGATGTTGGAGATTTTTGTGAGCCCTTAAGACTGGCAGAGAGACTTGAAGTTAGACTAAGTCAGCCTTTATATTGACTGCATACAAACTTATAGACTTTGATTTTGCAAATGTCTAAACCCCATTACATGTGTTCTTGGATAAATGTTCCTAATGTCAGTTATAACTGTGACCTGCTTAAGTTCCTATGATACCCATAGATAAGTATCTTTTGCATAGAGAGAGACAATGCTGGGATAAAGCCAGCCTCACGGGGGATTTAAAACACATGGTAGACATCAGGAATGGTAGCACAGGACATGGCATGTTTTGCCTGTTAGTGGACTAAGAAAAGCAATCCTATTTAAATAGCTAAAAAGGAAAGGTATTGGACCCGGTCCCTGTTAAGGCAGGGTCAGGGCATGAACTCATGTGAAAACTGGCTCTGCCAGGATTTTTTTTCCTCTGATCTGATCAGGTGATGGAGACTTTTGGGGAGGCTCATCAGGGAGATTTGTCTCTTGTGCGTGTTGTGAGTCTGCAGCCTGTGGGCCCTTATTCCTGCCTCGGTCAAGAGTTACTCTCTGCCTGTAGGGCAGAAACTGCCCCAGGGAGCAGAGCCTGCAAATGAGCTCTTGCTGGCTCTGCCAGGGAAGAGTGCAGAGCACCTTTCTTTCCCTTTTGTCATTGCCACAGCTGTACTATCTATCTTGTGCTTCTGCGTGTTTCTACTTGAGCCTCTCAGAGCCAGGTGTTTCTATGCAGATTGCAAGTTGCTCTTTATTAGCTTTTAAATGGTCTTTGATCTACACAACTGCAGAGAATAGCCTGAAAGCCTCTCCTACAGCACTTTAAAAACACAAGGTCAATAAGGTGGTGGTAGAAGTGATTTTAAACCCCGTTTTTCCTCGACTGCCTGCCATGCGGTTCCCTACAAGCCGAGGACTTCCCTGCTGAAGCAGCGAGGGCTTCGCAGCCCAGCCAGGCGTCATGCCTGCCTCCCCACCGGCACCACCTCCTCCCAGCCGCAACACGCTGCCCCCCGGCCCCATGGCTCACTGCCCGCAGCCCATGACGCTCAGCCGCTGAGCGACTGCGGCAGCCCAACGTGTTGGGATCTGCCTTCTGCCACCTCCCCTGTTGAAAGGGCTTCCTGTGCTGTTACGTTGCTCTGTTTAATCAGCGCTCGCTTTGGGTTGTGAACCTCTCCCTGGCTCCGGTCGGCGAGAGGAGCGCCAGTGCTTGGCGTTTTGCCACAGCCCACAGGTTAAAGTGTGTCCCAAAAGCAGGGAGAGGGGAACGAGCAGAGCGGTGTCGTGCATGACCCATTACTTCACAATACCAAACTGGTGTTGCAAAAGTAGTTGAGGACTTCATGAAGAGACCTGGGCACACATGTGCGCAGGTTTAGCCAAAGAACAGGACAGGCTAAGCATGGCTGACATCTTATCTCAACTCCTGGCTCCAGGACTCATGTGTAAAGAAGCCCAGAACCATTTCTTCCTTGCTTGTGTGGGTCTTCTTCAAAGAAACAGATTAAAATCAACACTGCTTGAAGAAAGTCCTCCCTGCATAAAGTAGGGAGGGAAAGGGAAAGGCTAGACACCCTCTCCCCAAGGCACAAGGATGATGGGATCTGATCAACAACTGAGCCCAGAGGCAGCTGGGGAGGTTTGCACTCTAGCAGCAGAGAGCACTGCAGCACCTGAAGGCTTTGCCTGGGTTTTGGGGGACACCTGCAAGCTGGTCTGCACCTTATCCCATGCAGCTGGGGTTAAAGGACTGTGAAGGCGAGCAGATATTTCCCCTGCCAGAACTCTCTGCTAAAGAAGACCTCATAGAGCAGCTCCCACATGCCTTGTTTTTCTTGCAACCTTGTTGTGCAGAGCAAAGATGGTGCAAGAGAGGAGGCAGGAATGAAAGGGCTGAGGTTTGCCTCCGGGCCTCTTTGCAATCACCCAGCAATTCTCTCCTCTCACCGCCACCACCAAGCATGTTTGAACCGCAGGCTTGTTGAGTCCTCTCAAGGCCTGTAGAAACACGGCGCTGCAGCACCTCTTGCTAGGCAGCAGGTAAATAAAGCTACCGATGCTGGGAACAAACTGTTGCAAAGACAGGTAATTCATCAGAGGCTGCGCTATCCCCCGGAGGCGGAGGCTAGGATGGAGGAGCAAGGAATGGGGATGGTGTGAGGCACCTTCCCTGCTGCTGGGGCTCCTGCACAGGGAGCCAGCACCAGTAGCTGCTGGCAGAAACCCAGACGACACTACTGCAGGCATGCAGGGAGATGCCAGGTTGCAAACTCACGTCTAGAGATGAAAAGGTGAAGCTAATGGTCATTAAAACCATTTCACCATATCTTTTTTTTTTTCCCCCTACATTAATTATTCCTTGGGCTGAAATAGCCACACTGGGCCATGGTCAGAAGCCCCAAGGCAGCAAGCGATCATGCTGTACTCAGAAACCCTGCAAGCAACCTCTACTGATTTTGGAGGTGACCAGGAGGAGCTTACGTTCACCTTGCAGACCTTTCTGCTGCCAGGGAGCAGGTAGGCAGCATGAGGGACCTGGAGCAAGGCTCAGCTTCATGGTGGTCTCTGTGCCTTCACACCACCTCTCAAATCTCCTTGCTGAGTGTGCAGGGTTTTTGTGCATGTTTTAGAGGTTGCATGAGTGCTGGAGCTGGTGTGTGAATGGGCAGAGCCTATGGCTTAGGAGCTGGTTCACACCGTTGCCTTGGCTTGCTTCAGGGTGTGGGCCAAAGCTGGCAGAAATCAGTGTGGGGAACAGGTTTTCTTTCAGACTTGAGACAGCTGAGTTCAACCTGCCAGCTTAGCTGAGGAAAAGAAGTGAAATGATACCGAGTGTGCATTTATGGTAGGGTCTGGGCATTTCTCTTTTCTTTTGGTAGGGGGTTTTGTGTTGGTTTTTTTTTGTGTAGGTAAGTAGCAAGAAAATCTAGTGTTAGGCCATTACATTGTTCTGTGTATTTTTTTAAAGAACATGACTAAGATTGGAAAGAAGCAAATAAATGTCTTTAAGCTTTAGGTCAGCAGCCTAGTTAAGACTTCAACTAAGTCAGAGGAGTGCAGATGCGACCAGGAAAGTCACTTGCAAGGAGACCTTTACAAAACAATAATTTGAATTGCTGCATTAGTGCTAATTTAGCACCCCCATTCACCCTTCCTGCCTCTAAGGAAGGCTGGTTTACAGGGATAAATATCCACTCCAATACTGGCAGCATGTCATTGCAACCCCTTCACTGTTTGGGGGTTTTTTTCCCTCCAGTGCCAGCTGCGTTGCCTTCCATGTAACGCATAGCTGGCGCCTGTTATTGTGAAAGATGGCATGGAAAATAAAGACTCATGAGTGTGGCCTCATGTTTAATTAGAAGCTAATGTGCTATTATTATTAGGCACTGAAGGAATGTACTGGCAAAGCAGTGCTTGAGTTGTTTTAAAAGCATTTTGTAAGTGTACTTTCCCCTTGCCTAGCTGGCATGCACCACCTTTACTAGGAGGCACAAGACTGCTGTTACCTGGTCTTATGGTCTTACAGCTCTTCTGCAGTTCAGGCAAATACCACTGGAATTAAAGGATCTGAAATCTCACTCTTGGGAGGACTCTGAAATAGAAGGGTATGGTGTGTACTAGGTTAGGCCAAGTGTTTAATCACAGTGGCACAGGACTTGAGAGACTAAGTGGTCTGTGGCTGAATTTGCTATAAAGAGAGAGTGACTAAGTATGGCTTACTGACACATAACAACCTTATTGGTCTGAAAAGAAGTTGAAGGAAGCAGTAAGAAAATTACAGTTTTATTTAACAAGAGGTTTCACTGTCTGCCTCTTTAAGGAGCTTGCTGTAACTGCCACGCTCCAGGAAGGGGTATATTGCTTTGTAACCACCATATATTGGCATGAGCGTGGCTTCACCATTACTACAGTTTCATTAGGCAGTCAGTGATCTGTCTTGAGATTCGAGAAACTGAACTGGGGGAATTGCACATAGATACACAGAGGTACCTATCTGGAGCCAAGAACAGTATCAAACAGCAGCAGGCTCCCTGAGCCCTCTGCAAGCACTCATCCTCCTTTGGTTACTGCCTTCAGCCACTACCACCTCCAATGACAGGAGGCTGGTTTTTTGTTTTTAAGAAAGTATTGACTGTCATGGGGCTAAATTCCCACAGAGGCACTCTGGTCCATCAAACCAGACACTGAGGTGACACTGAGGTAACACTGACATTCCTATCATGGCCATTAGGTATGTGCAAAAAGGTCTTAAGCACGAGCAGCTTTCCCGGGAGGGGAGGTGGAAGCAAAGCAGGACACTGCTGCTTGCTCTCTGGCACTGATGGTGGGAACACACCACCAAGGGGAGGTGAGGTACCTGTCTAGGTGGCATCTCACTAGTCAGCAAGGAAGCTGCAAAAGCCTTTGACTTGGCTTCAAGGTGGGGAAGAAAACTATAAACTCCCTGAGCAGATACAGCATAATAGGAAAGCATCTCAGTTGTACATCGACATATTATACACATAAAGTCTAGGTTATGTGGAGTTTTATTCTGTAAAATTATTCTGTAAGTAACACCTCTCATTCAAGCTCCTGAACTTCTATATAAAATCTGAGGGGAATGTAAAACTTAGAACAGCCTCAACAGCTTGGACCAACAGCAGTAAACACACTACAGTTGTGTGCTGCTTCTGCTCAATGGGTTTTCAGTTGCTTAAACAACTACAGAAGACAGACAGAAATGGAACACAATCTTTTATTAATAACAGATCACATCTGAACTTTGAAAAGAGTGAAATTAAAAGGTGTATTAAAACATACCCACTCTAAGCAATCTATTTTCTTTAGTAGAAAAAAGCATACAACAGGTAGAAATACTATATACACAGTATATCAGTCTAGTCATCAGCCCCTCCAAACATTATTTCTCAAATGGGTATGATGGTGTTAGAATATACCATCCAGTCACAGTCCAGTATGAATTTTAGCTTTTGACTTTTTCATTTAAGACAAATGGCTAAGCACCAAGTTCAGCTCACTGATCTTAGAATACATATAAATTGGAACTCTATATGAAAGATACCAGTGTTAAGCTTTTACTTCTGCTCATATATTTTGGGATCCTGCCTTGTTCATAAGTCTGCCTCGTCAGTTTTGAGTACATGGAAATTTTTAACCAGTCTCCATTAAACAGAATGCCTTCTGGTAATGAAACATGATTAAGTAGCCCTTTCCTCACCTCCTACATTAATTTTAAGCAGATTTGTGTTACTTTACACCGAAAGCTTTGAGCTCAAACTATAGATCACTGCAACAAACCAGGAACCAACATTTTTTTTCATTTTTTCTTTGTTTTCCTTTTTTTTTTTTCTTTTTTTATTTTCAGAAAATAAAAAAAGCAGAGTGCTAGCTCTTAAATTAGTTTGTCACTTTAAAAGACAAAAAAACACAAACCAACAAAAAACAGGGAGGAGACCCATGAGTTGCATCCTTCTCTCACAACATCCTTGGAAGGGGATTGTCAATATACAGACAGGGCAGGCACACGCAGAATGACTGACATAGGCCATGGCACGGCAGACTCCAGCTCTTAGCTTTACATCTGGCCGTAGTCCATGT
Source organism: Todiramphus chloris collaris (assembly GCA_025345505.1). NCBI lineage: Eukaryota > Metazoa > Chordata > Aves > Coraciiformes > Alcedinidae > Todiramphus > Todiramphus chloris. The sequence goes on along the minus strand of JANVCC010000017.1, from coordinate 6,707,184 downwards.
GTGGTCTTGCACACTCAAACAGAAGTAGCTTCTGCTGGTTGCACCTCAGTCCATCAGCTGACACAGCTGATGAGCAGGTCACTGCACAGCTGGAGAAGGTCCTCGTGAGTCAAGCTCCAGCAGCCTTCTCGCACCAGGTAGAAAGGTAGCAAGTTCTGTACCTTTTGCTTAAGTCTCACTTAACAACACAGTAACTGAGCTCTTACTGCTCTGCTGAGCAAGCTGTAGCAGAGGCTGACATGTGGGTCTTTGCATGTCAGTGTGTGCCCCATGCTTTAGAAGAACCTCAACTGTTTTTGTGTGCCCTCCTCGTGCAGCCAGATGAAGAGCTGTCAACCCTTCGCTATCAGAAACGTTGATATTTTCTGAACTGACAAGTTCTTCTACTACTTCAGAGTGCCCATTTTCCGCAGCAAGATGTAATGCTGTCCTATTTAAAGGGCCTCTGGCTAGAACACTGGCTCTTTCATCTATCAGCAACTTGGTTGTTGCTAAATGGCCACTGCGAGATGCCAGGTGCAGAGCAGTGTATCCTTCTGCTGTTGATGCCTCAATAGCTGCACCGTGTTTAAGGAGCAACCTCGACGTGCTTGTGTGACCAGTTTCAGCAGCTATGTGGAGAGCAGTCTGCAAGAGCGTGTTCCGTATGTTGACATCTGACTCCAGATCTATGAGAAGGCGAGCGACACGATAGTGTCCCCGTTGAGCAGCCAAGTGTAGCGAGGTCCTTCCATCCACCGTCTGCACATTCACGTCTGCACCCCGCTGTTTGGCCAGAAGCTTTACAATGGGGAGGTGACCTTGCCAGGCAGCATAGTGCAATGGCACCCAGTCATCCTTTCCTTTGATGTTCACATTAACACCTCTTCTCAGGAAGATCCGCACAATATTCTCTTGGCCATACTGACAGGCTATGTGGATGGGGGCTCTGCCTTCAAAATCTACCTCATTTAAGGATGCATTCTTATCAAGCAGCATTTTGGTGCTGAAATCATCCCCATTTTGGGCAGCAAAGTGAAGAGCAGTCCACTGATCCTCATCTTTGGCATTAACATTGATTTTCCTAGCCATAATCAGCTCCACAATGCTTTTAACTTTCTTCTCAATGGCTATGTGAAGAGGGGTGGATCCTTTCTTGTTAGTGAGGTTAGGGTTAGCATTGTACAGGAGGAGCCATTTGACACATTCTTCTTGACCAGCTTCAACAGCCAAGTGCAAAAGACTGGAGTTCCCATCTAAAACAATATCAACATCTTGAGGCTGGAGGATCTTCATCAGCTTGCTGGTATCTCCAGATAAAATGGCCTCTGTTAGCTTCCTCTTCTGTATGTCTGTAGTACCAATATCTAGATGGATATAAGGAAAAAAAACCATTTATGATGAGGTTACTGAAACACTGCAGCAGGATGCCCAGAAAGGTGCTAGAGGCCTCATCCCTGAAAACATTCAAGGTCAGGTTGAATGGGGTTCTAGTTGCAAATGTCCCTGCTCACTGCAGGGGTGTTGCACTGGATGACCTTTACAGGTCCTTTCAAACCCAAACAATTCTATGATTCTATGAAAAAGACACCATTATGATTCTGATACCTGTCAAACCCTACTTGCCAAAGGCTAACATGTCTGGTGACTTCAGCAATGACTTGACCACAAAGAAATTCCACCCCCCCACGGTCGCTGTGGAACAACTTCAGGTCAGATTTGGAGCCCCGCTTACTCTGTTTCTTGTGAAATGAAGAATGAAGGATGCTGTGGCTGATCTCCCTGCACTAATCATTGTTTGCTGAACTGGAAAATAGATGCCTGGGTTTTTTTCAGCACTGGATTGAAAAGGGAGGGGCATGTGTGCAACAGCAAGAGTCTTTATTACAATGTGCATGGGGGCTGCTGAGAAGGTGGCTTGAGCCTTCTCAAAACCAACCAAACAAAAAAACAACAACAACAAAACAAAACAAACGAAAAAAGAAAACCAGAAAACCAAACCCACAAAAAAAAGGGTGCTCAGGCTTTCGCTTGGTATAACCAAAAAAGCCACAAACTCAGCTGACTTGACTGGGAATTGGCTTTATTCCCACTTTCATTGGGATGCTGGACTAGGTGACCTCCCTTCCAACCAACCTTTATATGACTGATTCTGCAATTGCTTTGATGGAAAATCAAGTCACTGTTATTCCAAAGAGAATGAGATTTATTAAGATTTATTATTTCTCATTAGATCATATTTGGGAACCACCTCATGGGGTTTTTTTTTTTTTTTTTTTATTTCTTTTTAAATAACCACCTCCAGTAAACAAATTTGTAGTGCTGACAGCAAGAGAAAGCAAAGCTAACTGTGATTTCCAGGGTGCTATTCTTTATATAACTGCTCTCCAACCCACTGTCTCCCATGCCTCAGTCCAAACAACTGCAATAAACCACCAACAAATAAAAACCTGACCATTACCTGAACTCTCCCTTTCAAAGGAAAGGGAAAGGGAGCCTCTGGATGAAAAAGCTGAATCTACAGATGAAACTCCTGAAAGCCGCTTGTCACTGGAGGCAAGTTTGGACTCAGAAGAGCTGTGGCTGAGATCCTCAGGGCCTTCCATAGTCTGTGAAATCCCTGAATCCAGCTGGGACAACAACTCTGAGAGACTGTAATCCTTAACTGATGGTAGTGCAGGCTCCTGTTTCGGCTGGGATAATGCATACATCCCCTGCAAGAGAAGCACACAAGCATTTTAGAAAGGTTGGTAAAGAAAACTGAGCATAAGGCCCTACAGGAAAAGCCATAAGTTTGATAGTTCACAGGAAGCTTTTAAGCATTTTTTATTGAATGAAACATATGAATAGAGTCACTGGAATTTTTCAGATGCAGGAGGGCAGCTTTCATCAGTACTCATACAGCCACTAAAGCCACAGACTCCTCTGTCTACAGCAGTTTTTAAAGACCAGTGACACCCACACACTTCCAGGTTTTCTTTCCTAACTGTCCTCTTCTCTCTCAACAATCTAAGATCCACTTGCACTTAGTCCTGTGCTGAGGTTTTCCTGAGCTGGTCCATGCATCTCCTGTCAATTTGCATTCCAGTCCTTCACCAACACCCACTTCTAACAGTCAAGAAGATGCACAAAAGCAGCAAAGAGAAGGTTGCTTGGGAAGCTACAAGTCGCAGAGGTACCTGTTCCTCAAAAATCTAGTGCACTTGAGCAAGAGGCAGAAAGAGAATATACCTCAGGCTGCTGCTCTGGGGAATTCTTGGTGTCCAGATCCTGAGTTATCATCTCTTTTGTTTCATCTTCTGGTTTTTCACAAAGGGCCTCTGTTTCTGAAGTGATTTCTTTGAAGAAAAGCAAGAGAAGGTTTGTTTGGGTGTTTTTTGTTTTGCTTTGTTTTGTTTTTTTAATAGGAGAATTTTCTGAGATGCCCTGCTGCCTTTCTATATTATTATTAGAGCTTAATGGCATTGAGATACTGTGGGAGAAAGACTCCAGTTTTGACTATTCCATCTAGCACCTCATCAGCAGGTACAAGCACATATCCAGGCAAAGATAGCACAGGGCTGACTGGACAATTAGTGTCCACATTCAGACCAGACTGATGTTACGTGGTGACTACAATGCAGGACTGTGAAATGGGAACCAGTCTACTGCTGGCAGACTTGGGATCTCTCTTCCCTTTGGTCTTCGTACCTTGTTTGGGCAGGATGAGAGGCAAGAGGCAAATCTCTCCCATTAATGCTAAATGAAGCTACTTGGAGATAGCACTTGCTACATCTTTCTGCACATTTGAATTCATAACAGATTCTTTGGGCAAGTTGAAGCCTTTCACCAGAGTTCCCTTTTATCAGCAGAAAAAATGAGGGTACAAATTGTTTTGTTACAAGAAAACAATTCAGTTTCTTTGCATACAACAGTAAATTTCAAGACCCAGGGCCTTTAATGTTTTGGTACATTGAAAACCACCAACTCCAGCTTAGCATATGCTCTGATACACAGAATTAAAAATTAACATAATTTCTGGCTAAATGGATCAACTACTTCAGTACAGGTCTTACTCCTGACATGTTTACATAACACTGTCATGGTCAGACTTGTCCCCAGATAATCCCTTCCTCTACAAACAAATAAGCGGCCTGCATCATTGTCTGTACCATACAATGTGCTCTATTTATTCTGTCACAGAGGTTCAGAGCATTTACCCCAAGGATTAACAGAGTCTTGAGCAATAACGTGACTCATAGAAGAATAAATGGGCAACCAGTTACGAGGAAATCTTACCTTGAAATGTTGGCCGTTCACCAGGATCATCTTGCCAACATTTTTGCATCAGTTTGATCAAGTTATTACATGACTGAGGTCTGGATTTGGAAACAGCAGGTAGCTCTGGGCGGTGGCCTTTAACTACTTTTACCATAATATGTAAAATATTGTTTTCCTCTGTAAAGCAAAAGCACACAAATTAAGATCTCTCAGTAAAAGGTATGATTAGTCTTTTGTCAAAGAGCATTAGGCTGAAACTTTGGTATCATGCTTCTTTTTTTTTTTTTTTTTTTTATTTAAGGTTCTTTTTTTTAAAAGGGGGGGAAAAAAAAAAAAAAAAAGTTGGTTTTATTTTCTCATAACACATTTGTCAATGCAGTAACAACCAATTTCCATGTATCAGTTAAAAACAGTTGTTAGGGTGGCTGTGTTCTTCCACCCATAAAAGACAGAGAAACAGAGAACAACACTAAAATATTGCATTGTATTGCATTTGTATTTCCATATCTGCTGTAAAAAAACACGAACTACAGCTTTTGTTTAGATCAAGTACCTGAACTTCTCATAAAGGTGAAGGAAGAACACGAATCAAACAGTGCAGTAACATGGCTCTTGACTCTGAAGTCAGCCATCGGGCTAAATGGGATCTCTCACTTGGAGAAAAATTAACAGTAGACTGGAACCTGTTCAGACATGTTTGCTATACATAGGCTAGTCATACACACAGGAAAAGTCAAAGAATAAATAGCTGCCTGTTGATCAGTACATTTACTGTGGGGTGGAACAAGGCTTATTCTCACAGACAGCTTTTTTTTTTTAATAACAAATCTGTACCCACAATCTACAACTACAGAACCTCTCTACGGGGAAGCTGTTTCTGGAAACAGCACAGTTGCCTGCCAGTTGGCTTAGCTCTGCACTGTTCCTTGTTGGCCACAAACCTGTCAGAAGTCTGCACAGGCCACATGCTAATCTGGTTCTGTACAGTAAAATCCAGCAGAAGCGAAAAGGTACAGACTATGGACCCCTGCAGCAAAACGGGTTCTGCTTTCACAGCGTAGGACAAAGGAGGACTTAAACTCGTGATCAGAGTTTGAGAGGTCGAAAGTGGCTACCAGGCAAGACTCCAGAAACTTGGAAGACGTGCATGTAATGTGGGGCTGGTGGGGCAGGATTCGTGCTTATCAATGGGAAAAAGGAAAAAAAAAAACTAACCATCAAACTTACCTGCAAAAGGTTTCTTCTGTGTAAGAACTCCCCAAACCACAATGGCAAAGCTACAAATAAATGCAAAAAATTTATTTCTAGAAAAGCTTTACAAAAACCAACCAATCCTGCCAAGAAACCCTCACAGAGGTATAATTTATTTTCTCAAGTTCTCTTTCCTTGCCCTTCATTTCTGCACCTAGTTCAGTTGATGTACGCACACAGCAAGATGAGGCCCAGAACCATAATCTGAAAATCTAGTTTTTGCAGGGAGGAACCTGAGGCAGCAAATAAAGGGACTTGCTGGAGGCTGCTGAGTTCTTGGTAACATTTACCAACTATCCCACACCAACACTGGCAAAATCAAAGAGCAGCAAAGCTTTGCTGTGGATTTTATTTAATTTTTCTACCCTGCAAAGAGGACTTTAAAGAAATACATTCCATTTAGAATATGACATATTTTTTAATCTACAGCTATGATTTCCTTTTCTTAATAACCTTACCCTGAAAGAACCAAAGACCTAGTGATGAAATCCACTGAAGACAACTTAAGAATTTTGTCACAGACTTAAAAAATAGGTCAGGATGTACCTTTTGGTGTGGAAATTAAAGGTGGGCAGTGTGCCTTCCATGCCAGTTGCTAATAAATGTTACTTGGGATGATAATACTGAAGAGCCAAGATCAGCTGCAATTTGTTAAAAGGCCTCTACCCTATAAAGACTTTTTACAAAGTGACCCTTTGCAAGCCGAGGCTCAAACTAGATTTAGGGGTTTGATGCTCAATTAGGTTTTATAACCAGAAAGAGAAAGCTCATTTTACAGCATTAAAGTGCTTTTAAGCATTTTCATAGTTAACTGACCTGTACACATCATGTTTGGTATCGAAACACCTGTTTTTCTCCTTGATGCGCTCTGGAGGAAGGTATGCAATTGTGCCACACAAGCCATCCATGCTGATGTCATGGGAATGGGACAAGCCATTGCATTTTGCAAGCCCAAAGTCAGAAATCTGCAAAAAATGGGGGAGGAAGAAGGGAAAAGAAGTGCATGCTACCATTAGACTTTGGAGGCCTTACAAACAAACAAAAATAGTCTATAAAGAACGATTGCTGTAACAGGATGACCCCAACAAAATATAAAGAGCTGCCAATCAGAAACAGTAAGCTAAGAAAACATCTCTGGAAGCAATACGCTATGGTAGGCTTCTCTTCATGGTTAAGCTAAAAAAAAAAGAAAGCAACCCACTTTTTGCAAGCAGCAGCAAGTTAGCCCATTATGTAGCAAATACAACAAACAGGACAATTTATTGTAATTCAAAACTAGTCAAATTTAGCTAGTGCAAACTAATGTAATTATTTGTTCTGCCACCCCCCTTCCCTATGCAGCTTCATGTTCTATGCTCTGCTTAAGCACTCTGAGCACCTGTTTTCAGACCACGAGCTCTCCAATGAGCGCGAGGGAATTGCTGTTTCAGATATTGCTGTCAGACTGACCATGCTAACAAAAACTAAGCCCACCACCAGAGGTACCAAGTGTTTTTAAATAAAAACCTACAAAAAACCCAAGGCAAAACACACGCATCAAAAACCCACACAGGGAATTCTTTTTGGCAACTAGGAGATATGGCAAGTTGGTGCAGTGACGCAGTGAACACAGCTGAAATGAACAAAACAAGTGACAGCAAGTTTATAAAAAGGAAAACACACCTCCACTTTAATTTGAAGTGTCACACAAATATGCATTCATTTGCTCTTAAAGGCATACCAATCACCAAGCAAGCAGATAGGCAAGGAATTTCCTTTGTGTCGTTTCCCACTGGTCAAAAATGTCTATTATGCTAAGTGGAAATTTCAAGAAAAGTCAAGTCTTTTTGGACCACTCAGCCAACTGATTTTTGTCTACATGTTAGATAAGATTTCCACTCCACCTCCCTGACTTATACGTTCTTTTTATCTAATACTCAGGTTTTTCAATGACTCATTCCCCTTTTGATCCTCACAGCTTCTCCTTTGAGAAAGTTCTCCCTCAAAACAACAAGCATAATTAAAAAAGCTTTTTTTTTTTTTTTAATAGGCTCCAACTTTACACTTTCAGAAGTTTCTGTCTAAAGATACCACAAAGCTAGTCATAACATGCACCCATTACTGGAAAGGGAGAAAACTGCTGCCAGCTTCAGCCTCCTGGAGAACTGGCAGGCTACAGAGCCACTGGTCTTCAAGTGCTAGGAATCTCCCTTTGCCATAAAACAAACAAAGCAACCCACACAGCTTCAGGAAGAACTTCTGCCAGGGACAAAGAGCTCAATAGAGGCATTCTCAGGAGCTGTAAGGTCTGCACCCTAGCACACAGGTATATCCAACCTGCTGTCAATCTGTAGGTTAAATCTATGGGGTAATGTGGAAATGGCTTCAGAAATAAAAAAATGAAAAAGAAAAACAAAAAGAGGAAAGAAAGGGGAAAAAGCAAAGTCACCTGGAGGAATAGTTTATTGTGCATGTAGGGCTACACTGTCAGAGGGGGACTGCTGGCACCCTCAGCAAGCCAAGCATTAGAGTCCAGGAAAGCAGTAAATAGTCAAGAAACACTGGTTCTCGAGCCAGCTTACCCTGGGAAGAGCTGAATCGACTGCCCCAGGAAGCACTGCATGAGTTTGGGGCACTTAGTGCTCCACAGGAGAACAAAAGCACAACCCCAACATCACACAAGCCCGTGGTGTCAAGTTAATAAACGAACTGACTGCTGCAAGTCTGAACAGATCTGACTTGGTGAAGCGCTGCTATCCTTTGATTAACGTGAAACAGAGGCTCGTATACACTTCAATAAATCCATAATGGCATGCAGGCATAATTAAAGTAATACACCTTCCTCTTTGTCTAAACAATACAGGGTTTCCTACTGTGTAAGTTAAGAAATAAAGATGAAATACAGACAGCACAGTGACACTCATGCGTTAAGAGCCACCAGATACATTGTATGAATCCAAGGCTAGGGCTAAGACAAGAGGCTAAATTCACTAGGTAGGAAAGGTCTCAGTCTTAGCCTAGAAACCAAAACCAGCTAAGGTACACAGTATACCCCCACCTCCCAGACTAGCAAGAACTTTACTTTGTGAACCTAACCCTACCTACTGTTATGGACTAGGTTTTATATCAATTAATAGGAAATGCATCTGTAGAGCTGAGCTTTAATCCTACCAAATTTTGCAGAAAACATTGGAAAATGAAGAATTGTTATCTCCCAGGCTGCAACAAAAGAGTAAGATTCTGCAGACAGCTTTTGTGGCTTTTATTAGTTCCTTTAGGGTAAATTTTCCACACTGCATGGTGTATTTAGTCACGCAGTTACTTTAAACATCAGTGGGAACCGTGCAGTGGGTGGAAGACACAACCATTTAACTTACCTATTTTGCCTTTAAATTGCTTGCCAGGTACCTAGTTCTGCAACACAAGGCACCCGTGCTGGCAAAGGTAGTGAAAGCAAGGCACCCTTCCCCACTTTTTCCTCTGCATCCCCACTAGCCCTTGCAGCCCACCCTGGGATCTGCCCTGCCTCGTGATCTAACAGAATCTGTAATCTCAATCCTCACATCATTTATTTCAGGTGAATCCCACCATGCTTCAAAAGCATACTTAATATCAGCAGAGTTAGGAGGAGACACAGAGGCGACAGACTGCTTCATGCAAAATACGTGGTGAAGAGGTAGGAAGAAGAGAAAAAACATTGGCCAAAACCCACGCAGACAGTGGGATTGTTCATGTTCAGACAGCTCACTTGGTCCCTGCTCTTTAAAGGTCTGCATGAGAACAGACACGTGAGTAGCAACTGGGGAGGGGAGCTGCACATGTTTTCCTGCCCACTTCCCAGCAACACTTACTGTACTGAGAGATTCCAAGATCTGAATATCTTTGGTTTGTTTCCCGCCCCCCCCCCCCCCCCCTTCTTTTTTTTAGCTTTATTTTAAATCAAGCATACTGTGCACACAGGCCTTTCTCTGCTTCTGTCGTTTGTGGACCTTACCATTCCAGTTTGCAAAAAAAACACTCACCTGCAAAGTTTTAGATGTTTTGAGTTTGTTAAGTGCTTTTACTTTTTGGAAGTTAAACCATTAGCTACGCTCAGGTAACTACAATGGTTACTAAAATCAGCTATCCCCAAACACTGCAGGCATCTACCTGCCAGAAACAAAATTAGAACTCAGAAAATGCTTTCACTGATGATTCCTGACAGGCCATCCTGAAGTGTGCACTTAGCTTCTGATGCTGGATGTCATTTTTCTGCAAATAAGAGTCAAGAACCCACTGCAATGGACTCAGGGACAGAGTTCACCAAAAGGTTTTTCTTCATCAAATAGGTAACAAAGGTATCAGATTAATTTTTAATCACTGCTGGCATATCCAGTATTTGTCCAAAGTCTCTGTGCACTTGGATATTGAGAATGTCATCGCATTTGTCTACAGGGGTTTTAGGTGTTCGGTGGGGGGGCAGAGGAAGACTGGCCTTGTTTGTTTATTTGTTTGTTTTCTGGGGGCAGGGGAGATAGGCTGGTTGTTTCAGTTTTGTTCTTTAAGAAATGCCAGAATCTTTTATGTTACTTTCATGGGTCACAGCTTTGTACTACTAAAAATTAGGAATAAAAATTAATTCCAAGTGTAGACACAGCCAACATCTGCACTTCAAACATACGTCTTCAGTGTTTATCAACACACTTCAGTTAGCTATTAAAAGAAGTCTTTCTGAAACAGACTTTATTTCCACTCTTTCCCAACCTGCCCTGAAACCTTACCTCCTCAAAACCTGTTTCAGGTGTGACATTTATAATGCTTTCTTCAGAAGCAGCAAAAAACAAAGGCATGGTCAAACATTCATTTTAACCCATCATAAATCTGCATTACCATAACAGGGATGGTCTTGTTCTCTCCCCTGTACCACCACAATTAGATCAATTAGAGAATTGATCCAGTTGAAAAACGGCTTTGTTGGTTAGGATTAAAGAACCATCTAACAGCCCTATATGGAAACCTTGTTTTGGAGGGGTGGGAAACAGGGAGAAGGAACACACAGAACAACAAAGTCTCTCCTCATTTCTAATAACAGCACTTGCAGCTGATTAAAAAAAAAGTGTCTGTGTTAACTACATCAACTAGTCTAATAAAAAGAGACAACTACTCTTTACCAGCCTGGCCTCTGGGCATCACTTTGACCTACAGTTAACGACCTATTTGTTTAGATAAACAAATTTGCTGTCTGACTTGGCTTCTACTAACTCCACACTCAGAAATTTTGCAGCCCCTTCTTCAGCTGAAGCAAATAAGGCTGAAGACCACAGAGGCACCTATCCACTTTTAGTTGAAACCATCAGCACAGCACAACACAGCAGCAAACTTCACTCATGGCACTGATTTAAACTGGGAAAAAAAAAAAACCCAAACCAAAAGCAACTACAGTGAGCTTAAAGCACTGTGCACAGCTGAGACCAGCTCATCCTGCTTTAAGTTCTTTAAAACCAAAATCCAGGAGGTGAAAAATAACTGGTGGGGTTTGCCTCTGTGTGTGCGTGTACCCACACGTATATACATGAGCGTACGTGTATGTGTGTATAGATACATACATATGACAAGATGAGGAGCTGCAAAAACCAGACTGGAAAGTAAGAGAAACAAGAACTTAGAAATAATGCTTTTGTCCCAAAGTATTAAGATGCAGGTTGACTTCATTTTAAATACCTGAACAAAAAGTAACACTTCAGCATGAGATACTGAAGATAAGAAACCTGGGAAGCAGCAACAGAAAGAGCATGCGGGCATGGCAGCTGGCAACAAGTTTGGGTATGAAATACCGGAATGAAAAGGATGGTATATTCCTCTACTGAGGGCCCTGAAGAGAGATCACATCAGAGCAGGGAACAAGCAAACTAACAGCTCACAAGGGCAGCACTGGAATGTGGCATTGCTTCCCCAGTGCCATCTCCCTGCAAGCAATTGCCACATCACGGGGAGCACAGGGGAGACATCCAGAATGTGTACAGAGGGCAGCAGAGTTGAAGAACAAGCTTGTAAGATGTGGCCCAGTTAAGCAAAAACTAGGTGTTAGCCTGTAAGTATTGGAAGGCTGCATATATGGAACACTAGAGAAAGGGACAGGGAGGATCTTATCGGCACAAATAGAAGGAACAGTTTGACATTAATTAAAAAAAAAAAAAAAAAAGATATGCAGGCTAATCCCTGCTAGCAAAGACTGCCTGGGTATGGAATAATCCTACCAAGGAAATCACACTGCTTCAGGCAGCCAAGATGGAACAGGACATGGTGGGAAAGCGAGATTCCACCTGAAGCTCCTATCAGTACTGAGCTCCATTACCACTCATAGGGGAGAAGGCACGCATCCATCCATCCATTCATCCTCCAAAACCCAGTAAAACCTTACCTTGTATTGTTCATATTACGTACATATATTTAAAAATCACCAAGGAATCTCCCAACATGCTTTTGAAAAAGTTAATACCTGTCCATCTGTATCCCTGCTCAGGCTAATGCCATCCTCTTAATTATCCTCCCAAGAACAAAATTCAGCACACACTTATGTAATGCACAGGAGATGGCTTTATGATATGGAGGCACCCACTTGATGATAAGTTCTGTACACTACTGTGTTAGTCATCATCCTCACTTGGGGTTTTTACAGTAAGCATTGTGCTCGTAAAAGAAGAAGGGCGTGTTTCCATTTAACTAGCAATACAGCACAGAAGCATTTCTAATGTGCTCCACTGGAAGACTGTCTGTTTCCTGGCTCAAGGGCAAACAGTTTATGAAAGTCCTCCCTACCTCCAAACTCTTCTTTTGCAGCCTGAAACATCTCTTTGCTCACCTATTCTATTAGGGACAGGTCACCTACTAAATTAACACTAACATTTAAAAAGTAAAACCACTCCAATCATCAGGTCCATTAGTCTTTCAGAAAGAAAATGCACATTAAATCAAGCTGCAGGGTCTGAAATTTAATTACAAGTTTCACATCACACAAAAAGAAGGTTTGGGGCCACATTTTTAAAGTGAAGGCACCTCACAGAATATGTACAGCTCTTATTTTGCATATAGGCTCCTATGCCTGCTTTGCTGCTTGGAGAAGTTTTCCAAGACGCCTGCAGATGTAAAAGACTGCTGGCTGGAAAAAGGTTTGGATTAGACCATTCTTTTCTGAACTTAGTGGAAAGGGTCTGAAGGCCTTCACGTGTTTCATATACAGAGCAAATAGTAGCAGTTCAGGGATGTCAGCGATGACCTCGCCAGAAACAGTTCTTTTTTTTTTTTGTGATACATTTTGCACTTTGCCCCCCTGTATTACATCACCACCCAGATATAGGCCATAAAACAGGCAGAATATCAGGCAGCATTTCAGCCTTCTGAAACAGTGAGAAAAATACAGCCTTCATATCTTGGCTCATGGATGAGTCAAGAATTAGGAATTTAAGAAGTTATGCAAGCATGCACAAACTTTAGGTAAATAAACACTTAGCAAAGGCCTCACAGCACCAATGTGTGAGAATATACTTTGAATAACTAAGATCCTGATGTTCTGGTCATAATACCATGGAACATTGATGCCTTCCATTTCAGCAAAAAAAATATGTCTAAGAAGTAAACCACTAAGAGGCCTAGTAAAAACATTGTGACTGCCACAGGTGTGATTTCATTAAAGGCACACAGGTCTTATGGCTCCAACCCTCTTATGACATCAGGAGAGATGTTTTTATTTCATGAAAACTTCATTTTTAGAATGGTACATATTAAGACCAAAGCTGTTTGGCCCGTTTAAAGGGAACAGGAAAACACAGAGCAAATAAATGATGGCACTGATAAAAATCTATGACTACTAATACTGAGTTATATCATCCAGCCAGCATGATTAATCCTGCAGTTCTAAGGTTAAGAGTTTGGCCACTGATTTGAAGGAGGAAACAAAAAAAAAAAAAAAAAAGGGTTTATTTCAGTCTCTTTCCTCTCCAAAAGGAAGGTTCAGAAAGCAAGAACAACCTCCTTAGTCCAGCTGTTAAAACAGAACTTCCAACAGAGAAGGCCAACAAGTTTGATAGCTTACTCTGGAAATGGGTAATGAGAAGAGTTTCACGCTGATACAGCCACAAGAATTCCCTTAAGTGACCTCTGGTATGCATAAACAGTCAGGGCAGAGATACTTCTTCACTATATATCCTTTGAGCAAATGAGAGAAGAAAATGAGTTGCCTCTGGGAAGGCTTCTCCTGACTCCAGCTGTAAATGAGATCTGGGTATTTAGTGGACCGACCATACAAAGCCAGAAGGACCTAGACATAACAAGGTTATCACTGGGAGCTGTGGAACAGGCATAGATGATTTTAGACGTTCACACTGCTTTCATCACCCTGTTCTCATCTGCCTTGTGACCTCACTGCAAGGAAGTTAACAGCAGGACCCATTAGGTCTCAAAACCAGAGTTCACTACACTAGCACCCTCCTAAAATTTCAGCAGGGTTCTCACAAGCTCCCTAACCCTACCTCTATTTATGTATCAAAATGTTGCAAAAATCAGGTAGACAGGTTGGGGAATGGAGATGTTGGGTTGCTGGGCATTTTTCTAATTCAAAGGGAATGCCGATGGTTTCTCTCAGGCCTTTGAGTTTGGCAGGAGCCATGCAAGAATCTCCAAAGGTGGGCCCCTGGCACAAAGTGCCCAATGCATACCTTGACATGGTAGTGGGCATCAAGCAGGATGTTTGCAGGCTTGAGGTCCAGGTGGAGCAGTGGGGGGGACATGCAGTGCAGGAAGTTCATCCCCACAGCTGTCTCATGGATGATGCGGAAGCGCAGTTCCCAGGGCAGAGGTTCGGAAGCCAGGAGCTTTTCCAGAGACCCCGTTTCCATGTATTCCATGACCAAGCCAACCGGCTCTTTGCAGATGCCATAAACAGGAAGAATGTAGCGAAACTTTGCCATTTCCATCTTCCTGGCTTCTTCCAATAACTCCATGCGCTCCCTGGGTAGAAGAGGATAGATGGTGAAGGATGCAGCAGCTGTGTCTTCCCCTCCCTCTAAACATACACAAAACATTTCTTATGAAACTGAACACAACATCATGATAATCGTTTGGCCGAGCCACGCTACACCTCACCAGCCTGTACTCCAGGCATATTTCCACATTTATTGACTTTGGTTTATGCTTCTAATGGTAGGCAGCTCGCAGCTGCTGGACCACGGGCAAGTTGTTCGCTTCAACAGTCCAAATATCCCTCCTGTAAAGCCCATTTCCCCGCTTTGATGTTTATGCTGTGCTGTTAAGAATGAGGACGATACATGTAGTGCCCAGATTTACCACCGCCGTAACTCCTTGGGCTAGTCATTAACTTTTTGTGAGTCATAAGACTGTGTTAATCGGGAGAGAACACGGACTGCATTGCTTCTGCTGGCACAGGCTGCCAGTGCACAGACCCAGGCCTTGGGAGAGGAATCCCCAGGACCCACCGTTTAGGGAAGCAAGCTGCATGCTGTAGCTGAGAGGATACAACAAAAGCCTCCTTGTCCTCAAACCCCAGATTTGGCAACTCTAATACTATGCTGAATCAACTCCAGTGGATGCTGAAAACTCCCTGTACACCATTTTTGGTGATGTAACAGGCCCAGTGCTGGCACACGTAATGAGCACCCCTGGATTGTTTACAGGTTGCTTTACCCTGACCCTGCAGAGCAGCGTTACTCAGTCCAAGCTACAGCCTCCCAGGTCAAGACCCTTCTTTGCCATGCCCTCCTGCATGGCCTTCAGGCTGCAACAGCCCATGAGGACCCACCAGGTGCCAGGTTGGAAAAAGGAAACACGTGTCCTCTCCCCAGGCTGACTGCGCCCACGAAGAAGAGCCGCACGTGATGGGTGAAAGAACCTTCAGTCTGTCAAAAACTACATTATTACTGACAATGGGCAGTACCCAGAGCAGCTTTGGGCCACGGGTACTGATGAAATCACTGTTGCTGCCACCCACCAATTCACAAAAGAGGACACGGGGAGGTCAGGTAGGTAATACTTCCTGAACGGACCTTCTCTTATTACATGACAGCTCTTGTAACGTACCCAAGGTGTGTGTGCACTTTTTAATGGAGAACAGTAACTGAAGTAATACGACAAAGTTTTAACACAGATGCCTGGCAAACAGAATCCCGCTTTAAAAGAAAAAACACATTGTTTTGACTCTCTCCCACCCAATGCAGGAATTTTGAGATGACCAGCTCTCCTGAAAAGTGGCAGGGTTTAAATATAAAGCTCAGTGAACACATTCACAGCAGCTGCAACAATTGATCAGAAGAAAGATGC
This sequence comes from Todiramphus chloris collaris, assembly GCA_025345505.1. NCBI lineage: Eukaryota > Metazoa > Chordata > Aves > Coraciiformes > Alcedinidae > Todiramphus > Todiramphus chloris. Next base: position 6,691,404 of record JANVCC010000017.1, on the reverse strand, counting down.
TTGAACCCTTTCCCAGTCCGCCAGAGCTGGAAAGCACCTGGGGACCAACGCTGACCCAGCCATAGTTTGTGTCCTGTGCCCCTAACAGGAGATGTCAGTTAACACCGTGGGAGCCTGGGCCGTGGCAGAGCTACCAGCAAAATCAAACTTTGCTTTTTTTTTTTTTTTTTAAGAAATGTCAAGCCCAGCTAGAAGCACACTCCATTAAAAAAAAAAACAAACCAAGTCCAATCTCGTCACGGTGAAGTCTCCCCTTTCTGTGTGTCAGCATGCACTACCATTCCGAAACGCAGCCTGCGAGACCCCCTCAGCACTCCAGTGTGGGAACAATTTCAGGAGCTGTCATTTAGCCCTTAGACTCTCTCATGACCCCAGCCCCTTTGCTTTGCCTGCTGTGGGAAGCACAGGGCTGACGTTCGCCCAGACAAGCTGCCCGTTCCTCACCAACTGTAGAGGCCTGCAGTAACCCAGTGCAGTTAACATTTCACCCCAGGGGCGAGTCTAGCCTAGCAAGAAGCAGCAGACCTATTTTAGAGGCAAGACCAGGCTGAAAAATTATTTGAGAGGGACATACACACTGGGAAGAAGAAAAAAAAAAGATAAGGGAAATTGTTTCTCTCTATTAACCATGTCGGCTCCTGCTGTTCCCTACAGCAACTTTCTTGTGAAATAATTGCCTTTGTAGACAAGTACCCAGTTTGCTCTTTGGCACGCTGGAAGGGAGCGCCTGTGAATAACACAACCAACTCCTTGCCCCCAAGCCACATGCATAGCCAGCATAATTCACCAGGCTTCGGCGGGCTGAGCTCTGGAGTCAGGGATGTAAAATACCTGTCTGAGCCCTCCAAGGCAAGGCAAGAACCCAGCAACAGCTAAAGCCTAACAAGAACCACTAGACTCCCAGGGATGGGGTTCTCAGGCTAATGACAGCCTCAGAGAGCATCACCAAAATCACAGAGACTGGCTGCTTGAAATGGAGCATTTTCCTTACAAAGACAGAACTTCCATTCAACAAAATTAAAATATATATTTAAAAAAAACCAAAAAAACAAAAAAAAACCAAAAAAAACCCAGAAAGAAAAAGCTTCCTTTCTGCTTGAACAAGACCCAGTTAGTTAAGTGAGTTATCTAATTAACAAGCAAGTGTCCTTTATCTAATTTACCTGTTTAAATAAACCCCCCTATACAACAATTGCCACCTATAGCATATTCCCACACCCAAAGTGTTCAAAACTGAATCAGTCAGTGATGTGGTATGGCCAGGGAGACAAGTCAGTTTTCAAATACAGGCCCCTGTCACCTTTAGAAAACAGAAAAGGGAAAAAGACAAAAGAAACAAAGAGACAAACTACAACTCAATCATTAGCAAAGTGCTGGAGTGCACTTGCATTAATCACATTAACATAAACAGCTTGTTAAACCAAGATCTCCTCCAGCAGGCAAAGATGAAAGGTCTTTCCCTTCCCTTTTTACCCTCAGCGCAAGGAGCCCTAGTGGCACTCAGCACAGTCTTTGGGTTCTCATAGCACCCATCACCTCAGTGCAGCAGTGCTAAAGCTGCCACAAAGGATGCTGGAGGTATCCTTCAAGTTCACATTTAACAGATGAAAGTATGGGATGGGGTGGTGGTGGTGTTACGCTGCTCAGTTGCTCCTAGTGCTTAGGAATTATTCTTCACTCTCACCAAGAAATACTTCCCTCCAAAGTGGAGGAAAAGAAAAGCTCCTTATGAGGTTTCTCAGTCAAGAGGCATGGGACTGGCCTCTCTTTTAATGGAATTCCTTATTTAATACCTCTATGATTAAAGAGTCAGAATTATCTTCTCCAAGCACCTTAGCTCCATTTGCCACCCACTCCAGTACTATATACTAACATTATGGTAATAAAAATAAAACAAAAGAAAAGAAAAAGCTAAAGCTTGCACACAGGCCAGCTGAGCTTGTGTAAATCATAGTGTGCATATACTTTCCCCTATAATAGTATTAGAAGACAGGGGCGCACACATCAAGAGATCAAGCACTGGATTCAGTACCAAAATACCATCTCTGTTGGAGAAGAAGTCAATGATAGATCAGCCGTTTTCAAAGCAATCAGAAATATGATGTGAATGGGGAACCTCTGACGTCCCTTAAAGAGCTGTCTGCTTCCACTCAAAGTCAGACCTCAAATGGATAGGGCTGCATTCTTTGGATTCTCCTGGAGAGACAAGGGACTTACTGCTGCCCACTGCCTCACTCCTCAGGTACCAACCCTTGTACCACAAACCCAGCCACAAGACCAGCAAGAATTACAACTATATCTGCATCTGCATGTATCCGATCTTTATGCCCTAAAGATAACACTGTTATAAAAATGCAACTTTAAACTCACAAGGCAATCCTTTCAGTTTTATATTCCCTCACCACTACCATCACATTTCCCTAATAGAGTCTGAGACAGAAGTTGTGCCACAGAAACTCAAAAAGCCCTGAAAACCTGTAGTGGGGTAGTTTGTGTGAACCACCTCCAGACGCGGAGCAGCCTGGGATCTGAAAGCCCAGGGGAGATCCAGCCCTGCACAGCCACGCTGATCTCCAGTGAGGAATGCATGTTACTTCTCACAAACTGCTGGTGGTGAAGATGAGGTCCACAAAATTACACCGCCTCTGAATTTTTTTCCAGGACTCTTTTTGTCTGCATTGTGTCAGATGTTTAAGAGTATAGTGACCTCTGCTCTGCAGAGTATGTCTTTAATGACCTTCACACTGCTGATCCTCAGAGAGGAATGTGAACAAGAAAAGAAAAACCACTGCATGGTCAGGGCAGACTACACTTGAGGGGGGGGGGGGGGGGGATATATATATATATATATAAAAAAATATATATATATATAAAATTCCTTATTTCAGGTGAACACAGATCTCAGCCCTGCTAACAGATCTCTGCTGCATAGTCCTGGTACAGGAGGATGACAGATTAACCTGGACAGTTAGGCTCACCCCTACTCTTTGAGGAGCACAAGGTGAGTATGAAGTTCTACATACACATCCAGAGACCACCAGAACAGACATTCATTCACCTTTATCACCCAAATAAACACATCATCTGCTATCAGCAAGGCATCTCTAAAACCTCCTACATTTCTAAGTCCTACTCCATTCCTAAATCCAGGTGCTGTAGTGGGAGGTATGTGTAGGGCTATGCTCATGTTCAATCAAGACAGCAGACCTTTCCACCTTCATACCCTGTAGCTGCCCCCGCCAGCTCACACCTCCAGTGAACAGCCCTCTCTGGGAACTGTTACATCGTTCTGCTTGTTACAAACTGCATGCTTATTTGCAGCTATAAGAAATCCACAAAGGCTTCCAGGTTGTTCTCTCTGAGCTCACCACCCTTACACACTTCCATTCACACAGACCACACTTCCTTCCACACAGACCACACTTCCATTCTGGCCGACACAGGTAAAGAGAGGAGACTTTGCACTCTCCAGCGCAGCTTCTGAGGGAAAGACTTCTCCACCTTTCTGGTTCACAGGTGCTTCTTCATGAACCTCCCCATCTTGAGAGTATTTTGAGTACCTTGAATTGCATGCACGAAATATGATCTCAGGAGGCAGAAAGTGGGAATAAGGTGTTAAGGAATTTGCCTCTATCACCTGAGAGGGCTTGGGCTTAAAGATAAAAACACTTCTGGCTGCACATTCAGTTTTGATTCTGCTTGAGGCAACCTGGCTCTATGGTGTGATAACTGTCAAGGGAATTACTCCAAATCACTTACTGTCTGCAGAAACATAGTAAGAGACTACAGAGTATTACCACCACCAAGCCATTACAAACGGGGTTTTAATGTGGTATCGTATAAATACATAAGAAAAAGCCTCTGTGTTTTTCAGTTATGTTTCCAATGCCACCCGTAATTTCTTCTAACTCTGATGCTTCACAGGGTTCCAAGAAACAGCCAGTCACATTAATCTCCTGGATTAACAATCTAATTACACAGGCTTGTTTCAACCTGCAAAATAACGAGGTAGTGTTTTATTTTGTCTGTGCCCCCCACTGCACCCCACCATTTGAATGGCACAAGTTTCTTAGAAAAGCTTCAGGTGAAAAGTCTCTTAGGAGGGGCAGCATTACCAGCTACTGAAAGACGTTTGGTAGAGCAACCTAAGAACACGAGGAGATGCACGTACAAATTCATCTTAGCTTTATTGTGCAGAATCAGCCATTTCAAAAGCCAGGGGCCCTCCAGTTTCTAATTAGTGCTCCCCTTAAGCATCTGAAGCACAAATTTTGCAGCAAAACAAATGAGCGTAGCAAGGATTGGTTTGTTAAAGTTAATCAGGAGCTGCAGGAGCCTTGCGCCCTCAAAGTTCCCAAATTCTCAAGGCGCTTTTGTTCACTGCATTGCATGTTTGTACGGTCTCTCCAGTAGCTGCACACCTCTTAGCCATTAAGGGACAGGTGGTTCTCTATTGCACATTGAATATATTAATATGCAGATTTGGTAGCAACTCTCAACTAAATGTTTATATTAAAATAGGTGACAGCACCCTTTTTCTTAGACTGCAAGTTAACTTTTGATTAACTTTCTAGGTGTGTTCTGCAAATGAAAAGTATAAAAACGTTCTAGATTATTTTTAAGAAGTGTTTTAATTTTAATGGAAAATGTTAGTCTGTTGCAGTACTATTTTGATTAGGTCTCAATGAGCATCAAGTCTGAAATCTACTTTTGAGATTCTACTATTGTAGGAGGGCTTGCAGGTTAACCCAATAAAACACCCTCTGCAACTTTGAGGTCTTTTCTGTTTCATTCATAGACAGCACATTTACCCTACACATACATTAAACTCTCCCTCTCCCCTTTTTAAAAAAGAAACATTTTCTCTCTATTGTTATGCTATATAAGACATGCCTACAGCAAATTCAGCAATTCAGACAATGGGCAAGATGCCCTGCTACCCTAGTAAGTTTGGAGAAGACAGGCTTACAAACTTTTCAGTCTTGGGCCAACTTACCTCCCTCCTCCTGCAGGAACCACAAGATTAGCTCCTTTTGTGACTGAACCAACACACATCTCAAAAAAAATGAACTACAGAATCAGTTCATGAGTTGGCAGAGATCCCAGACATCAAGGTGGACCTGGAAAAGCTCCATGAATGCAACCTGGCCATATTCACCACCCTCTGCACAGACTCTGACCTGCTGGGAAATCACTACTGTCCCTCAAAACAGAATGTTTATAATCTGACATCTGACAGCCTTCCTCTGCTAGGAAAGGAGAACTGCACTGCATAAACACCCATCACACACAGACTGCAGGAGCACTGCACAGATGATTGTCCTCCACTGCGGGCCACAGCTTGTCACAGCGGGCAAGCAAGCTGGAGAGTTCTCACCATGCTGTACCTTTACTTGCAACACAGTACAGCTCCACACTGGAGTACCCAGTGAGAACTCATCCCGGGCAGACGCAGGGACAAGCACTATCCCTGAACTGAAGCTGATGAATGCATTTCCCAGCACATCTCCTTTCAGCACCTGCTCCTGAAAGACAGCATGCCCTTGGCTGCAGCACCTCTGCCCCAACACCCCCCACACTGAGCCCACTTCTCACCCTGCTGCTAACCGCAGCCTTCTCCCACATTGGAGTCCCAACTAACGCATCTGCGAGTGCAGGCTAAAGGGCTGGCTTTTCTCAAGGTAGGGAGCTTGCTGGAGTGAGACACGGCAGGCCTAAGAACCTACCGGATCCCATCTGGGGTTTTCACTCCTGCACTTCTCATTCAGGGCTGCCTTCCGTGACCTTTGGAGCCGCAGCAGGCGTAATGCTTTAGCACAAGCCAATACACGCACGACCAAGGCAGGGCAAAATGCTTTCCGAATTGCTCCGAGGGAATCGGCAAGACTTACACTGCAGCCGTGCGACGGCTCTTTCCAAGCTGCTACGAGCGGCTATGCAACAGAGCTTATTCTTTGAGGGAGGCCAGCCCCATTATATATGATATAACTCAAGGTGTTGGTCCGGGCTTTTCAGAAGTGTGACAAAGGCCACGTTTTTTAATTGCGCTGCTCTCTTTGCCCTGTTTAGTCAGAGCTTTATACCCGTTGTTGCTGTTGGTAAACAGGGCTGGGAGCTGGGCTGCAGCTACAGCACTCTGGCCGTGTTGGTGGTGGGGCTGGGTTGGCTCAGTTCTTTTTCTCGAGTACTCTGGCAAGATCTGTAACTCTGGGCCATATGGCATTGTGTGTTTCTCAAAAGATACGGTGTTGCACTGGCAGGGCAAGCTGGTTTATCATCTCCTTTGGCTTCAGAAGCATTTAAACTGCTGTTAAGCACTATTACCTACATTTGTATGCCTTGGATAGGCTAAGCCGTGAGAAAGAAAAAAAAAGAAACCCGACAAGAAGAAGAAGAAAGAATGAACACCGCAATCCCTAAGCTCCCAGGAGCTGGGTAGGGCTGCGAAGCAGGGTTATGCAGTGCCGGGAAGCCGTGGGGCGACCGAGGGCACCGGGGCGCCAGGAGAGGGTCGCTCCTGCGTGAAGAGCCGCTTCCCCCCGCTCCCTCCCCCGTCCCTCGGCTCGCCGCTCCCCGTCCGCCTGCCCTTACTTCTCATCCACATGGAGGCTGGGCGAACACTTGATGGCGAGCCAGGTCTTCCAGTGGAGGTGGCGCACCTTGTACACCTGCCCGAAACCCCCCGAGCCGATCTTCTCCCAGCTGCCGAACTCGCTCTCCTCGAAGGTTTTCAGCAGTCCCATAGCCCACGGGGAGCCGCTCTCCCGCGCCATAGTGCTGGTGCTGCTGGTGCTGCTGGTGCTGCTGCTGCTGCTACTGCCGCCGCCGCCGCCGCCGCCGCCGCCGCCGCCGCCACCGCTCCTCGGCAGCCGCCCGGCACCGCCGTGCGCAGCGCCGCTGCCGCTGCCGCCGCCACCGCCCGCCCAGGTGAGTCAGGTGTGCCCAGGGTGGCGTCACTTCCTGGGACGGGTCCACACCCCCCCCCCCCCCCCCCCCCCCCCCCGGGGGGGTTGTGGCCTGGCCCGGCCGCCGGTGCTCGGGTTCAGCTCCCAGCCGGGGGCGCAGGTTAGTGGCCCGAGGCTCGTAGCGTCTTCCTCTGGCCCTCGGAGGTGGCCGGGATGCCCCGAGGGTTGACTCGGCCCTTGCTTCTCCCGACACCTATAAAAGGCGGTCCCCACGCCCCCCCGGGTCAGCGGTCCCTCTTCGCTTCCCTCCCGTGCGGCCGCAGCCCCGAAAGCTGGCAGCGGGGTGCAGCGCGGGCGGCCGGAGCAACTCGATGGGGCAGCGCTGCACCCGCTGCTCGGCTCTGACAACTAAGGTGTAACATTAGGTGTAAGAGGGAGGGAAGCGCCACCAACTGCGTTCCTTGCTTTTCTTCTACGCGGGACCCGCTCTGGGAAGCCCAGCGGTACCGCGTCCCTCGGGCAGAGGAGGACGAACCCTGCATCTGTGCGTCCCGCTGGGGTCTGTGAGACTCGGGCCGGCCCGCTCCGTGTGGCAGAGCTTGGCATCCCTGCGGGGACGCTCCGAAGCAACAATCTTTAGGCGCTGGGGGACCGTACTGCCAAGAACTGACGCGTCTCTGGCTTTTAGTTGCCCCTGGGAGTAGGAGCTTTGATGATCCCGGCGGCAGATTTCAGTGCCTGAATCCTTTTGTGGATCTAATTGCAGGTACCGCAGGACTAATGGATAGAGCCTGTCACTGAGATGCTGCCGTTGGAAGGAAGGCGTCTGCACCCTTTGGTACCTAACAGGATGGTAAAGAGGTCTGATCTGCATCGTGACCTTCACACCTATCGCATGGCTAAAGGCTAATAAAGCTCGTGCTTGTTTGTTACACTGAGTATCAGACTGAAGCTGATTGTTCTAGGCAATTAGTGTACGATCATTTAATCTGCTGGGTTAGGCAATAGATAGAGGACAATGTGTTTTAAAGCTAGTATAATAGCAGTAGTCAATCTTCGCAAAGCTCCATTTAAAAATAACCTACAGAGACACTGAATTGCTTTCAAAAGACACAGGACATACAGTCTGTTCTCGGGGCATTATTCCACATGGACTTGTTCCTGATTCGTTTACTCTGGATTAAACTAAACAATGGCTTACTCTGAATGAGAACATCTTATTGTATAAATAAATCAGGAGTAAGAAATATGTGTGTAGAGACAAACCCTTAGGTCACCCATGTGACCCAACAATACACCTCTATCTGACCTTCTCCTGGCTGTCTTCCTAACTTGCTCCTTGTTTTGATTTGGGACTCCAGCTGTAACTGGATCAGCCTGGGGAGACTGCTATGCTCTTGGGGAGCTCTGCTTAAATTGAAGCGTTTTGGAGAACCAGGGCCTTGGACACTGTGTGTTCTGGAGGTGTGAGCCACTCTGTTCCAAGTAGCACACCAGATATTTTATTCCACTAATGATACCTTGTCATTCAAACTCCTCTTTCATTGGGAAGATGTTGAAAGTTGTAAAATTAAGTGAGTTAGGTGAAACCGAATTTGCACTTAGTTGGCAGTTGAGTTTAAGGAAAAAGTATATTGTATACCTTCCACCTGTACTATGATTTGAGAATTAATTCAACAAACACCATCAACAAAGGAGTTCATGACAGAACATGGGAAGAGCTCATCTAAGAGAATTTCAATTACTTAAGTGATTTCAAAAGGGATAGGTCTAAATAAAAGTAACATTTAAAGTTCTTAGAGAACTGGCTACCCAGGCTCCAAGCTTCTAGTTAGTGAGGTGTATGAAGTTGGAAAAGGGAACCAGAAGAGTGTGTCTTTGAGACGCAGAAAAAGAAGGTGGCAAGGGCAGTCACTGACTAAAATGAAATAAATCAAATACGCTAATAGGTAGCCAGGCTGACAAACAACAGTCAGTACTGGATTTACTGAGAACAAATCAAGTGAAAATAACCTAATGTATCTTTTTGTGGCAAGATAACCACCGTTGTATAAATCCTTCTCTCCCGTGTATGTACATTAGCAGAGGCATCACAAAGAAACTCTGTTCTCCCTCTGTTTCATTATCTTGTGGTGTGTCTCAGTCCTTTCAGAGAACAGGATTTAATCCAGTGCTTCAGCCTTTTCTTTTTAGAATGGAAACCTTCTAAAGAGTTGCTTGGTGTGTATGAAGTCAACCAATCTGAAGCTTCAACAGATCGTACGGCACCTTTGTCCCATATATTACAGCTAAAATCTTTTTATTCTGTGTTCTGCTGACAGATGGCAACTATGTAATAACTTTAAAGCTGATACAAAAGAACACTTGACACTTGCAACTTTCCAAAAAGACAAAACAAAAATACATCTGTTCACCCACCCTGCAAACATTTAAGCTCTGCTTAAGTTTTTATACACAACTGGTGGAATACTGCAGTTGGCTTAAGCCAACCTCAAACTACATTGGCTCGTAAGGAGGCTGCTGTCCCCTCTTTGTGCTGGTGCTACGATTCACATGGTCGTACTCACATTCACCTGGTTGAACAGTAACTGAATCAGCTCAATTATCTCACTTAAAAGAAACGCCCTTGCTTAGTTTTCAGACAGATCAGAAAGCTGGCCTGGCTTACCCAATGCTCGTTAAAGTCAACAGAAAGGCAAGCAAGTAGGCTGGAAGGAAACTACCTCTGAAAGGTGATGAAAGGGGCATAGTTACACATCAGAGCAGCTGCTGGAGTTCCTTGCTGATCTCATTTAAACCCTTGCAAGTGTGGTGTTGAGGTGGAAATAACCAGTAGGAAGAGGGTGGGAATTCTTAAACCAACTTTTCCACTGAAGAAAACTGGGGGGGGGAGGAAGGACAGTGGAGGTAATCTTAATGAACTTGACAAGACACTCCTGCTGGGCTGCTCCTAGTGCCTACAGTCAGGCACGTGTATGAGTTTTTGCTAGTTCAGAGCTTAAGTTAATGGTTAATGGAAGCTCTGCCTGCTCAGCACCCCAAGAGTCCATTCCTTTTATAAACTGATATGAATGTATAAAAGTAAGCCATGAATTAAGAGGCAGGCTGGGGGCCATGCTTGGGCCTTCATCAGCATGATTTAATGCTTGTGAGTGTAATAGATGAACAAATCAGAACACAAGTTAGTGAAAATCTTGTGGCTTCCTTGTAAGGCTGAGAACTCTTGAGAGGCAGAAAACTGAGGCACATCTTAATGTGCTGGAGATCGCATAAGCTACTCGCTGTAGAGACAGTAACAGAACATACTCTATATTTCATGTGTTCTAGTAAGCAAATTACTGTTTTAGGGCTTTAGGTAGGCTTTGCAGATTGCTTTTAACACATCATAATTCATTATGGCATTATATGACAAGAACAAGATCAAGGCAACCACTCCACTCCCAGACACTAAACTTTAAGCCCGTGCAAAATCACAGTGCTGCTTAATGATCCTGCTTTGAGATTATTTTTTTTTTTCCAAAGAGACAAATCCTATGCTTTTTCACAACTTCTTAGAAACTCCTGAACTACTTTTGCTCACATTCTCCCTCTGTAAGGATAATAAAAAACCCCACTTTCAAGGAACATAATCAAAAACAACCCAAATTTTACATGTATCTCGCTATCAGCTCTGTTGATAATGGTAGAAAGCCTGTACAAAGTGAAAAAATGCAAACCAAAAAAAAAGATTTCTCACATTTGTTTCCTTTACAGTTGTGAATGACTAACATGGTTGTTTCTGTGGTATCAAGGAAAAGAATGCCTAGTTTCAAATTTTAGTTCTCAAACCTCTGAGAACAAAAAAGGTGTGTTCTGCATGAGTTCCTCAAGCTCGATCTTGCTCTGCTTCCTGGCAGACACCCATCATTTTTTAGAGACATTTCCTCCCCCCCCCGCCACTGCTAGCTGTGTTGCAGGGCACCATCTCTGAGATCATTAACAAAGGGTTTCTTTGTCAGCCTGGCAAGCCATCTCCTCCTGCGTCCACAAAGCCAAGAGCTAGTCTGGTCCCACTGAAATCCACAAAGGTCCTGTGCCAGAGCTGCAGTCAGACATTATGCTGGGTATGCAGACTCAAGTGGATCTGTGCCAGTTTACCTTATCTGATGATCTGGCTCCATGAGAACAAGTCCCTGATGACTCATATCCACCTCATACCTGGTGTGCATGGGAAGAAGTTGTTTTTCGAGCTGGATCCCACAAATCCCAGCAAATAATGTCTTGTTTCTCTCAGAGCTTCTTTCCTCTAGAAGCTAAATAAAGTATGTGTTCAATGGGGACATCTGCTTGACACATACCCCATGTCACATGATGTCATGGGTGAAGGTGGAAGAGTGAGTCTGAGCATTCAGTCTGCAGGTACCCTCTGTAGGCACTTCTAGGGGAGACCATTTGGCAGCACCTGCTGGGGAGAAAGCAGCAGCTTCAGGATCACATTGCAAATTAAGCAGAAACAACACCCTAGTTTTCAAAACAAAATAGATTTACATACAGTTATTTTAGTACAAGTAACTACCATGAAAAATCTATAATTTGGTATAAAAATAAATAAATAAAACCCAAACAAACATAAACAACAAACAAAACAAACTACCTCTTTTAACCGGAGTGCTTTCATTCAAATGGTTATTTTATTTTGATTGTAAGAGCAAATCAGCACCTTGGAGTGCTAATATAACACTTAACATCTAACATATAACTAAGTCTTAACACAGAATTTGAAAAGGACTCTGAAAAAAGAACTTTGAAATCCACTGTCGCTAACTATTATTGCCCAGTGAATACTCATGTTAACAAAGCCTCTATATACAAACTAAGAATGTAAATTCTAAACTCGATGACTGACAAGAAAATGGATGTAACTGTTCAGCTTTGCAAAGCCCTTGTGTGAATGCAAACACTGAATAATAATCAAGTGGAACGGCTACCTAAGCAATAGTAGACTAAAACTCTAGGGTACCATTAAGCAGCATAAATGAGTGAAAAATATTTTAAAAGATGCTTTTCTAAGAAAAGTCACTAATAAATTATCAGCCCATTGTGTTTGCCCCCAGAGTTGACTTTGTCTTCCAGCGTGTATTTAATAGGCTCGTACGAAGTTGTGGCACTTAGAACTGGCGTGTCATGCAAGCGCAGTTCCACAGCTCAAGTACAAATCTATAATGCCGTGCTTAAATCTGCCAAGGGAAGCCCTGTGCAGCTTTTGTGTAAATGAAGCTTTGGTGCCTGCGTATGCACCTTGCGCTGAAGGCAGCAACCTCCCAATCAGGCAGGCACGGGCATCGGCCGAAAGGAGTAAATGGTTGGTTATTGGATTAGAGGCTTCTGGTAAACTATTGTAAAAGATCTGGAAAAGACTCCTCTCTATTCTGGTTGACTAATACTTTCCATTATAAAGGACTCTTTCTTTGGGAAGCATTAACACCTCTGTTGTTTGTTGCAGGCCTTTGATATTTAGCAGGGGAAATCCCAGAGGCTATAGTGGTACCTATTCATTGCCCAGAGAAACGTGAGTCAGTTTTACCAGTATTGTAAAGTATTAAAAATGCTGTGTCTCTGATTCATGCACAAAGGCAGATTAAAATCAGGGTGCCACCCACATCTGTCTGGCCTGCCCCCACTGCACAGATGGCTCAACTGCTCTTGAAACATCAGCTGAATTGCCACAAATTACAGCCTGGCATATTTAACAATACTAAAACCCGAGCAGAGAGATGTCAGCTGGCTGCAAAGCAGGACCTTTCAAGGCAGGAAATTCCAAGAAGGTGGACAACTGTGGAAGGAGATTTTTACAGCTGTCACTTTTAATCTGCCTATATTTGAGAGTGGGGTCTTACAATTCCTTTGCTCTCTCTGGCCAAGATTGCTAAACATCGTAGACAACCTGGTCTAGGTTGTTAGGCTGAAGCAGTGGTGAGCACTGCTGTCTGCACTCAGGTGCTCAGTCAGAGACATCACTTAGGGCTCTCTCCAGCAAGCCCCCCTCCCATCCATTAGTAAATGGCCCAGACCCTTCAATTGGCTCGCTTTCCCCATGCTCTCTGCGAGACCAAATGTAGGAAGTAGAAGGAACAGTTTGCGTAAGAGTGTAACAGATCCTGTGCTGATACCTCACCTCCTCGCTTGCTCCTACCAGCATTTGCAAGGGCCTTGGTCTGAGCACTGCACGCTTCCAGCTGTGGGGATGTGAGGGAACAAGTCCCTCCTTCCTCTGGCCCCACATGCAGACCTAGCATGGCCTCACAGTCCTCACACCTCCCAACAGTGGCTGGCAGTTAGGTGATGATGGGCCAGTTTAGGGAAGACAAGTTTTCTTCAGAAAATGCTCAGTGTAAATCCTCCCAAGCAGAAATGTCCCACGGTCCTTGGGGTTACACGGCAAGCTCACTTCAATTTCAGATGGCTTATTTTTGTTCAAACTATTCCCAGTCTGCCTGACACTCCATTCTGGTTGCCCGGGGACTCAGCTGCGTGCAGGTTGATTGCTTGCCCTGGGCTCTCAGTATCAGTTTGTCTACCTAAAGGAATGAACATCCAGCAAGCGATGGTGACACAATGCTGCTCTGTGTGTGCACTGAAAAGTTGCTTTCAGAGCGGCACAGCAGTGCCACAGTGGTGCCTTTTGAGAGCCCCCAAGGGACACTGGCTGGTAGTAGCTAACACGGGGTGTTAGCTGTCTTCTAGATGACTGAATAGTACCTTCTCCTCTGTGGAAGTCTTACATAGTTTATTTGGAGGGCTCATTCAGTTCTTGTTTTAAAGTGTGTCAGACGTAATTCATTTGTACTGTGATGAAAGATACCTGCCTTTTTGTCTATGCCCCATATACAAGAATCAAATAAATGTCTCTGCCAAGCACTTTTTCCTAACAGGTCAGAATGACTTTGTCTATGTGGAATTATTTATGAGAATACAATTAGGTACATTGAGCTATGCTGCCAATTTCATTCATTTACTTTCTCGTCATTGTACCTGCAGCAGCCAACAAATAACTATAAAAATTCCATCATACCAAATGGTATACAAGTCCTTTAACTATTTAACCTTTAACTATTTTATTTAGAATTAATGTACTTTTAAAATTTAAAATTTATTCATTTAAGCATACACTGTAGCTTAAAAGCCCATTACAGTAATAGTCTCTCTACTAACTCTTCAAATAATTTAAAAGTCACTAAGTAAAGCTAATGAACCTGCCAAAATTGTGATTTTTTTTTTTTTATATACATCTCACAAGCAATTATCTGATTTCCAATAAAAAACATAGTGAACTAATAAAAATGGGACATCTTAATACCAATTCAAACTGTTTGTCTCATGCATTGGGTTACACTTTCCCCATGGGATATATTTCTGTAATGGATAAATAAATACACATATACACATACATATATGCCATATGAATATACAGAACTTAAAAGTTTCTTCTTCAAAAGCATTGCATGCGCATAACATTGTGTGTACCTTGGATATATTCTCTAAGCACATTAGAATCATTTACCATGGAAGCTGAGAAAACACAGTATTATATACAAGATTGGACCAGGATAAAAGTGAAGATGTTAAAACATATTTTGTTTAAAAAAATAAACCTCCTCTGAAGAGTATACTTTCCACAGTAAATATCCACAAAAAGGCTGTTTTCCTAGAAGGCTATCAAATTCCCAAGCCTGGTTCAATTTCTACTGTTTTTTCCTTCACATTCATTCATGTTCCTTCATCAGCTTTAGGGGAAGTACAACAGTTTTCAAAGGGCTGTACAGCAGTTTGAAGTTTGGAATACACAGGCTCTGGCACAGAACTCTCTGTTTCTATCAGAACATTTTCTCCAGGAGTTTGTGACCCTGGCTGAAGCTGTGTGAAAAGTACTTCTAACGTTGAAGTGTCTCTTTGACAAGAGTCCACTCCTTCCCTTCCAAAACTATTCTGACTTGAAGAACGCTTATTTGTTATCATCTTGTTATTAAGAGCCTGATCTAAACCCATGACAGCATTATATATTGCTAAATCCTAACTCATGTGACCCTCATCATCATCTTTATATCTAAGGGAATAAAATTGAAAATACAAGGTACAAACATAGTATTTACAGCAGAAAATAAAAATATCATCTAATTAGATTGCCAAAACTGAGAATGTTGGCAATTAGAAGAGGATCTAGATTGTTATTTATTATGTGGTACTCAAACAAAAGACACTTTTATGTAGAGGAACACCTACAAGACGGTTCCAATAAGTAGTTCTTATCAAATATACATCATGTAACAGAAAATAAGAGGTACCTATTCATAATTACGTTTTATTTGCTAGATTTTCTTCTCCCAAAATGGAGAGTATAGCTTGTTTATACTACAGAAGCTGTTGATATATTTATGTACTACTCTCTTTGGTGGATGCAACTTGCAGGGTCAAAAGATTTCTCTCAGTAATCTAGGTTACAAGATTGTCACAGTGGCAAGAGCTATAAAAGCAAAAAGACATCTGTTGTTTTGGGTTTTTTCCTTGGTTTAACCATCTTTACAGTAGGTTTTTCCATCATGATAGTGAAACCTGAAGTAGTAAATTGTTTTACACTTGGAATGTTTAAAACAGAACCAAACTTAAGATAGTATTTAATTAAATATCTCGATCTCTTAAAACATTTAAAAAAAAATACGATCTGAACAAGACTCAGCTGGTGACATACCTGAAATGAGAATGACTGCTGAGTTTATGAGCTTTTTGAGGATGTAGGGTCAATGTATAATGCCAGGAGAAATATTTCTGACACACGTGGCATTTATATTTCAGAACACCCTTACTCTTGGAAAGAAAGACCATTTGAGTCATTGAAGGCTCTAAATATGTGACGTATATATGTGACATATATATTTTACGATATTCTATATGTGACAAAAATTAATCCTTTGTTGAAAAGGGGAAAACCACGTCAACTATCTGAAAAACTTCCTGAAGTTAATGTCTTGAAACATTTAAAATCTGTGGGGTTTAGAACTTGTCTGATTAAGGAACCCCAGTCAACATGGAAATGCTCTGCAGTGCTGCAGGTACCTACAAGAGCAGCATGACACACAGCTTTCACTAAATTATATTCATTCTAGAACACAGCAGTGACTGTAACTCAGAGAGCTGAAGAAACGGGCAACAAGTGTGCAGAAACTATAGCAGCCAAAACTGTATTTTAATGTTGTAGCCAGGCTCACCTGATTAAAAGTGATGCAAGCATTACGCTATAGTTTCTCTATTTTCAGGACATGTATCAGTTCTAAGGATGGAGTACCAACATGAGGGGAAAGGTGACTTTACATTTTAATCCCTGAAATATTTCACTGTTGAGATTAGGACTGGCATGTTTTGTTTTTCTTTAAAAAAAAGGGTTGTTGGGGCAGGGGGGGGTTGGTCAAAGTTCAAGACTGACAGTATGCAGCTGCTTACAGCTAGGGTAAGCACACAAATCCATAGGTAAGGATGGGTCAGGTATTTGCATAATACTTGCAAGAGTCCTAGTAATGTGTGCAAATAAATATTTGATTTGATGCAAAATTGAAACATTTCATGAATTCCCAAGAAACTAAACACACATAAATTTGAAAGTTTAGTCCCATTTATAGCAAAATGTTTTATGCTCCTATTTAATACACTTACCACATGTGCTCTCTTGTAATGGTTTCTCAAGGTTTGTGAAGTCCATGAAGTAAAACCTCATCCTTCAACATCACAGCTGTAGGCATCTGAATCATTGTGTGTTTCAACATGTTTATGCAGATCATACGCGTTCTTAAAACTGAAAACAAGGTAAAACAAATAACAGATATAATAGTACAGAGGAGTAGTCTTGTGGTTAATGTTTAGGACTGGGAGGTAGTAATTTTTGGCTCTGCCAATGACAAGTGAAAGCGGAATATGTGTAAATCACTTCTCTACCTCATTTTTTCCACCTGTGAGAAGGGGATAGTACAGACATCTCTTTGATGTGTTCTGGATTTCATTTCCCATTCCCTCTTTCTTCCCACACATGCACACCATGCCTAAATCTAGGTAATTTTTCCACAACTGCATTGAAAGGCATTACTTCTCTTTCTGTTCACATAGAGAAAATTCTTGCCCATTATTGATCAGTCTCTTCATGCTCTCTGGTCTAGAAATTCAGGTTATTTCCTCTGTCCACCCAGAGTGTGAATAGATACATAAATATCTCTTCACTTTATCCCACTTCCAGCATGCAAAGGCTAGACCTCTCATCTTCTCTGGCGAAGCCAAACATAGTTTGCCAGTGCTTATATATGCAACTTGGTCTATCAGATCACAATGCCACTTCTTAAAAATTTCACTGCTGCATGGCATCACAGAGTGAAAGCAGAAAAGAAACCACCACAGAAAAAATGAGAGCACAAGACAGCATAAGGTATAGCTGCAGAAAAATCACTCCAAGGAATTTAGAATGGCAAAACCCAGTGTAAGGCACTACTGCTACACATCTCAACTTGTCAAGATGACAATTTTGTAGTACACAGTCTTGCCAAGAAAATTCACCTTTTAACACACTGGTCCAACGTGCACCAGAAATTTGTGAACTACAATGTCTCAGCAGCTGAAGGCAGATGAATCATAGTAGATTTCTTCATTGAACAGTTGATTATTGTTGTTGCCAAAAATTTTCTTTCTTTATTAACTTCCATGTAAAATACAAACTTGGTTCTACAGTTCTGCTCACATAGTTACGAGCCTCAAATTTTCTTACCTGGTGTCACAGAGGTGACAATGGAAAGGATGTTCATCACAGTGTCAGAATCTGATGTGTGTTTTCAGTGCAGAGACACGTATCACAAAGGGCGTATCACATGTAACATGACTAAGTAGAACAGGGAGTAGGAAGAAAGATACTTTCAGCTCTGTATCACAGCTTCGCCAAGATATTGTCTACGACATATGACAAAAAATGTGTTAAAAATCAATATTAAAATGAACAGATTATAATACATTTGGGAATAAAATATACATAGGGGAAAAAAAGATAAATGTGGCATGCAGATACAATAAAGAGAGTAGTAAAATAATAACCTTACTGTGTTTCAAGTTACTTTCAAAAAATAGAAGGTAAGGGGAAAAGATGTAGAGGATCGTGTTTCACTCTCTAAACTCTAACAAAAAGGATTATTATTGTCTTGCCCTTGGCATTCTGGGAGGATTTCCAAAAAGTGGATGTTGTCTGGGGGCCTTCTGACAGACAAGCACTGGCAAATCTACTTGTAGTGTTTAAGGTATTACAACTCTTAAAAAGGTGGCAGAAAGAATATGCGTCTGTCCTCCGCCTCCCCATTTCACATTCAGATATATTTGCTTAAGGCATCATAATGCTAGGTGCTCACAAAGGTGCCAGACTGTGAACTGCCATGGCTGAGGCACAGGTTTGCTCTGACAACTCTGGAACTGGGGAGAACCTCTGTCAGATGAGCAGGCAGGACTGTAACATTTGAAGCTGAACAAATGCTTGCTTTGCCGCATGTGAATCAGCAATCTGATGAATGCAGAAGGAAGTGTCTCAATAAAGAAGTTTTGCATTTAGACAAAATCTGATATATTTAGGACTTTGAAACAACATTTTAACTTATAATCAGCCCAGTGCTTGACAGATGGCCAGAGAAAAGCATGCAGTTGAAGTGCTCATGTTTTCTCAAAAAAAGGAAGTAAATATAATGCACTGTAACTATTCTGGAATTGCTCCCTGTTTAGGCACTTTTCCTCATATTTTGTCTTAATCCAGGAAAATAGTTTTTTTGGTTTGTTTTTTTTTTTTAACCTCCCTAAAATAAATAACTTCATGTGGAAAACTAGACTGGAATAATGTAATCTGCAAGACTGCATCAGTGAAGTTCAGAAGTTTCTTGAAATAGGAGTATCCAACAGTTTACTTAATAGTCTGTCATGTAAATATGTCTACGTAGGAAGTGATTTCAGAACACCTACAGCATTTGCATTCACATCACAGTTCAGAATAATTGCTGATAGGTAGGCAAGCTCTTTAAAAGAAAATTTCAATATTTTTCTATACCAGTAAGCTGTTATGAAATACACTGGGGTAAGAATCTGAAAATGCCATGCCTGCACTGGCAGTCTGCACTAACATGCAGCCATGTATGCTGCCAGAATTTTTCAAGATTTGTGCTGAATCATGGACTGAGGAAGTAACTGGCTCTAATACCTGAAGGGATTTAGGTTGTACCTGAAGAGTTGGACCCAGGAATGCCTCGCAGATCCCTCAGCAAAGTTCGCATTGCAGCCGGTTCACTGTGGCTTACTGGGACATGACACAGGTTCCCATCATCCTTGTTCCTAGGTCCAGCCACCTTGTGATTTTCCCTGGCTATGCAAGCAGAACATGATCTGAATTATCAGGGGACAAGGACAGCCAGTACAATTCACAAAGGTTTAAGCGCAGCCAGAGTGACCAGAAACAAACAGTTCAGTTAGCCATGTGCTCTACTTAATATATCAAATCTATCTTAATGTGTGCTATGCTTTCATTAAAAAACAAAACAGCATATTTAAACTGCTTCATTAGGTAATAAAAAGAAAACAAAAAGGTCTTAAATTGTGTTTATTTACAATTTCTATCCAAAACCGCCTTGAGACAAAGGGATAAAACTAATCTAGTAAATAAAACAATAATAATTCTCTCTTTTCTAATATAAGTTATAAAAATTAAAGATATTTTCGTCAGATGCCTGTCAACTATAAAACCATCTGAATACAAACATGGTCAGTCCCAGTAGCTCAGAGTAAGCACCAAATCAAATGCATAGTTGTTAAGCATCAACGCGTTGGCTTGCAGACAGTGAAAAATGTTTCCCTAAAAACGCACCTAGAATCTAGCCTGACTGAGCAAGTCTGCACAAAGGTACTTGTATGTTTATACAACCTAAATAACTGGTACCCAGGTCTGGCTACGTGGTTCAAATATTCCTATTCCCAAAGACCCACCCGCCTCTCGGCTTCTGACTTTCCTGTACGTCCAACAGCAATATCACATGTTTCCTTGTGCTTAGATGCTGTAGGATTCTTTCCCAGAAAGTCATAGCTGTTGTAGAATAACTTGTGGGAATAATTTGGGGACCTCAGGGAGATTGTGGTTAGGTCAATGAAGGACTGCACTATTTGAGTGAGGCTGATTATGCACTGCAAGGTGAGCAGTGTTGCAGCCCAAGCTAGAACATAGCTTTGGCTTTAACCATGTCCCTAGTCATGAAAGCAAGTAAACAGAGATGCAAGGGAAGAATAAGCATCTGCTCAGGAGTTACTGCACAATAGAAAAGCCCCTTAACCTTTTTGATCAGAAGGCACGAAGGACTTTTCCATGCTTTAGAGGGACCGGCAATGAAATTCCAACTTGCCAGCATTTGTAACCCTGTTACTCCAGTTTCATATATTAACTTTCTTAGCTGATATAATGATACTTTTAACTCTGTAGTTTATAAAACCTGTTCTGTGCAAGGTGGCCTTTAGAAAATCATGTTTTATTTTAAAAAACTCTGACTTACCACATCCCCTTGTATGATCTTGTAGCAGCCTTTCATTGGCAAAACGTTTCTGACAATTCTGGCAAATATTTGTTCTGAATTTAAATAGCAACTATTTAGTGTCAATACAAATAACTTCTGAAAGATTTATTAATTAATAACCCATAGCTGCCAGTTTCATGAATAAACACAGCACTGAGACAGTTTCAATATTCTTTTTAATTACCAATGGTCTTTGAAAGAAAATTTAGTTTAGGCTTAATTATAGAATCATAGAATGGCTTGAGTTGGAAGGGACCTTCCAACCCCCCTGCCATGGGTAGGGATACCTCCCACTAGAGCAGGTTGCTCAGATCCTCATCCAGCCTGGTCTTAAACACTTCCAGGGATGAGGCATCCACAACATCTCTGGGCAACCCGTTTCAGTGTCTTACCACCCGCATAGTAAAGAACTTCTTCCTAATGTCCAGTCTACCCTGCTCTAGTTTCAAACTATCACCCCTTGTCCTGTCACCACATGCTCTTACAGAAAGTCCCTCTCCGGCTTTCCTGTAGACCCCCTTCAGGTACTGGAAGGCAGACATAAAGTCTCCCTGGAGCCTTCTCTTCTCCAGGCTGAACAGATCCAACTGATTGTTTCTAATTTTATTTTATCCTAAACAGACAGAATAACCGTCTGTTCTAAACACTAACAGTTCGAAATTTGATCTCCTTTGTCAATTACCTAGAATGCACGCACTTTTCATCACCGAAACATCCACAATTTCTAAATATACTCCAAGAACTTAAAAACAGAAAAAACAATCACCTCTCCTTTCCTCTTTAACATGCAGGAAAGCATGCCAAATAATACACACTTTGTTGAGGTAGGGAGTGTTCTGACAAAGAAAATACTTACTAGAAAAAAAAAACAAAGCTGAAGAGGAAAAAAACCAAAATGCCTTTTGGCCTGAAAGCAGTTAAATGCTTATTTGGATTACTTGCAGAGATTTTGTAATCTCAGTCTGGCTCCTGTGGAGATTCTCTCTTCAATATCCAAAGTCTTTCCCACTCATGGGCAGTTCCCCAGCATCAGTGGAATGTCCCCCTGTGCCATGGGCCCAGGGGAGGAGAGGCAGTGTGATGTGACAGCTGCCAAGTGAATAGCATTTCTGATGAAACATGAATCTAAGGGTTTTCTGTTGCTCACTTTCATTACCCTAATTCATCGGGCATGCAAAGTCAAGAGAACTTCTATGCCTTATGAAAACAACTGCCTTTCTGGAGTAAACCCTGCTTTCATGCAATTGACTTAAATGAAAAATAGCAATACTGATAAAAATCACACATGCACATTATCAAAAAGCACCCTAAATAAAAATCTCTTAGAAATATAAACAGAAATAAGAGCATAACCACTTACCATCTTCTGAAACTTGCCTCTTTGCATGATTAAAAAACTTAGTGTTATTGGAGAAGCTGCCTCCACAAATAGTACATACTACAACTCTTTCTTATGTGTGAGTTCTTAAATGATCCCAGAGCTCATGCTTCCCTTTAAATATGCCTAAATAATCTAAATCAAACAAACAGAAAAAAAGCTGCAGTAGTACCATACTCTTTCTTATGTAGAAACAGAAAAGGCTATTACTTACTTATGTCTTAGTGATATACATTTAGAAACACGGAAAAAAAATCTTCCTCTAGGAAATAAAGAAAAAAACCAGACAGGTCCTATCATGGGACATTTAACCCTGAAAATATCCATGCCAAAACCAGATTATTTGCTAGTAATCAGAATTCTTTAAGACATATGGGCCATGTCTCCCTTAAAAAACTTTCAGGTTTGAATCATCAAAGAGCATGCTCCTAAGCTTTCCACGCTCATGTGTCAAAGTTTTTGATTCCACATGTGTGATCACACAGTAGAACAGAAATAACATTGCCATTTCTCCCATCTCAGCACTCCAGCAATCTTCATGGTCCCTGGTGAACCAGGAGAACAAGTCGAGGTAGTGAATACATGTCAACTGTCCATCTCCAACTACTCCACTTACTGACCTTTGCTTTTTATCTTCACATTTTCTGCCTTTACATATACATTCACATAGTGGTTAACCGCAAGCAATCAACTACCCTGCAAACAACCTTTGCATATAAATAGCTGTGTCCTCAGATCTCTTCAGCTCAGGAACAGTCTCGTACTGTGGACAAAGTGTAAGTTTTAACAGCATGGGTAGAATGCTCTGGCTATTGACATGTGAGAAATAAGGGGGAAATCCATAATAGGTTAATGTATTGGTGTAAATGGAGCTTGAAGAACTACTTTCAGTTCTTCAGGTACTTTCAGTAGTTCTTCAAGTACTTTCAGGAGAAGACTTCGGGCGGGTGCAAAGGAATAGCCTAACCTCTCACATAAGGAGAAGCATCCACGAGTCTCTCTCATCTACCTAACAAAAGAGCTATGAAGAAATCTAAGAAAGAGACCTTTTTAGAAAGGTGAAATAATAGCCTGGACCCAATCAAAGATTATTAAGAATCAAAAGGACTAAATTAAAATTCAAAAGCAAGAGGTAGGGAAAGATAAAATACTCTTTTGTGGATGGCACATGGTAAAAGTAATCGGGTGACCTCAAACTCAATGACAGGTTTCAGAAATTAATACATAAAATTCAATTAACAAAAAGAATTTGTCTGTTTTATTTAACCAAGTCGATTCATCATGAGTTCCATTTCTACTATTCATCAGGACATTCTCTCAAGTAGAACAAGAATCTAATAGCTTTGGTAACAACCCACATCCACTTTAGTGGGTAGAATATAGGCAACTTCCTGGAAAGGAGTTCTGAGCTCCAGAGTAACATATTTCGTAAAGGAACTGAACTCTAATACTCTTTATTAAAAGACAAAAGAAATCCCAAAACCTCACCTTGCCTCCAATGTATAAACAGGATCATCAGTGTCTCTTTCACTTCTACTGCTTACATGATACTTCTGATCAGGAGGGGCCACAGAAAAAGATCAAGCTCCTATGCCTAGATCAGAATCTGGAGGACATTGTTCTTCTAGTGCAACATGAAGACTTCTGTCTCTGTTAAACCTGAGAATCAAAACGTGATATACAGGACATCAGATTGAATCTCTCTCTTACATCCTTCCTTTGTGAACTCTGACAGGGTCCTGAGTATACCAACAGCCTCTGGTTCCCCTGACCAGCCTGCAGACACTTTTCTCTGTAATCCTCCTCTGCACCTACACATCCTACACATCTAAGAGTTTAGTTACCTGTGTTTGAGCTCTGCTTTAATATGGTGATGCTGTTCAAACTTCAATCACATGTGAAAACAGCTAAGCTGTGAGAAAGAGCAATGAGAAGCCTCATCTGAGGGCTCCACTCACATGTCCTGTGCTCTCCAGCTTGGGAGATTCAGAGACCCACTCCTTGAGCTTCACTGGCCCTGCCTCTGACTTGCTATCTGGATCCTGGCTAGACCTCAGATATTTCTTGTCACAGAGGACTTGGCTTGTGATCACTGGGCTGTGGCAGACCCTGGCTAACACCAACAGACCTGCTCTGTTCTTCTTGTTCAAGTTCTGAGAGACTGCACCCTGTCAGTGAGGTCCCTGCCTGACTACCTGCCACCCTTAACTCTCAGTTTGCCTTCCCTTTCAGAGCAGCCCACTCTTGCTGTACCCTTACAAATTCAAACCAACTCAGACTATCAGCTGAGCATGTACCAAGGGTTCCTGGAAAAGACTCATCACTTTCTCTTGATCCAGTTCCATGACAACTGCTTCCTCACAGAAGTGAGACCATATTGACCTGTCCTTGCTTGGTCAGTTCGGAGGTGTGAATGAAAAGCTGTCTTTCACTGCTTGGACATTATGATTCTGCATGTCACTTTCAAATATATACCACTGCCCTGAATGTCAAGATCACAGACTACAACAGACCCCGTAAAACTCAGAACCTATTCTTTTGTTGTGAGGTGGGATCAATTACGTCTTTGTCTCAAAAGAGGTCTTCTCACTTCCTCGGTGATAGACAACACCCATAAATTCAACACACAACTGCTACAGTATTTTAAAATACCTTATTAATATGGCTATCTTAACTTATAAACTTTCATCTCTCATGTTACAACTGAAGCTCATTACTTCTCATCCTTTATAGCACAGACATGGAAAACATGACTTCATTGTTCCTAACAGCAGGGCATTTCTTAAATATATTTGAAGACAATATCATATTCCTTTTCTTCTTCAGTTCCCTTTTCCTCATTCTGTTATTTAGGCTATACAGCCAGGGGAGTACCTTCGCCTGTCCTAATGTGTTATATTTTCTAAAGCTATGTTCACACTGATATGTGGTTTTTGTTCCTCTAAGGACTACAGATTCTACAGTATCAGGTCACCAAAGTGAGTTCCCCATCAAAAAAAAAAAAAGTGCATCTGTCAGCTAATCTCAAGAGGGAAAAGGAACAAAATTCTGTCACCTTGCATTCAATGATGGGATTTTGTCATCAAGGCAGTGAATAGCTAACCCAAAAAGTAACTTTAACCCGTAAACTGAAAAGACACTGATCTAGAGGGTTCACCAAGGGGATTCCAAGCAAACCTGGACCTTGCTGACACGTTTTACAAGACATAGCCTAATTGGTTAGTTTAAAGCAAGCACAGAACGACCTGTTTGAGGACTACAGTCCCACAAATTGTCTCATTATTCTTCATCAGAAAGTTTCTTCTTCTGGAGAGGTTCTGCTCATACCGTTTGTAGGTCTGAAGCTGAATGGCATGCACATCAAATGGCAGTCCATAGTTTAGCTCTTACTCAAACGATCAAGGCATCTGCTATGAAAGACTGTCAATGGAATGTGGCTTCTACAACACAGCCAAGGGCAGAACGTCAGCTTTGAAGCCATGACAATAATTTTAACACGAGGTAGCTAGCAATATAAAGAATGCATTTAAAAATGCTAAGGTTGCAATAGGTGTTCTTCCCTTGATTTGAAGGGAAGAGATGATGGAAAGCAATGAGTAAGATCACCATGGAATATTATTGTGAGGTGGACAACCCTGATCTTGAGTGGTAGAATATGAGTGAAAAGTCTGTTTGAATGGTATATGAACTATCAACTGTAGGCAGAATCATGAGGAAACCCTACTCTGTTCAGTACTGGAATTTCTCAGCTTAGACTAATTGGGAGTTGAGGGCATTCAGCTCCATGCACAATAAGAACTATTCTACTTAAAACACTGTGCCTATAAAACAGAAATGTTACTGCAACTATTAAGATAGATGAAAGAATATCCAAAGATTTCTCACAAGTTCCTATGCAATATATACTACCAAGTGAATTTTATAAGAAACACTGCAGTGAAATAATTTTCAAAATATATTTTTTTTTATACATGAAACTACCTTTCCACTGACAATAAACATCTCTCTTCTGATCTGTAACCGTTTCTTCCTCAGTAGCATAGGCATGAATAACAACATGTCAATAAAAACACACTGGGCCATTGAAGGGAACCTAAAACCAAAAAAAAAGCATAGAGACAAGATAGTTTTGGCAGGAATCAATGGAGAGGAACATAAAATAAAGTGTTTTTAGAAACCAAACAGACACCAGTAACTACTGCAGTAACGTTTAATTAACTCACCCGAATACAGAGATAATTACATCAACTACAAAAATGTAGAACATTCTGCAGTATCCACCACACAAACCAGGTCCTGAATTTTCCCCTGCCATCTCGTAGCTGAAAAGTCTGCCTAGACTAATTGAGAGAATGCTGCCCATTCTGCAGGGCAGGGATGTGTCTGTTAATGTATTTCTGTTAATTTATTTCTTAGGTATATTTTTACCTTCTCCCCTCCCTTCTAGTGGCTCCTACTCACGAGAAGGCTATGAGGGCAGTGCAGGTAGTTCCAACAGAAATGGGAAGGCTGCACAGTGATTAAACTGAATTAGGTGTTGTGGAACACAGCGCTCCACGAGTCAGTACTTAAGTGACAAGGGGGACGAAACCTTAATTAGCTTCTGCCTCACTCCACAAAAATCCACACCCTCAGAGTGAAAGTAGACTGCATATTGCATTTTCTTCAAGGAACACAGGGCATCATTCGTAATTTTAAATATTCCTCTCAGTTCCCCATAATTTAATGCAATAACCTCTCTGCTGGGTTGGCACAATTTTGTAAGGCTACACACTGAATAGGGACAAGCAACTGAACTGGCTTTCAACCAAATCTAAACACTGGGGAGAGGAAATGGGAAAGGGGTGAAACTCCTTAGGCTGATACTGACACTGCCAATATAACGTACAGTTGATTGAAATTTAAGCTGTTTTCTTTGTTGTTGGTGTTTTGGTTGTTTTTGGTTTTCTTTGGTTTTTTTAAAAATAAAAATAAATAAATGAAAAAAAATTATTTAGTAGCCTCTGGTTTTACTCATCCTAATCTTAGTGGAGTGGGTTAAACTAAGATGCTAGGCATTCTCTGCTCAGAAAAGAGCATTCACACATGGAGTTAATGCAGGCAAACTGCTGCATTTCAAATTCATACTCCAATGTATTTCACAATAGTTCCCTCAGGGAGACAAGCCCTTATTTCCTCTGAAGGGCTTGAAACATGATCTAAGAGATCCAAGGTCTTGTGTATATGAAAACATATAGTCATATTCAGGTGAATGAACTAAAAGTATTGAGCTAGACAGTGATCCAAAACCTCTTCGCTCCTTAATCAGAGTAACCATATGGGGGTTAAACCTGTCTGAATTTGTTAACACCATCTCTTTATGTGTTTTGCTGGAACTTTCTTGAGTATTTCTTTAGTAAATAGGAGAGGGGAGAAGTTTGGGGGGCTGTTGTCCGAGTCAGAAACTTTACCTTTGGGGAAACTGAATCTGACACAGTAGGAGACACCACGAGTGTTGGGGGAAGCTGTATGGGTGACTTTCAAAGAGAATTATAGTCATAACTGTGGGAACGTATTTGCAGGAGGGTGGGAAAGGTAAGCAGTTTTCCCTGCCCTCAAAGTTCTCCTCTTTCGCAGTGTGCCCTACCCCACCTCCTGGGTCTAGTCTAGCCTGCCTACTAAGTTGGGAAACATTCTTTTAATTAATAAAATTCACAACATAGTTTGAACTTGAAAAAGCATGTATAAAAAGATTTAGCAAACTGCTATGGACTACAGGATTCCATCAGCCAAGACTGCCCACTGACATAAATGAAAAATGAAATACGAAATCAATTAATGTGAAGATTTTTCTTCTGTTTTTTAAGCATGTTTTTCAAAAGACTGTGTTTACTGACAGATACTGCAAAATCAAGTTCTGAAGCCCCTGAAGCTTCTTCCGAACCTCTTAATTTTTAAAATAAACAGACCGATCATGGCAGTCTGTGAGTAAAGACTGATTGGTATGTGTTAAAAAAAGCATCAATAGTAAAAGTAACTATAGTATGAAATATGATTCCTATAAGCTATGAGAGGTAATGGCAGTAAGATTTGTTTGTAACAATCGTTTGTAATTAAACTCTGCAAACAGTCCAAAAGTTATCATAAATAACAAAAATGTTTAGCCATACAGTTTTAAAGAGAATGGGGTACATCCATGAGTAATCCGCTAGTAAATAAAAGCTTTTATTTACAGAGTTAAGACTTTCACAGGTTGGCTTCATGAAAGAATTACCTTGCTCTATGAACTCCACTCTCAGATTTATGTCACTCCTTTCTTCACGTAAAGGAAAAAAGAAATTAAAACAGAGGTATAAAAGCATCATTTGAGTAGAGATATTGTAAATTCAGAGACAAAAAAGCCAAATGGGTATCTCTAGACATTCTGTCCAGTAATAAAACAGAGATGAGGAGACACCTTTTATATATGCTATGGCACAAGCAGTCTGTAAATGGAAATGTTAAGAGGAAACTGGAAATAACTTTAGACCTATTAAGGAGGTTAGCAAAGCAATGGATGGTAACCACCGCCAGAAAAAAAAGGTAATTTCAGTCCATCACTGCAGTATATTTACTCAAACATCACACTGATTCTAATTCAACAGTATGATGCACATGTGGGATACAATACTCATGTAAAGCACCACCCTGATATCCCCTTGCATGACAATATTTCCATCCTTGTTAATATTTGGTTATAACTTCAAAAAGCATAGCTTATCTATGTCATTAATTCTACCACAGCTTTGATATGAAAAAATCATACGTAACAGAGAAATAGGAATTAAGGCTGATAACCCATGGATCATTGAAAGGCCTTCGCATAAGGTAAAAAGAACCAAAGGCCTTTGAAAAACATTAAAGCTTTTGTTTTGATTTGTAGTTCATTACTATACCTACAACAGATCTGCCCATATGAGGTGTGCAAAATGTTTTAGTTTTACAGTTTTTCTGATTTTCACAGTACAACTCATTTCAGTTGTTTCTTGCTTGCCAATAGCTTACTTGGTTTCAGTTATATCACTTAAGTCAAATGAAACAAAAAACCCATACAACATGAAAAAAGTTAATGTAGACCAGATAGACAATTTCACTATTTTTTTTCTAAAAACTATCTTGTTCAACAGTTACACAAATGCAGATGGTAAGAAAACGTCACCTGCAAGGAACCACACTTACGGATGCAAAGATGATGCTTACTAACCATAAATAACATCTGAGTTTCTGACACCAACAGTAACAGAGAAAGTGCTACCCTATAATGTCATATCAATATTAAGCCACTTTTGATCAGGAACTAACTCCTCCAAGAAGCAGAAAAAATTATATGGGCAGCACTATTTATATTAATATTGACAAAAAAAAATAAAGCAACTGCTAACCATCTTGGTTTACCTGATACAGAAATGGAACAGCCAAAATGAAACAGATAATTATTTAATACAGGACACCAAAATGTGGCCAAGATACAAACCATTTCTAGTTGAAATCAGCCTTGACCACAACTGTATGTCAGATTTATATGAACAGCTTGTTGCACATGTTTGATTTCTGCCCCAGCATAAAAAAAAAAAGCCCCAAGAAACATTTACAACTGACCAAGGAAACATCCGATACTCTGTTGCCTTTCTTCAGGCAAACAACAAACACTCTGGACATGTCTACAGACTACCAAGGTCATTATCATTAAACTGGGTATATTGAAGTTTTGCATACATGCTCTTAAAACACAAGAGAAGTTGCCTCTCTGTCAAAAAGATTGTTTTAGTCACCACAACGAGTAGAAAATTTGAGTTTAAGGTTGCACGTGAATGCTACCATAATAATTATAAAGTATTACTTACAAAGATAGTGGGAGACACTGTTCAGAGGTAAGATTGACCAAAAAATCCCCAGTAGTGACTCAAATCCAAAGAACGCTAAGGTAGAGTTAGGAAAGTAAAACAAACGGCAATAATCTCAACATATTTCACTTGCATCACAGTTCTCCCAATGGCAAACAAACTCCCCCGAAGCCTGTGGTAACTGATGCCAGCTACAGCTGCTCTGCAAACATGCTGGCAAATCGAGGTGCAAAGCCCGTAACTCAGAGCCTATGAACTTCACTTTGGTGCGGTAACTGTGAAAATTGACATGTGTCATCAGCTCTCGGGGATCTTTTGCCCCGAATTCACAACTTCTCCACCAAGACTGGGACTGCTCCAAACCAAGAACGAAGTAACAGTTTACAGAACACTGCATGAGATCTGCACCTGTGTGCCACAACAGTGAGAATGCCAATAGTCCTTACATTTGTAATAGCTTCACAACCTTAGCATAGAAGCTGGTACTTGCTATCTACTGACTGATAACGAGCTAGATAAATCTTATAAATCTCAGTGGCAAATGGATTTTCCACTATCTCACAACTGCAGCAATACTAGAGAGCTTTCTACCTTAAAACACAACTTTTTGCATAAAGGCGCTTGACGGATTCAACAGGAAAATTTTGTAAAAATAAGTGTTTTCTTAGGTATATACTACAACACTCTTCAGCTTAGGTCACAGAGACATTGTTAATGTTGGTCCAATTCTACTTTTTTCACCTTTAATTAAAACTAACTCACCTTTAATTAAAATGTCTACACCTGTAATTACACTTGATTACAGTGTTAGGAATAAAGTGCAGGATACACAAGAGCCAAAATAGCTATATTAAAAAGTCTAGTATATTACTGCTATTACATCTACAGAGACTGCCTATAATTTTCTGCAGAATCAGATTTTTTGTTTTCCTTTAAGTACATTTAACTATGAAAAAGATGTAAAATACAATACCTGTCATAACACCAGAGTATGTACCCAAATAAGGCAAACACCGCAAAAACAAAAAAAAAAATTCCATTTTTCTATGAGGATTCATACAATGCTGCTTTAAACTTTGAATTCTTCAGCAGCAGGCCAGTTCCCTGAAAGGGACTCTGCCATTTAAAACCAATTCTCTAAAATCTGGTTTAGATAATTGCACCTGCTGAGGCCCTAATCTTGGGAAAAAAAAATCCTCAGCAAAAGTTCTCATGACATCAGCTCTCCAGTCTCTTTCCATATTAGTAGTAGCTATCAATACGAACAAGAAACCAGGACAATCAGATATGAAGCAAAAAAGCAGTTAGAAGCCCTTGTTTAAGGGATTCATGCAGCAGGGCCTTAGAAAAGCGAAGGTGTGGGTAAACTGAAGTATTCTTTTCTAGGCTAGGAGGAATCTTCCAAACTACAATGCAATCAGTGTGATAGACAAGATGGAATGACCTGCTGTAGGTACTCTTGAAAGTGTTCCACAATTCAATTACAGAATTCCTTCCTGCATTTCCCTGCAATGCAGTGTTCTTTCTGTTCAGATGGTAATACCAATTCAGGGTTCTTAAACCTGCTTCCAGGGGCCATTGCCTAAAATTTTTGGAAGTATTAGTTATCATATTACATTTCTGTGCCTTTATCTGGTAAAAATAGGTGTTAAGATCACAGGCTCCTAGATGACACAAACAGTGGGTTTTAGGTTGTTTTGGGGGTCCGTCCCCCCCCTTTTTTTTTCTTTTTATTAACTACTGGATATGTTACTTTAAGAATCTAAGGCCATATTTTTCAAACATTTACACCTCACCAGAAGCCACGAGTTGTAACATTTTCCTTACAACCGTAAAGAGTCCTATGATCCTACATCCCAAACATCTGCTGAGGATGCCTTTATTGTAATTTAACTCCACAGCAGTACTGTAAAACCTCTTTCCACATAGAAAGCCAAAGTAGCCATTACCAACAATGCAATTCCACAATCTCTTTAGCCTGACATCAGTGTGGGATCCCACTGAATAGGGCTGATTCCATCCACTCCTTCTTGTTCTTCTCAGGATCCAGCTCTGGAAATTGCACAGACGGCCACTAAACTGATGAGAAAATGGATCCAAGTGAAAACTAATTATTGAGGGTAATGACAGACAGATGGTTAAATTGAATTTCTGCTCAACTGGACGTGTGTTTATATCAGTACAAAGGAAGCACTGGGAATATAAACCAAGGAGAAACAGTTTCACCATTTTTTCAGAACTCTGAACAGATATAACAACAGCAAACTTTTTAAAAAGCTACTGGGCCATTCTTAGTGGTTTTCCACCCGCCCTACTATTCCCCATCTTCCTAGATTCAAAGATCTGCCAGTTCAGCTGCTGAGAGAACCACTCCCTAATTTGCATTATTCTCAGCAATCTGGATTAGTTGTAAAAGTTTAAGCAGCCTCCAAGCAGATCAGGTGATGGATCTCAGTCAGCAGCAGACTTTGGAAGGAGGAGGGTAACAACCAGCTGGGAAGAGGTTCTTTGTTGTCTCACCAACATGTGTGGATCTGGAAGACAATCTCTGTCCAATAGCCTAAAGCCTCAGTATGAAAGCCTGACTGTGTCTTCCCTGATGCTCCTGCTGATTCTATTGATTAAAAAAGTCAGACACTGACCTAATACTGTGTTAGAACAAAGAGTGTGCAAGTGGAAAAACGTGCAGGACTCCGTGTGCCTACTCAATGGTGTTAAGCAGACACTGTCAACATAACTAGCAGCATCTTTGTTTTTCCAGCTACTAAAAATACCAATCTGGAAGCGATCCCATACGACCAAGTTAATTACCAGAGGGCTTCCGAGAGAACTGATCGTCTTAGATGGCAAGTGGGACTATTCTGACATTGCAGTAGTTTCATCTGAACTGCTACAACCGAGCCTTTTGTTTCACCAAGGCACTGTCTTACTGAGCCGCAGAAGGAAATGCTGGAATCCCTCAGGACAGGTGGAAAGTAAGAGCACTAACACCCTACACATTAAGTAAGCCACTGTCAGTACACAAGTTATTCCAGGAACTCTATTTAATACTACTGGAACAAAATATTTCAAGTTATAATTATTCTAATTGACCGCTGCCGGTATCCACACCGTCCTACATGGCAGAACAGCCAAGAGGCAAAAACGGCCAGAGGGAAAACTCCGGGAGCGACCTTCGAATTCTCCCGCCCGTAACGAGACGGAGACCCTCAGCGTCTCCCTCTTCCCTTCCCTGCTTCTGTGCCCCATCTCAGCACACGCTCCACACAAACCCACCCTCCGCCGCCTACACCCACACCGTGCTCACGGCCGGGGGCAGGGCAGGGCGGGAAGGCGGGCGGGAGATGAAGCCGCTCTCCGACCCCACTGGCACGAACCGGCCGCGGCGGGCACGACAAAGCGGGACGCGCACCTGCGCCAGCCCTTTAGGGTTCTCCGTTGGCGGCGAAGAGGGGAACGGGCGCCTTCGGGTCGCTGCAGTCCTCCTGCCCCGAGCCAAGCTTCCAGTGCCTCTCAGGCTCCCTCCCAACCACTCTGTTACCCCGAGGGGGGGGGTTTTACCCGAGGCCAGCGTCAGCGCCTGTGCCCGCTGGCCGTTAACGGCCACAGCGGTGCCGGGGGCAGCCCCACAGGTTTATTTTCCTCTTTTCAAATTCTTCCCCCGTTGAGATGACTCCCAAACCTCAGGGATGCCTTCGCTGGGCTCGATGTGTTTTGCTGGCTTTGTGGTGCAGGCCAACGACGGCCTGCAGTTCAGAGTCCACCAGTTTCAGAGGGTTCGGCCGTGGAAAGGGGAGCCGCTGGTGGGAAGTGAAATGTCCCATCTGAGGTGCTGGACCCAGCAAAATGTCTCACAGGAAGTGCTGGAATGGGTCCAGCATCTCAGTGTCTTTCTTATGATGCGGCACCCAAAACTGAATACAGTAATCAAGCTGTGGCCTCAACAGTGCCGAGTACAGGGGCACACTTGCTTCCCTACTCCTGCTGGCCCCGCTGTTTTTGATCCAGGCCAGGATACCGTTTGCCTTCTTGGCCACCTGGGCACACTTGGCTCATGTTCAGCTGGCTGTCCACCAACACCCCAGGTCCTTTCTGCCAGGCAGCTTTCCAGCTGCTCATCCCCAAGCCTGCAGCGTTGCCTGCGGTTGTTCTGACTGAAGTGCAGGACCTGGCACTTGGCCTTGTTAAACCTCATACAAGTGACCTCAGCTCATCGATCCATCCTGGAGTGCAACGTCTACACGTTTTTTGAACGCCTCCAGAGATGGTGACTCCACCACGTAGCTGGGCAGTCTGTTCCAATGCCTCATCACTCTTTCAGTACAGAAATTTCTCCTAAAGTCTAACCTAAACTCTCCCCGGCACAACTTAAGCCCATTAACCTCTCGTCCTATCAATAGTTACTTGAGAGAAGAGGCCAGCACCCACCTCACTACAACCTCCCTTCAGGTAGTTGTAGAGAGAGATAAGGTCTCCCCTCAGCCTCCTCTTCTGCAGAGCGAACAACCCCAGTTCCCTCAGCCACTCTGCAAACGCTTTTAGGGTGGTTAAAAACCATCTTCCTATGACTGCTGCTGTAGCTAACATAGAACAATCCCACCCACCACCACCTGCCTTCTGGTTTTTCCATTTATGCTGCTGTTAGTTTAGACTAAACCCCACCATTTTCAATATTCTTCACACCAAACACAGGCATCTTCAAAGGTAAGAGTTTTAGCTGGCAATACATGACACTGAGAGCTGGAAGCCTTTGTAGCCAAGTGCAGGAGACCACACACAGTCAGCTACAGCTTCCAGACTGATAAGTGTCCTGTGCAACAGGAATTCGTGATTTCTTGCAAGCATTAATTGATTACAACAAGTTCTTGCTCTACTTGAATTACTTCTTAAACCACTCTTCATTTTGATAAAATGCTTACACTTAATTTCTAGACAATTGTTATTAAAGTACGTAGACTGAGAAATGCTGGCTCTACTGTGAGAAGACAAAGTAAATGAAGAAGGGAACATGTATACTGTATAATTAGAATGACAGCTGTCCCTTTACTAACTAGAAATGCTCTCAGGGGTGACTGGAATTGCTTTAAAACTCCAGCAGTAAATAGAGCACTCTTCCAAGATCTTTCTGCCAGGAACACCTCATATCTCTATTCAACCCACTTCTTACTTAAATAACCACACAAGTATATCATGCCTGGAGGAAAACTTGGTGCATGTTGGGATTTGCATGTATTTCATGGGAAAAAAAGTAGTGGAAAAGGGAGGAGAGTGAATAAGATGTAGTTGCATTTGCCTTCAGGACAAAGTTTCTCATTTTTTTCTTTGATTATGCAATCTAAGCTCTTTTCTTGAATCTTTAAAAACAGTGCTTTGTCACTAATTCCACTGTCTCTTGAGCAGAAATCTGTTTGCGTCAGCATGGACATCACAGGAAGGCAGTAAAGCAACTATTCTTTACTTCTTAAGATGCACAGCCCCAGACAGAACCCCCTCCTGCCCAACATATGTACCGACATCTACTCAGAAAAACAACCCTGAATTCTAGGTAAGTAGAGCCCTTGAGCACAAGTGTCATCTGTACGCCAGTCAACAAAGGTATTTATTCCTTTGAAAGCTCAGTCGAGGGTCTTAACCCAGGTATAGGTGTGGAGAGAAGGGAAGAGCATGCAGCTGATTTACAATTTCACCTGCCTATGACACAGCCAGTGTTAACAGTCTGAGCCATTCTTTTTTATCTCTCCTTGGCACAGCAAGGAAATAAGGTTAGAGCTTCCCCACCCTTTCCTTTAATGAGATAACCTGATTTATTTTGTTTTTCGATTGTAAACCACCCCTCTTTATTCCGGTGTCATCCTCTAGGTGACGCTCCTGTGTCCGAATTGCAGGCAGATACCAGGTACACAACAGAGCAGGTCTGTTTTGCATGTGACAAAGGACAGTCACTCTTAAGAAAACGCTGCCCAGAACCTTGCTTTTCATTTGATGAAAAGCAGGCCTGCTTCATTCTCTTACCGTTTCAGCATCTTACCCTTTGGTTTCTCTGTGTTGCTGTGTATAACACACCATGTTTTACCTTTGACGTTAGTTTA
This sequence comes from Todiramphus chloris collaris, assembly GCA_025345505.1. Classification (NCBI taxonomy): domain Eukaryota; kingdom Metazoa; phylum Chordata; class Aves; order Coraciiformes; family Alcedinidae; genus Todiramphus; species Todiramphus chloris. Next base: position 6,655,572 of record JANVCC010000017.1, on the reverse strand, counting down.
CAGTAAACTAAACACATACTAACACTTTCCGCTACGCAAGTAATAGAAGTTCTTCTAGAAAAACAAAAGCACCGAAACGCAATAATCACTGATACTTAGTTAAGAGCTCTGCATCCACCCCAATTTACCATGCAGTTTGGTACAGCAGGCTCAGGATGTGCTCTCCCACACATTAGCTACACTTCCAACGTACTTCATTGTCTTTCACCTCCCTCTTTCCAGTTTTGAATCCATTTCTTGATGCTCAGGACACGTGAGAGGTACAACTCTCAGAGCCACTCATGTTCGTGTGTGCTCTGTGAAAACAGAGTGTTGGGAGGAGACACAGGATCAAGCACATGGCTTGAAGGGAAGAACTCGGTTGGTGCCTGCTCTCACTGACAACACTCAGAGCATTGGTCCCTACATGAGCTGTCTCCTTCCCTGAGCTAGCATTGTGGCAAGAACCTCAGACTCATATGGGTAGGAGAAGAGCAGAAATCTGTAGAAAATTATTAGCATCATTAGTTTCTCCTAATTTTCACTCCTCATTCTTCTATTACTACATTTCTTTTGTAGCCTTTTAAATTTTGCTATGCTCATGAGACACCTTAAAAACTTTTTAGAATCAAAATCTGTAAACAAACAGAAAAATACAGGAAAGCACTCAACTGACAGCAAAAAAAAGACATTAGAAGTTAAAAACTTTGCTTTAGATGAAATAAATCTCCAAGCTCAGTATTTTTGATTGCCTTTCACATCAGCCGCTCTACAGCCATTGCACCCAGTAACCAGTTTTTCAGAAGTGTTAGCAACTAACCAGGCACTGTAACTGGGCAAAACCAGCCCATGGGCAAGACAGAAAGACAACAGCATTACACTACAAATGCTGACAAAATCCTGACTCTTCGGGTGAGAATGAAATATCTGGGATGAATCTCACCCTGTGTCCCTTTCAGCTCAGTTGTTGGGGAATTAAATTCAGCAGCTGTGAGCATGGGCTCTCTAGAAGAGCCATCCAGTCTGTCAACCAGAGTGAGCTGTGATGCAGGGGCTTGGTATCCTGAATCCTGGTCTGAACTGAACCGACAGCAGTATGCATGAAGAACACTTCAGCATCCAGGAGGGGGGAAAAAAGAACAGCTTTCTCAAAGAATTTTAGAACAAGAAATGTACTTTCCAACCATGAATACATTGTATGGTGAAGTACCTGCGGCTTTTTATAGTGTTCCAACATTTTTAATCATGAAAATTTAACAGCTGCTTGCCACATACAGTGCAAATATCACAGGAGCATCTCAGTACTGAAGAAAATCACTTTAAGACGAATTGATGGCAAACACGATGAAACCACTTTTTTCTTTCTCTTGTTGCCAGCAGGACAGTTTGTGTTTACTATAGAGCAAAAGCTCTTATGTGAAAACAAACCTTGGTAACTAATCTCACAGACACAAGCCAATTGGCTGCACAGTCTGTCTCCAAAACTACTGTAAGCAGACCTTTGCTGTGCATCCTGGTGTGGATCAGCGGAATCTTCCTCCTGTATGTTTCCTTCTCCTTTTATGCCAGATGAGGCCAACCCAAGACCACCGTGACAAGGCACACCAGAAATACAAAGGGTTAAAGGTTTTGCAACAGGTATGCCTGTATCAATAACAAATGTAAGGCCAGAAGTAATTAGGAGTGACATTATTATTAGTTTAAATAGCACCAAGGAAATCTCCTCATTACTGAACAAGAATTTCCAAAGCAGCACTAACAAAGCTATTTACCCTATCCCATTTTTCATGTAGTACCTATAGGTTTTTATATGATTGTCATTTAGACGTATGGTATTTTTTTAATTGCTAGCTTTCAGGATGAGAAACCGAGCCATCTTCCTGTGTGCAGAACACTAGTAAATCGCTCTGACAAACTGACAGAAAATTTAGTTCTAGAAATCAATTCAGCTGTTACCTGGCTGTTAAATTCAAATAATTTCTGGAACAATAAAAAGGTACAGAAATGTAGCCGGTTAGACTGATGGGAGACTGACAGGTAGGTTTCTGCAAAAATAATCTTTTCATGCTGACACATGTAAAAAGAAAATTTTAATTTTAAAGAGTGCAATAGCACTTGATACAGTAGCTTTTCCTGAGAGAACTCACCACAGATCACAGCCAAGAAAGATTCAGTCTCTCTGCTTTCTGTTATTACCCAGTAACAAGCTATAGAATAAATATTTTAGAACATTACCCCACATTTCTGTACATTGCGAGATGTACAAAGAACGATTATGAATGATTAAGCTTATTGCTTTTAAAGCAAGTCTATGCAATTTGAAGAAGGAAAAAAAAAAAAAGTTTGATGCATTAAGGACCAGAAAAGAATAACACTGGTAGAGAAAGGGTTCTGTACCTTGATGCTCCTTTACTTCAGAGCCCATGTGCCACAGACAGCATTAAATAATAGTCTTAGCAATGAACAATGACAATACACAGAACACCACATGACATCACTCCTTTGGCTCAAAGTAATTCCAGTTTGTTACTGAACAGTTGTTATGCAAAATCTCCAACACAAGGCTGAAAACAATAACCTTCGCGTCCTATAGCTGAAAAGGCTAGTAATGAATTGGCAAAGGAAATTCAGATTGCACATCCCTTACAGAGTTTTATTTCTTGTGCAGTTTGAAACAGCATCAGTATAACTTTGGTATTCAACTGAAAAAGGCTTAGTTGGGAGGGCAGCTGGCAGTCAATAGTTCTCCAAGGTAAGCTCTGTGTGAAAAGTAATCTGTTCCAAAATGTTTCGTGTTGCAGCACACCCGTAATACAATTGTGTTCTCATAGGGATGTTACAGGGATAGTAATAACAAAATCACGCTGAGAGATGATGAGGTACCATAGCAAGGGTTGCAGGTAAAGTCAAGCTGATTTCTAAAAGGAGTGCTCTGGGAAGATTAGCTTTTGGAGAACTTTCTTTCGTCTGGCCTAGTCAAAAAGCCTTTCCAGTGGTTATGTTTTTTCCCTCCTGAAGCGGAGTATTATTTTAAGTAATTTTTACAGTACGAACAATCATCCACTGGAACAACCTCCCCAGGGACGTGCTAGTGTCTCTGTTACTGGAGGTTTTAAAGATGCAGGTGGACAGGGTGCTAAATAATCTCATCTAGGCTCTCTTTCCCAAAACCAAAGCTTTCTTTCAAGGTCACTTCCAACCCAGGCTATTCTGAGATTTCAGGGATACTGAGAGACTGAAGACATTTATTTTCTATGTGACCACCAACATGCAAATATTTGCTGTGTGATCATTACTTTTTAACTCAGGTAGACTTGATCATTACCAGGAAGGTAAGATGCTAACTTCCCTGGATGGGATTATACAGGCCAGTTAGCACAGGAGGGACACTAGGTAGCGTAAGAGTACAGAATACCAGAGGACCATGTTAGGATGAAGAGTTTTTGTGAAGTCGGAGAGGTGTCTATAATGGTTGATTACCTCCAGATGCAGTTCCTATCAAGTAGGCAATTACATGTTAAAATGACTCAGGTTAATTCAATGCCTCATGAATATTATTATCAGTAGTATTAACACAGAGCAGATGTCCTCGCTCTGCAGCTAAGGCTTAATCAGCATTCACGTATGTCTAAACAAAACCCTGATCTTTTAGAAACTATATATGCAGCATGGTAACCCTCCACACGTGTGTGTGTATGTGTATATACACATTTTTTTTAGATGTTAGCCATCTTTTATTTACCATAACAACTTGACCTAGGACCTCTCCCTTTGCTTTCCTTCCCTTTTAATTTTTTTTCTCTCTTCCAAAATACCCTGCCAAAAAATAACATGCCTTTACCAATTATGCACCCAATGAGCTGAGAGGGAGGTGAGGGGGGATGGAGCTTCTTCAAGTATATAAACAACGTATTTCATAAATAAAACCTACTCTTCTTCTTGACCACTGAGTTTGGCGTGAAGGGGAAGCATTTATGGACAGGGCAGTTAAGGAGAAACTGAACTGTCTCAAGCCAGTGATGAAATAACCCAAGTCACAGAGGGGCATAAAACTGCACTTCTCAGGGTACTGGGATGCTCGTAAAATTACAGGATCTCATGGTATCGTGTGAAAAGGATCTGAGTAAGACAGAAGGGGCTAGGGAATGAGAAAGTCTCTTTCCCACACTAGCAAAAGATACATGTCCTTGTCCCATCAAATATAGGTCCCTCCCATGCAGACATCTTATAGGCTTGTTGACATCTACAGAGTAGTTCTACTCCGACACACAAAATCTGTCATCATAATTCTGTCCTGTTGCAACTAAGCTTTACACAGAGCCTGTCATAGAGAGCCTCTTGACACTGCTATGGCACCAAGAAAACCATTGGAGGTTAACTTTAATAGCCAGACATTTATACTTTGGAAGAATTTGTTGTAGGAATTATAAGGCATCCTTTAGGGGTCAAGTAGTCCATGTTAATACAGACTTTCAAAGCTGAAGTCATTCCTACTCATAGTTTTGCTACTACATTGAACATTTTCATAAATACGATAGGCACACAAGATTTTTACAACCATCAATCTGTCTTCACTGTCAACACAGCAGCTGCTTTATCCTCAGCAAAAATCTTTAGCACGGTTCTGTGGCTCAGTCTGTTGCCCCAAAGGACCTTGTTCTTCAGCTACAGCTGGAAGGACAGATTTGCCTTTCAGGATTCCAGGCAGCAACATTTTCTGTTTGGTTGGTTTTTTTTTTTTTTTTTAGTTTATTCCTTTTTGATATCAGCTGCTTTTTCTCTGTGGGAAAGATACTCTCTTCATGACATGCGAAAGTCCAGACTGCACATCAATGCATGAAGAATGGAATGAAAGTGTAGTATCAGCAATGATGTATTTGACCCAACCTACTATTTATAACCCCGACAATCATGCAAACCTTGCCCACGATACACTAGAGCACACTGCCTCCACGTGGCACAATATGCTTCAAACATCCTTTTTTTCTTGCATTTCACACAACCTTATGTGTGGCTATGAAATCTGAAAGTAATTTTGAAATAGAAGGAGTAGAATCTCTAAGTTATTCCTGTGAGGGCAATCTGGGAATGAAAAGATTACTCATATTGATAACAGTGTTTTTCACAGAAGTACTCACCGGAAACACACAGTAAAGTACAAATGCTCTCTCTCTCTATACGTATATATATATAAAAAGAATGCTTTCTCAAATGTTTATTACACAATGAAAGAAGACTAATTGCAAAATATTCACATCCTGAACTTGATCAAAGGGGACCGATTGCTCTTCAGACCTATTACTTAAAAGCAAGATTGAAAGAGCAGTTTTGAAAAATTACATAAATCTGTATCACATTCTTTTTTTTCAGTTCATCACTGGGTTGATTCCAACTTGACTAGCAGACCATAAAAGTTGCTTTAGCATTAGACCAGCTATCTGAATCAAGTAGCACTAACACTGTGTTATGGGTACAGGGTTTTCCCCATGACTAGAATGGAAATACTTTGTGAAATTGGTATATTCTCATCCACACACTCATCCCCACCCCAAAGCCCCAGCCTCCACCTACTTCACCAATGTTGTTAGATACAAGACCTAAAGAAGTTAACAAAAAAAAAAAGACAATTCTTGTTTTGCCCATTTGTGTCTTTACATTTCAGTCTTCACCAGCTGACCACAAGTGCATTCCACCTCACTGTGAACAAGGTCTTCATATGTAATTTCCAGACTGGAAAGAAGTGGCATGATATGGCTGAAAGGGTATTTTGTAAATCACTAGCGCCGTAATATTTAGGACTTCCCTGCTTTGGTTAAGATGTATTATGATGCTCCCGTCAAATCTCAATCTTCCTGCACGAAATACACAGTGCAAGGGGGTGCTAAATTTAGGGTGAGATTTTTTTTCCCTTTTTCTTTTGTTTAAGACAGTGCAAGGTCGAGGGCCAGCATGAGAATCTCAAGATTAAGGTGTTGCAGGGTACTATGCCGATTTTAGCTTACATTTCATTGTATAAACATTTTCCTATCTTTGTTTGGTATCCAGCAAACAATCCTATTAGAAATTTTCCAAACGTCTGTGTGTTTTTACCTCTAAGTACTGTCCATTTTAAAACTTTGCAAAGTATAAATTAGTAGCTATACATTTGTTGTTGTTGCTGCTCTGTTTGAACCTGCTGCTGTCCTGACTGCTGTTGCGTGGGCTGTGGCTGGGGCTGCAAGACGTCAGTCTGAGGCACTGACCTCCACGTCAGAGGATGCTGTTCCGTTATCTGGTTCCCTAGAGGAGCAATGGAGTTCACCAAGGTGGTCAGGTTTATAAAATGGGCCACAGATTGAGGATTGGCTGCCTCTGGCTGCGGCTGGATCTGAATGTCATTTTGGCGGTTGTGCAGCATGGCGGAACCACTGACAGTGTCAAATGTCACGGTAAGAATTGAGTTGTCCAGCTGTAACTGGCGTTCAGGTGCAGTCAGATGGCCCACAGCCACTGGCTGGAGGTTTGTGAACTGGGTTCCAGCTGCTGTCGTTATGGGAGTAACAGTGATATTTGTCAGCCCGACGGAACTGGAAGGGGTTGTGACGTTTGGGTCACCAAGGGTCACCACCACCTGAGGAAAAACAGAAAGGTAACCTCAACCTTATATCAAGAAAGATCACCTCAGTGCTGATGGGCTCACGTGTTGCTACTGCCAGCAAGAGAAGCAATAGGCACAGAAGGGAACACAGAAAGTTTGGAATATACCAAGTTCCACGGACAGAAATAAGAAGGTAATGGAAGGGAGGCACATGCAACATTCAAAAGAAGCAGCTGAATTATCTTTCACGCTTTCAGTCACAGATTCGGCCAGTTAGTGGTACCTAGCAAACAAGGGGGTGGTAACACTGAAGAAGGTTAAAAACAACATGAGGAGCTCACTGGTCCAACTCCTTGATTTTTTTAAAGTCTCTATTCATCTTTGTGTTACCACAATTTATCAAATTATCCCTAAATGGTCCAATCACTCACTTGTGTTTGCTATTAGGAAAAAAAAAATGGTTATCCCTCTAAGCAATGCTTGTTACCCATCACCCTGCTACTGGAGCTCACCTGCTGGATGCTCTGTACTGCTGAATTAGTCTCATCTCCAACATTCCCTGTGAATTCACCTTCCTTCTCTGGGTATTCATTGAAGGCAGGGTCCTCAGGCACTTGAGCTTCCTCCTCCTCACCTGACTTCTGTTTTCGTTTCTGGCCACGTTTAAGAGCTTTCATATGCCGCTTCCCTTCTGGTAGTTCTCCTTGTTCCAAAGCTAATTCCGGCTGGAACAATGCATTTCCAAACAAAACAGCAAGTCATTTTGCTTAGTGAAGTTCCAAGTAAGAGACTATCACTTGAAATTGTTTTACTGTTGGTTCTTAAGTGAAGAAAAGAACTTTGGCAAAAACTTGATTTCAGGGAATGAGACCTCACCCTGTAACTATCTTCATTTCACCAGCACCCACATTATGTAACAACACAGATCAACAGCTTGCATCTGCTTATACAAGTTAAGCTGGGGCTGTCTCTCTAAAAAAGCACCTTCCTTGGCCATCAGCTTGTGCTAAGCTATGATACGTATCAAAAAAGTGATATCCCCACCTCACTCTCCTGGAACCTACCTGCCAACAGAATTTTGCAATGGTGAATTTACCTGAACAATCCCAATCGAGGAGGCATCAATGGTAGTAGTCTCTGGCAGCTGCTCTAAATCATCAATCCTGACTGAAATAATCTGTAGACAAAGAGGTATCAGCTGGTGAACTGCGGCAGCACATACCAGAGTCAAACAATACAGCACTGCCCCAGTAAATCCTGGCACAAAGCAAAAATTGTGTAATCTAACATTTTACACGTATCATTTAATACAAGGGATTTAACTGTGGCTTTTTTAAAGTAACAGTATGGCATATCCTCTCTTCTTTCTTGCCGAAAACCAAAGTTTAAAGAAGAGAGCAGAAGAATATGTTTATTTTCTTATTCTAGACAGAACACAAAGCACTGGGAAATGATGAATTCTACAGAAAACAAAGAATGTGTTTGAAAAAAAAAAAATTAGCATTTCTATTTTTAAGCCTAACAACTGTGTCCTACTCCATAATTTTCAGATGAATCTATATATCTCAGCTTATCAAATAACAGAGACAAATTTCCCTCTGGATTGCAGATATGTCGCTACATTTTTAATCCAAAAAAATCAATAAACAAAGCTTTTTGTTGATTTCCTTCCCAGTCATGATGATAAAAAAATAGGGATAGTTTAAAGCAAAGCAGTACTAATGATAAATTGGTAATAGAAAGAAAAAAAAACCCCAAAAACCTCAAAGGGAATGGACAAGTCTTAGTCAACCTAAAGAAGAAATGCTGAAGAGAAACACAATAGCTATTCAGAAATTTAGAATGCAGAAAAAGCCCTGCTGGTGTCAGACAAAACAGCCCTCTAATCCCCGATACTCTGCAGTCAGCATTCATCTTTAATACTAAGACTAATTTTGTGTTATCAGCAGATGCTGCCATCACCTCTCTATTCACCGTTTCTTTCAGATCACTTCTGAATACGGAGAACACAATGGGGAAAAAGAATCAATTATACTCCCTAATGGATGAAGACAAAACATGAAAAAAATATACATTTAAGCTGAGGCAGGAAAAAGAAAAGGGATTTAAAAAAAAAAAAAAGAACTTCATTTTTAGGGACTGACAATCAAAGATGTTTACTACTGAAACATAATGAAAGGGCTGATTCAATTAAGTGAGTGCTTAACAGAAACTACCTAAAACTGTCCCCAAAACAACAGTGGAAGAAAAAAAAAAATTAAATTCAAGTCACTGAAGGCAATACACTTTCTTTTTAAAAAAAAAAAAAAAAAAAAGTAAAAAAAAAAAAAGTTTAAAATAAAACAAATGACCCCACAATTTACCTGTCAATCTAACTCACCTCTGGATGTTTACGCCTCATATGTCGACTCATGGATGCTCTGGTAGAAACCTTTGTCCCACACAACTGACAGCTCTGGGCTTCTACCTTGTCATGAGTGAGCTGGATGTGCTTCTGTAGCATGTAATCAGTGACATATTTCTTATCACAGACTGAACATGTCCACTGTTTTCCTACTGGTGGCAGATGGAAGGAAATGGTGTTAGCAACAGCCCCTGAACATGAGTATTGTACTGTCAGCATCACAACAAGAGGAACAAAGTAACGCTAGTTCCAAGAATGGCAAGTCTAAAGCAAGCCTAGGAACAAAACGAAGCTATTGTCTTCAGATACTGTTTTTTAGAGGATTTACCTGTATGAATCAACTTATGAGTCTCCATTGTATTTCTCTCACTAAACGTCTTGCCACAGAGCTCACACATGAAATCTTTAATTCCTGCATGAAGAGCACATTTAGCGTCAGAGTGAAAATAGTCTAAGGTATCTGGGACAATTCCAAGTCTCACTGAAAACACCAATAAAATCAAATCACAACCAAACAAATAGAAGACACTCAGAGTCACTAGCTATGTCTATCCAACCATGCTGCTGTATCTGGTGGAAAATGAATCCAAGATCCAAATTGATGTGGGATGTAAAATTTTGTTTTGGGAAATGAGAATCTCAAGACCTTAAAACAAAAGTAACACTCTAGACCTACCCTAGATCAAAACCACTCCTCTTAAAAAAAGTAAAACATGAAACCAAACAAATTATGTATCTTAACTGCATAACAAGTGGCCTTGGCTGCCAACAAAATCTCACTTTTCAAAAGGCAGAATATGCTTATTTTAAAATTAGTGTTCCTCATGCACTCTGTTGTAGGCAAGAGTTCTCTCAGGAAGTATTTAACCGATTCAGTGCAATTTTTGTACATCTTCAGAGACCTCACCCGTGTGTCTTTTGTAATGCTTCAACATGTTGACTTTCTGTGCAAATTTTCGGTGACATTCCTTGCATTCATATTCCTTAATCCCCTTGTGAAGTTTCATGTGGTGACGAAGTGCGTGTTTTGTCTTCATTCCTGTGAGACACAAAGTACAGCACAACGATCAGTCCATTGCTCCCACCATCAGAGGAGAACTCAGGATGCTCCTGTTGTTAGGCAAGAGCTACAAGATTACATCTGCTGCGTGTCCACGGTTGCATGTTTTCAATTGTTCAGGTAGCAGTGCATATTACCATTATTGTTTTAATTCCAGGCAAAAGCTCTGGAAAACATCTGAGTGCACTACTAAGGAAGAAGCAAAGCAGCAGGGGCAAGCAAAGACAAACATCGTTAGAGATGTCAGACTTACTGCCTTCCACTAAAATACCAGTTCAGATTTGTTCAAGTTGCAACGCAAACAATTCAGAAAGTTAAAGCAACTTTGACTCGATGCTCTCAGAAAGAGAAATTACTCTATTTCTTAAGCCTGAAAACAGCCTAGAATATAAAAATTAACACGTATTCACTTTTGTGCTGCAAATGCATTGGAACTGTCAAGGCAAGCAACTCCTCAAGCTGATGAAAGCAAATTTTGTGAAAGTCAGTTTTGTCTTACAGGTCATAAAACTAGATTGCATAAAATTTGGGGTAGTTTACATACCCATAAAGTTTCTGACTTATACAGTTTCTACCTCACAAAAATGCAGGATTTACAGCACTCCCAGGACCTTCCCAATATTCTAAGAACGGAAGTAGGTTTAATTCAGATATTCACCTGCTATTCAGTATCACAATTAACGGAAAACAAGGCATTAGACATACCTTTGCCACATTCTGCACACAAGTATTCTCGGATATTATCATGGACTCGCATATGTTCTTTTAACATGTCTTTTCTAGCAAATGATTTGCCACATTGCTCACAAGCATGACTTTTTACACCTTAAAAATAAATGTAAAAGACAACATAAACAAAAAAATGTTAATGAAAAATGTGCAACTCCTGAAAACTGACTAAGCTGGTGAATTAGAGGGCAACAGTCCATCTGTGTTGTCAATCACATCCTTCATGCATATTGTGGCCCAAGCTAAACTAGAAGACTGTGGAGACAGAGGAAAAGATGACTTTTTGTGTAAGATCTCAAAAAAAAAAAAAAAGAAAAGAAAAGAAAAGATAAGGCCTGAAGTAGAAAATTACTGAATAGCATGAAATAATAATGAGTTGTTAAAAATGATTTTGCAATAGCAGTTTTCAGCCTATGTAATGGTGAGAAGGTGGCGTGGATAAGGGTTTGGGGAAGAATGGAATACAAAATCAGGATTTGTAGTATCCTGCATCATCATCAACTAGGAACCTGGACTGTGTGCGTAGACTAAGTATCTTCATTAATACTATCTGCTTTAGAAAACTGGTCTACCCTGAAAGCATAACATTTATCTTATTGTAACTTATGGTAAAAACCCCTAACTTATTTCCTCTGGAAAAAAATAAGGCATCTATTGCAAACAGAAATTTCTTTTATATAATGATACTAATAAAGAAACACAACATTTTTTACCTGTATGTATAAGCTTATGTCTTTCCAGATTTCCTATACTGTTAAAAATCCTTCCACAGATTTCACATGGATGGATGTATCTGAAACCAAGAGATGAAAAACTGTCATTCTTTTCTTGGGACAGAGGTAGTTTTCAGGCATCTCTGTCAGTAACTGCGCTTCACTTGGCAATGCTAATTACTATAAAAAGTTCCTTGAAACATAAATGCATTTTTAAAATGAGCCTTAAGAAAACCCTAAGTTCACTGCAAGCCTGGAGCAGTCTCTTAGAAATCCCAAACTGGGAGGCTGTTAACTAATCACCTTTGTGAAGTGAATCGTTAGCGATATATATGTATTTCAAGCTTTTAATAAACATTTTAACACTCACTATACAATTTCAGATACTTTAGTACAGCCCAGTTCTCTAAAAGCATCAGGTGGCAGGGCCACTGTAACCTCAAACAAATGGCTCCACTTAGCAGTCCAACATGTCACCTTACTTCTGCACATTAGGATCAGGCAGGTTCTCCCGATGAATGACCATGTGTGCATGGTAAGTTGCCTTCAAGGCAAAACGTCGGTTACAAATGCTACAGCCGTAGCCCTTCTCCTTGTGAACGTCCATTATGTGCTTCAGGTATTCCTTCCCTCTCCCGAACGTCAACTGTGGAATGAATCAATAGTGAATGAAAGGGGAAAAAAGTCCTTGGCAGCTGCAACAATCTAGTAACTCACTACTAGGATCTAGAGTTGGAGCTCGTAGGCATAAATATCCTGTGTAACGCTAGATGAAAAAGCCATAAAGCTGGATTTAGGCCTGAACCTCTCTGGCCATGATGAGCACATGGCTACAGGACGTCAGTTAACTCCTTTTGAAAACTAGATTGAGATGGTATCTCTGCCTCTTACACTGCACAAGAAGAGGACACCAGTTATTTGTGCACTGATGAACAACCTTGAAGAGACCCATATCTAACCTCCACTAGCTGTCAAAGCAGGGACGCTACGGATGGAGAAAACTTCTTTTGGGCTTTAGGGGCATGGTAAGCTCTGGTCTGCATAGTGAGCCTTGGCACTCACTCCAGAACAGTTGGTACTTCCAGGCATTGTGGGGCAGTGATTCTAGCTCAGCTCTTGGAAAGAGATACAACTACGATAGACAGGCACTCCACTGCTTAGGTTCCTGGTCTAAGTAACCCTGCATATGCACACATGCACACGTATCAGGGCAAAGTGCCACAGTGACGTGATCTTTTGCTCCAGTTTTGGAACTAGTCACGCCATTTCTCACAGCACTGCACAGTTTGATGAAGGTGTGCTTTGGGATGAGAAAAAAAGAGGAAGATTCTTAAGAGCTCAGAAGAACCCATTTCCCTGAGATTCATTTGTATGTTGTTCTCCCTTGGGAATGTCTGAACAGATTATTTGCAGGCAAAAAACTTCCCCAACTTATCACAGGTAATGCAGCTGTTGCCTTACACAACTGTTTACCTCAGAAACACCTGCAAAAGTGCTAAAAACCCCAGCTTCCAAAAAGAGCTTTCTAATTTGACTGGCACTATCGCCATCATTTGGAAGCAAACCATTTTATGTAGTTTATGTACCCATTAAGTGTTAAAATTACCACGCTGAAAGCAAGCACACAATTAACCGCTGTGATACCACTTCTTCTTATGCTTACTGATGTAAGCTTAAAATCAGTTTGCACTTAAAACCAGTTCACAGATAAGAACAGAAAACGGAACTCTTATTATCCCCATGTCTTTAAAATTAAGATAAGCGAAGCACTTTCACCACATATTGCATAGGCTGCGAAATAAGCTCTGACTTCCAGTGGCTGCGTCAGTTGTTTACCAGAATTCCCCTGTCCCTGTGTCACTTTGACCAGTTTTGTTGTTCTCACTGATTGCTTTTGCCTCCCATCCAACCCAGCAAAGAGTGCTTGCCCAGTAAGGGACCAATCCAGAGGGACCTTAAGGACCCCATTCTTTCTCATTACTTCCTTACAAAATTGCAAAAGCCACACGGTAAGAGGTATAAAAAGCCTTCCTCTCTCAGTTGACAACTGAGTAAAGTATGTTCCAGCAGTACTTCTAATGCCATTCTGTTAGTAATAGAGTGGGCCAAGAACAGGCAGTCACACTTAGCATAAGCAGCACTCTTAATCCTCCAGACTGGATACCCACTAGAGGACCATCTGATCCCTTCAAAATTAATCAATCTGTGGATGGTAGCACTCAGAAATGCTATTTATATTTATTCCTCCATACTTGGCTTTGGGGAGGCTGCACCTCGAATACTGTGTCCAGGTTTGGGCCCCTCTCTACAAGAAGGACGTTGAGGTGCTGGAGAGGGTACAGAGGCAGGCTACAAAGCTAGTAAAGGGTTCGGAGCATGTGTCTTATGAGGAAAGGCTGAAGGATCTGGGGCTGTTTAGCCTTGAGAAAAGAAGGCTGAGGGGAGACCTTATTTTCCTCTACAACTACCTGAAGGGAAGCTGTAGCAAGGTGGGAGTTGGTCTGTTCTCCCTGGTAACAAGCGACAGAACAAGAGGAAATGGCCTGAAGTTGAACCAGGGGAGGTTCAGGCTGGATATTAGGAAGCATTTCTTTACAGAAAGGGTTGTCAGGCATTGGAATGGCCTGCCCAGGGAGGTGGTGGAGTCACCATCACTGGAAGTGTTTAAGAGCTGGGTAGATGTTGTGCTTAGGGATATGGTTTAGTGGTTTTTGATATGACTAGGAATAAGGTTGGTCTTGATGATCTTGAAGGTCTCTTCCAGATGAAACTGTTTTATGATACTATTTAAATTTTCACATAATGAAAAGGCAGCATAAGATTTGAGTGTTCCTTTATTGTTTCTTCCTCCAGTTTTGCTTGCTTGCTTCCTAGCACAGGTCCCCAAGCATAAGCATATGTATTTCTCTTTTAAAGTGCTTAGCATTTGCCTCACAGGACACCACCTAAAGTCTCATGGAACAGCATTGCTTCGTAGATTATAAGTAACAACCACTGCAGAAGACAGCAGACCTGTGGCCTGGCCTTCTTTTTGTAAACCCCTAATGTTATTTAAGATTCTGAATTATTTATAGGCATCTCCATCCCCTCCTCCCCAAGTTTCCAAAACAAGTTAATTTGAAAGTATTTAAAGCTACCTGGCACCTTTTGCAGCTATACTTGTGAGGCTCAGAATCTGCACTTTCATCAGAGTTGTCATCGTTCTCCTCTGAGGAAATTCCAATTTTACCAATGAACTCTTCTCTCTGGTGATCGTCCATTAGTGCTATGTCCTGTGTAGGGTGGGAAAGAATATTCTGCTTTAATAAATTAAACTTCTATTTCAAAAGGTAACGCCTAGTCAGGCTTTTGTTGCCTTGTGTTAACTATTATTGTAACATTATTGATATAAAATACCCTCCTGCTTCATTCAATTCAGATTAAAAAAAATCCTCTGTCCATGACTAAATAATGAACAACTGCTTATCCAAACAAATTATACTCAACTTTTTGTGTATAAAAGGAACTTCAATGTAAACAGAGACTCAACTAGTACAGTGTTACATCCATAAAAGCATCTTTATGAGCACCACTGATACAATTCCCTTTCAATTAAATTCCTTACAATTCAGTGTTAATCTAGTTACATAAAAATAATTTAGGCCTGATTAAGCACTATTAATAGGGTTTTTTTGTGACTTGGAACATTTTGATAAAATCAGGTAAGGAACTCAATACACAGGCAATTATATCAGCATATATGAGAGAATCACTGGCATGGGAAGGGCAGGAACAATTAGTTCTCTTGGCTTTTTTTTTCCTGACAAAGAGAGGGGATGACAGTAACTCCACAGCTCAACCAAACTACAACTGGAACAGTACATCTATCTGCAGCCTTCCTGTTAAATTATTATACCTGCTTTGGACTGAGCAACCTCAGTGATTCACATAAGGTCACAGAGGTGATTTTTCTACAGCATTTAGAAGAGTGTTCTGCAGTGGTAGCTGAAATAACTTCAAATATGACAGTCCACATACTCTATAGCAATCCTGATGCAGAAACAGAGCCATGGGTAAAGCAGAGCACAACTCCTGCTAGGCTGCTGTAGAAACATCACTGCACAGGGTACATCATCACTGTTGTGTTGCCAGTATGAACATGTGGCTGCAACAGTTTCAATATATTTATTGATATGTTTATGTGTATGCTAAGTAATTTGCCTAAATAAATAAACAATAAACAATTAACAGAATACCTTAAAATGGACGTGAATATGATCTCTCAGCACATCCACCCTGAAAAATTTACGTCCACAGATTTCACAAGTGTATTTCTTGTCTCCATGTGTTAAAAGGTGTTTGTTCATATTGCTCCTACATGAAAATACCTAAAAGAAAAGAAGGAAGCGGTTTTGTATCGTGTCCAGCTACGGTTCTTCACAAGTTATCCAATAGAGAGCACAGAATGTATTTACTGTCCTGTTTTATTCATCTGGGCCAGAAGCATGTAGGAGCTCCTGTTATCTAGCCAGCGTGGTACCCAGAAACTGCTGGCACAGCAAAATACAAGTGTGCGGTTCCAAGGAACTGACTGAAATTGGCTATTTATTAGAGGTGGACTTCCAAAAAAGCTGCAGCAGAATTACATAGGATAGATTTATAAATATTTACACAGTGTCTGTTGACTCACAAATGTTCTACCCATCTATAAAAAGATACATCTGCAAAATCTACCTTCATTTATATGTAACATATCCAAAGCATCAAAAAGCAACTTAAGCGTTGCCTGAGTACATCTTACACCATGAATCATTAAACATTTATAAACTCACTAGTTAAACCCACAGTCTTTGTACCTATAACAGCAACTTAAGATCAGGAACATTAAACACCCAAATGCAACGATGTCATGACTACACCATGAATTCACTTTGATTTCTAATAGAAAATTATGTCTAATAGAAAATTATTCCCAGTACACAGTCATCTCCAGCTGTTTACATTCCATCAGAAAAACTTCAAATAACATAAGCTATGAGATTTCACTGACAGACACAGTCGCGTGTTACATTCTACATTGTGCTGCATGTCCTGAAAAAAAGTCTAGGCTGAACTTCAGGTTTGTTCTTATCTGTGTCTTAACAGTTCCCACCATCCGTGGCCACAGTGGGCTTGGTTATGTAATGGAGTTAAGGCAGTTTAAAGAGTAACATCTCATCTGAGTGACAGGGCTTGCTTGTCTGAGCTGCAAGGTAGTTTGACTTGGCACATACCTCAGTGCAAGTTATTTACCTCAACCTTTTGGCAGCCGTGCGCTACTCAGGTAGGCTGTTATTGTGGTTTAATACAGGGCTGGTAACTTGTTATGCCACAGTAACTCATTTGGAGGCGCTGGGTTGAGGTGCACTGTACCCCTGGAGTAGTATCCTTGGAGCTACAACGCAGAGCTTCACGTGGCACATGCTGGCCAAGGCACCTACCTTCCCACAGACGGGGCATCCAGAAGGCTCCTTCTTGTAGCGAACCATGTTTTCCGTGCTGTGCTCAAAATCTTCTCTTTTCACACGCCTCACCCCTTAACAGAACAGTCCCCATCAAAAAAACAAAACAAGAAAAATAAACCATGGTTTTCCACTCCAGCCTGCTTGGCCTTTCAAGTGAATACGGTGAAGAAGAGTCAATCACTGGGAAAAGCCTCAATGCAGAATTTAATTGCTAAACAAAGGATAATTTCAAAATTAAAACAGTGTCTTAGGAATAAAAAAGCAGTCTGCCAAAGTATGTATTATGGATTATCGGTTATTACACCAATTGTGACTTGTCTGAAAACAGACATTTATTGTCAACACTTGGAAACAGGAAGGTCTTAACGGGCCTTGGAACTTTAATCAGATACCTGGCCCAGAAATTGCCCCTCACAGTCTCTAAGGAGAGAGGCATCATCCAGCATCATCTTTAATGCTCCATGAGGATTTCAGACTTCTTCCTCTGTTACTTTCAGGAGGGAGGAGAGCTGCCGCTGTTCTGTGGCAGCTACATGTGAGACACCTTGCCACTGCCATTCAACCCTGTGTCCTCTAGCTCATGACACAGAGGTCTGAATCACAAGAGCAGCCAGTGATTGTCAGATACACCCAAAAGCACCGAATTAGAAAATCGGTCTGCTTTTTTAAAGGCACCTTTGGTTTTAGCATCTAGATCACGGAGACATCTTAATAACTATTTCAGCAATCTACAATCACCCAAGTATTTCCAGAGTCTTTGAGTACCTCTAACATTCTTATCTGTTTGAGATTTTGAAGAGCAAACTCTTAGAATCTCCTGTTCATGTATCCCCAAGGTTTTGAAAGATAACATCACACAGCATTTCATTGATACTGTATTTATACAGTAGGCACTTTCAGTTGTACGCTGTAATTTAATTCTCTACCGTCAAAGTTTCAAGTTACCATACACATTTATTTTAAAAAAGAAAAAGATACAATTAAAATCAGCTAAACTACTGCATAATAAGCCAAGCAACTTTCCAGTAGCACTGGATCCAGTCACGTGAAGCTGAAACAAAAGGTAGGTGCACCTCCTAGAAAGTTTTTCATAGAACTAGGCAATTCCGCTCCAGGACCTGTTACTATTATTTTAAATAAATTTCACATTTTTCTGAAACCAGCTACTCCAGATCAGGTAACTGACAAAAAACAATGAATGCTACCATCCAGAAGAATCTAATGCACAATCATTTCCTTGACCTTCCAACCTCTACTGCTGTTTCAAGAGTAATAATTAGATTGATCTGCAGTATACTCACCTTCCAAGTGTCGTCTTTGATGGTCTAGCATGACATCCTTCCGGTAGAACATCTTATTGCAGATTTCACATGCAAACTTCTTATCCCCATGCTTTTTCTTGTGTTTTGAAAGATTACTGTTTGTAGAAAAGAATCTGAAACACATCTCACACTGGAATGTCTTGTCATCTGTAAGCAAGAGAAACCACACAGCTCTTTATGGATGAAAATAAGGTTTTGTACGTTTGTGAGATAGGTAGTTCTTTTGCTAGACTCAAGTTTTAACACATAAGCACTATAATGGATTGAGAAGGGAAACGCAATGTATTTTTCTTTTATCTAAAAAATTTGACTTCTCATTAAAAATGTAATAAACATAAATAAAAAACCTATGGAGTTTATTTTTCCTACCTACAAGTGTAAATATCACTGGAATGCACTGGAGGACTTTTCTTTAAAGGCAATAAATATATGTGATGCTAACTTGAACACTGACTCTTGCATCATAACCTCCTCACATGGGCTATTTCCATTGTTGTCTAGCATACACTAAGATCACGCTTGGAGTACATTCAAGTTTTTAATGTTGGTAAAATCACTGCATATGCAGCAACACAACAACACACAACAGCTGTGTCTAAGCACCAGAATACTTCTGCCAGTGCTGGTTCCTAATACCAGCCAGGACTGAATATTCCAGAAGAAAGTATAAAATCTCCAGACTGTTATGTGATAACGGGTCTATGGGGAATTTGTTCTGCATTCAGTAGATGAATCCTTTGTTGGAACATGAAAGCACAGTTCTGTAGATGGAATCTGCCAATGCTACAGCAATTACAAAAGAAGCAACAGTTTGATGCGTTAAAGAGTAGAGGAAAAACTGCTGCTTATTTTGGTAACGGCCACCTCAGAGCAAAAATGAGCTGCTGTCTTTAAATAAACAGAACGCTGAGGTTACTTGGCATTACTTTCCATTCTTCGTAAAGCTGAATTGTTATACAAGCTGCACCCTCTGAAAGGAAATGAGAAAAGCTGCTTTGAATGGTGCTGTAAGGGGCAATTACCCAGGTGATTCTGGACTAACAGCTATCACGGGTCCATATAAGTGGACACAATGTCATTTTATAAGCATAACTCAGCATAAACAAGGGACAGCTTTGGGAGAAATGGACAGCTTCTAGTGATACCAAGAAAAAAACAACACCTAGAGAGACTACTGCAAGTCTAAAGAGAGAAAGCATGAGACAGCAGAAGAAAACTCTAATCCCAGAAAACCGTCCCCCTTTCCCGCTCCTCTGTTTCAGAGAAATGAGGTGAAGGAAGTTAAAGAGATGTTGCCAGGGTATCTGTGAACATACAAATGAAGTATCAGTGAGGATATTAGACAGGTGAGCAGGAAATACTAAACAAAAAAACAACAGTACAGCTGTGGATGTGTGGCTCTACAGATTACCGGTGATACTTTTCTTATCACCACAGCAAAGGGAAGGGGGAGGAAGAAGAGAGACAGGTTGCTTGTTGTGATGATGAAAAAAAAAAATCCAAATGCTTACTCCCCTTTTGTAGTTACTATGCTGAGATGGATTTGCAGACATCCCCACAAAACGGAGTAGAGGTGACAGGAAGCAGAAGGGCAGCCATTCTCACCTGTCCGGCAGTTATGGAACTCCAACGCGCTCTCTATCCGAAAGGCCTTTTCACACGTGGTGCACTTGTATCTGTACTCACTGTCAACCTGAGGATTGCAAACAGTGTTACAGAGGGGAAATGCAAAGTCATGTCTGACAGAGAAAATTCTAAATCACAGCTACTTTTTTCTGCTTCCATCTTTTGCAGTTTTAATTCCTTCGACAGGACATTTAAATATTACTGCTACAAAACTCTGCTGCTCTATCATCCTGCCATGTTCCCAAAGCTGAGCTCAAAGAAAAGGAGACCATGCACCCGTGTGCACGTAGCAGCCTTCCCGAGAACTCCCACTCCAACAGAGGCAGAATTTTTGAGAACCAAGACGTAATCTGACTCATGCTCCAGAACAGATACCAGAGATTTGAGAGCTTAGGACCTTGATGCCACGCAGCAAGAGAAATATTCATTGATAAGTCCCCCACTACAGGCATGTTTAATATTTGCACGGCAGCAGCACTGACTGCAACAGTAAGCACTGTACGTTCACATATGTGCACATAGCCCTTAATGACACAGCCTTTACCCAGAGAATTCACACATCAAATGATGCTATAGGCAGGGAAAAAATAAACAGGACAAACAAACAAGACTGGAACAATCCTATTTAGCACCATAAACTGAAGTCAGATCTCACCTCTAGATCATGCAGGTCCAGCTAACTCCAGCTTGTTTTGCTGTAACTGATGCCTGCAAACAACTTTCTACAGGAAATTCATGAAAAGGGACTTGCGTGCTCAAAAGCATGTCCACACTTCGCAAATTCATTAACTGTTCTAACAGGAGATGTCACCTCTCCCTGTCAGTCTTGTCTCACTTATTCACAGGGATATCTGCTCAAATATAATTCACCCAAGCTCCCCAGCTAGCATAACACCTGGAAGCTCACTGTACATTTTCATCTAACCTCAGAAAGAACCCGCTAGTCATTTCCACTCACTTCGTTCCTGCTGTGCTTGTATGAAACATGCTGCTTCAAGCTCTCTTTACGGCTGAACAGCTTTGCGCACTCCTCACATTTAAATAGTTTGTCACCTGAGGGGATCAATCAAGATAAAATAAAAAAGAAAAAAAAGTAGTCAGCAACTGATAATAATCAAACTCCAGGCAAGACAGGGGAAACCAAAGCACAAACAACTAGAAACAAACAGGCTAGTGATGAGACACTTCAGTAAGTCAGGAGATCCAAATAGTGGATTTTAACCTTTTCCAACAATTTTGACAGCAATTTTGTTTGATTCCCCCACCTTTTTTCAGTGATTATTTTTCACAGAATCCTTAGAAGTAGGTCACAGACCGCTAGAAGTGCAGACCACAAGCTATAAAGCACTCAGCTGACATTTACAGAGCAATGTTACCCGTGTTCCTGTGAAGGTGAGGATGATATATATTTAAAGGCAAGAATAGTTTTGGAAAAAAACCTCACTTCCTTGCCCTCATTTAAAATATGTACCTAAATTCAAATTTTAAACGCTCTAACTACAATGTCATCTTGCCCTCATGTCAACTATCTTTCCATGCTTTGGTCTGCATAATTAAAAGAGTTTCCTAGAGAGTTAAAAACCAAGAAAAACAAATGAAAAAGCACTCTCCTAAAATTATGTATCCCAGTATCTAAAAATAGCCTAGCTCTTTTACTCGAGAGGTGGAACCAACAAGAGACAAAATCAATAGGCAAGTGAGGCAAAAGCAAACCCACCATGAGAACGGATGTGCCTGCTGAGGTTGCTGCTGTTCTGGAAGATCTTACTGCAGATGCTGCATTGATAGACTCGCTTGTGCTCCCCAAGTTGTTTTATCAGCTTCCGCCGTATACCATGTCTACTGGAGAGAATTAAACTTCTTTTGAGGGACATGGTGTTTTGGTGATGAGCAAACCTACTGGATTAGAGAAAGAAAGGCAGGGACTGAAAGGTATCCCACAGGTTGCAAGAAAGAGTACCACCAGCTGGCAAAAGCTAGAGGAGTGTTATGCTCAGCTTCTGGCAGGAGTGAGGGGGCCCTGGAGCTTCCTCGTTGCCAAGGCGCCCTCCTGGCCACCCCCTGAAAGCAGCAGATGTCAGAGCACAGCTCACTCCAAATTATCTTCACCCAGCACAAACCAGGGAAAAAGCAGCAGCCACCAGCCTCAGAGATTCTATTTGCAGGCCCCTTGGAGAAACATAAAGGATCTGTTCTGCTTATCCCCTGCAACCATTAGCATTATTTCAGCTCAGAAAGCTTGGCAGGTCACATGCAAAAGGCATATATGGTAAGAGGGCAGCAGGGGGCCAAGAAGCCGTACAGTTCTATTTCCCAGCACAACCACCTGCTGCAATGCATTGTTGATGGCTCTGTGTCTGCTAAGAACTTCAATATGTAGCACTACTAGCTAATTTTGAAAAATCAAGTGCTTTATTATACAAAAAATAATCCAAAAAGCCAATTTTACCAAGACCAAAAGGCATAAAAGAATCTAAATCAATCAAATTGTATTTAAGAGTCTCCCCAAGGTTCTGTTATACTTAAGTTTTCCCCTCCCACTGCTCTAAAACTTGAAGTATCACACACATAAATCAACAGGAAGTCATTCCTGAGTGAAGATGACAAGCAAGACTGAATAATAATAATGGTTAGCGTAATTATTGTAGCAAAAATCTCTTTGTCTAGTTTACCACCAACATTCAACGCAATTGATTTTTCACCTTGCAGCTGCAGGAGGGCTTTTGGAATCACCCTATACAAACCCAGTAACATGGTGGAAAATTAAGTTTTCATGGTTTATGCTCCAAAATTCTACCACCAGTATCTCACCATATGTGCACTATCCTCCAGTGCACAAGCCATCATTGTGGCACTCTAAGTCAGCTCTTGTAGCAGCAGCAGCATCACACAATTTTTTGCTAACAAAAAGAACATATGTACGCCCAAAAATTGAGGAGAGTTATTACATGCTACATAACCTTAATTTATCCTAAAAGGAAATGTTGCATCTCAGAATACTTACTTTGTCACCGAACTGATGCTATTTGTGGTGCTAGGCATCTTTCCTAAAACCAATTCCATAATCCTCTCTTCTGCAGCTGAAGGCATGGCTACCTCTTCTGGCGGGACCTCAGCTACAACATCAGCTACATGTTCCACTGCAAACACATCAGAAAAGTACAGTGTTTATGTGGATAGATAGAAGTAAATCCTCAAATGCAGAATTTGTAACAAGATGTGGCGCTGAACACATTGTCCACAAACGTGGTATTTGTTAATGACAAATAATGGATCGCTAATGAGTAGGTAGCACTTGCAAGGCAGAGAAAGTGGCTACTGAATGACAAGTAAGATGTAGCCAACATCTCTTATGGCAACCTAATTTCTTACCTTTCCAACCTATTACTAAAAGGTCAGTTGACTATGCATCATGAAACTTCGTACTAGAACATCCCTTGAAAGGTGGTAAGGCCCTGAAGAAGGCCCCTTTCAAGAATAAACCTTAAGGTACAGACAGAAAGGTGTCTCCTCTTGCGAGGGAGGATGCTTTCTCTCCTGTGCCTTCTTGCAGAAATCTAGGCAGGCCTCTCATAACCACTCTCTCCTGTTTCTCTGGGCCTCTCTATTACTAGAACCATTGAAGGACACATAGGGTGTTTAAATGTAGGTGCTGCAACACTTAGTGTAGACAAGGCCTCAGAGTTAATTGACAAAGTTTGTAAATAATCTGTTTTAGTGATCAAACTAAAAACACCCATCTCATCTCTGTGCTACTTGTTAGGCCTTTCTGAGAAGGCATCAACAGATGAATGTATCCCCTACTGGATATGTACTCATCATTTCCTTAAGTTTTATTTTACCTGAAGAATCTTCGTCTTCAACAATGACAATAGGTGTTTCTGCTTTTGCTGTTTTGGGCTTTCTTCCCCTCCTGGCCTTCCTCCTTGAGTCCGTACTGGCACCAGCTGCATCACAAATCACTGGCTGATCCACAGCGGGAGCCTCTGCTGCTTTCTCTGCAACAGCCTCATTTTGGCTGGTTTGAGGGGCACCCTTCGCTTGTTCCAGGTGACTCAGCAAGTGCTCTGGGTGGATGGGAAAGAACAAGAGAGTAAGGAGGAAAGAAACTGTCAAGAAATACCCAAAGGGATAGATCCAGCTGAAGCCTATCAATTGGGTCAACCTCACCTAGCAGAGACTCCAAAATTATTTCAACAGCAGTTGAGAGTTCCTAAATAAAAGCATACCATCTATGAAACACCACAATGAATACTCATAGGAACTGGTTTGGTTTTTTTTTTTTTAAGAGATCACTGTAAAAGGGCTGTGTTCCCTTATAATGGGTATGCTTTTCCAAATGCCCAAGTTACTTAGCAGTCTAAGTCCCCTCTTCAAAAATGACTCATCAAATGGTCAGAGCTCTTAAACATTTTCTTTTGAAAACTGTATAAAATAGCTGCAAATGAAATGCAGGGGGGGAAAAAACCCCAATTTATTTTATTACATATATTAAATCTGTGCCATAAATACCCGACAGACAATATCACTAATTACAAGCTGGCACCACTGGTCTTATACACTGCTCATGCAGCTCCCTACCCTTTATATTCCTAACATTCATATGTCATCTTCCAGTTTTACTTCTTTTAGATTCAACATGAGAGCTGTTTGCCCAGAGACTGAACACTGCCATATGCAAAATATTACTGTTTTTACCTTGCCTGATACTCTTTTTCTTAAAGAAATACAAAAATTAAAACCTGTATCTTAATGCATCATGTATGGGGCATGGCTTCAAAGTGTCCTGCTCTGGAAGAGCAGAATTCTTCTGACTCTGCTCAATGCTCTCTCATGAATTTCTAGCACTTCTTACCTGTCAGCAGCTGAGGCTCCTGGAAAGCAGATGAACACACTTTACACGTCCACTGGCTGGACTCTGCTTCTGCAACTCCACTGCCTTCTGTAGTGTTCACTAAGTCACAACAAGAAGAAATACTGAAAAACTTTGAAAATGGGAAAGTGATGAATCCCTGTAGCTTTGTTTATCTTGCAATAATAACTTCCTGAGTATCCCAAGTTATGATTTAAGCAGCAAGAGGCCCCCAGCAGCAGCTGGGACCACTTCGGGATTTTCCAAACATGAACACTTGAATCATCAGAAAAGTGAGAGGTCAGAACAGAAGCTAAATGATGCCAGGAGAGAACACTGGTGTTCTTGTAAAGTCTTGAGGGTCCCTTTATCACTTTCTAAAGACCTGTGATTTTCAAAGGCACACATAAAGCAATTTTTAGCACCTTTAAAAACAGGGTTACCAGTCCTCTTCTAGGTCAGCTGAGGATAGAAGCCTCTTTGCTCTCCGTGAAGAGCACTGCAGAGTAAGGACATTTGGATGAACAGAAGTAAAGGTAAGGACAATGAAAATCTGTTTGAGCAGTAATCAGATCTTCTATAAAACCACCATATTAATGTTTTAATTATCATATCAGCTCATGTCAGATAAAGAAAATTAAGAAAAAATTAGGAGGGAAATGGAAGTGGGATTAAAAAAAAATCAAAAAGAGGAAAACGGCTACTCTGTTCACAGTCCATGGTCTTTAAGTCCTTGGATGATATGTCTGAATTTGTCAAGAGGACCTGATAAATCCAGATGAGTTCAAAGATTTTTTGGGTACACACAAAGCTGAATATTCTGCAGTCTACAAGACTCCCCCAGAGGAGAAAGATGACACTGAAATTAGGTTAAGTGAATGGCAGCACAGGAGATTCAGACTGTGCTTCAGTTTCTGCCACAGATTTCCTGAATGATTGTTAGCAAGTCAATCTCTGCCTGAGGACTCTGTCTGTAACAGGATGATACACTTAATTCACCCTTTTCATTGTTGGATCTGAAATCAAAATAAAAGATTCTCTGAGACAGAGTTGCTCCCTGCTACAAGTTATATCCAATGTTCTGCACTACAGAGGTGTGATCTCATCCATGCTGTAATAAATAAAATATTACTAGACAATTCAGCAACAGAAATTCCTTCTTCACAGGCTACTTAAAGAACTTCTTGAGTCCAGAAGGCCAAAAGCAGCAAATGCAACCCCCAAGATTATGCATAACTTAAAAAAAAAAGAAAAAAGTTGTACTGGTAAGCAACATGTCAGCTACTGTATCTGTCTCATGAAGTTGCAGGCTAGTAAAACTGAAAAAGCAATATCTGCAAAACTAAAGTCTGCCTTGGAAAACTGTCCTTGACTCTGCACTTCCCTTGCTCCTTAGCTGCCTCAAGCAGTAAACCTAGAAATCCTAGTTGTGCACTGGTTTGCCAGAAAGAGTCAGTTCCTCTTTAGGTTCCCACTTCTTCAGGCTTCCAGGGTGGCTGCAGAGCAATCCTGTTTACTTGGAAGCACAGATCTGTCAGTTGGCAACTGCTTTGTATGACTTAGGGCAAAGAGTGAGAATCAAAAGAGGCATATTTTGCTTTGGAAACAGCAAACACTACATCAGTGGTAACATTTTAGAGTTCCCAAAGTGTAATAGGCAGCATTTTGTTTCTATTGAAGTTAGATTTTCAGACAATAGGATGATGGATGTAGAAGGAGCTGTTCAAATTCTTCACAGTTTCCCCGTCACCTTGGAAAAATTAACGACACCAAACTGAAAGCCAGCTCCCCGAACAACTTCACATTTTAGCTGTAACAGTATCCAAGTTAAATGGACGGATCTTCTGATGAATTGATCTGTACACACTCTGTAACAACTCTGCTCCTATTCTCCTGGCTGCTTTTAGTATTACTAAGAAAAATTTAGCCAAGTAACCTTTCCAAAGAACAGACCCAGAATGTTTTTCTTTTGATGTTGATCTCCACATTACATGCTCTTGAGCTTACTTTTAGACTTGGCAATTTCTGGTAAGTGGGTTCTTCATTTCATTTCATTGTTGCACTTATCAAAGATTAAGGGCTCCAGCACTGCTTCATAATCGACCTTGGGGACCAAGTTCCTATGACACCACTGGCTATTTCCTGAGCCACATGTTCTCTGTCAAAAGTATCTGTATTGCTTTTAAGATTATCTAAATTTGAGTTCCTGTAATCTAGAACAGTCTGAATTCTAATAGGCTTCTGTTATAACTGTCATTTGGGGATGGCCAGCGTTGCCATCACTTCCAAACAGCACTGCTCTTACATCCACTCACAACAGCATGTTTTCTTCTAGAATCTAATCATTTGAACTATGACACTTTGAACAGAGAGTCTGAAGATCTTTGGAATTGCCCCCACTCTAATACTAGCAACCTCCAAAGTCACAAACTATCATGGTTCTCATGCAAATCATCTGCCTAAAGGTTTATTGGCCCTCTATCTCTTTTTAAACTGTACGTGTACTTTAAGCAGTGTGCTCATGAAAATAAAAAGAAAAATCCAGACTTTCAAATCCTCTCTAAATCAAAAGTTGCTGAAAGTTATATAGCCATAGTATCTGCATAGAAGTGGTGCACCTATCAGCTCTTTAGATCTGTATCAGTCCTCTGTCACCCTTAATAATACCATAATTTTGCATACCTGCTGGATCAGCTGCTGGTATGCTGGATTTCTTCGTTTTTTTATGGGAGAAGACAGCAGATGAAGATTTCGAAGAGATTTTATTCCCCTCTTTATCAGATTCCATCACTACCAAGCACACATCTGTGAAGAGGAAAAACAGACCCTTTTCTTTACTTTCCAGACCCTTTGATTCTCTTGCTCCATGCTGAGGGCAGTAACCATAATCAAAAAGTTTTGCCCTATAGCAGGCCTGCAAAAAACATTTCCATGCAAAATCCTAATCAGGACGTTCTTATGCCTGAATTTCATACAATGTGCCTTTTACATTCTGGAGTGTACAGTTAAAGTGCTGAACAGAGAAAGCAGAATGTATGTGCCTAAACAATATTTTAAAATACCCATACGCACCCAAAAATCCATGACCAGGTTAAACTAAAGAGGAAAAAGGTGAAAGCTCTCAGTTAATACCAAGTGGAAACATCTTATAATTCAGAAACCTGTTAATTGCATTGATTCAGCTGCAGCACTTCAGACAGTTCTGACCATCAAGATCAGCCATACTTGCATGCTAATGGCAATGTCTTCTCCCCAAGCCATTGGTCACCCCAGATTATACTCAGTGTAGTAGTAATACCATTCAGGGAGTATTCCCAACTCAAGAACAGAAAGAAAACGTCCTTGCAACCCTGAAGGATCATGCCTTTTAGCTGTGGAAATGCAGAAGTAGAAGACAACAAAGGGGCAGAGGAGTAGAAGACTTCTGGCAATTCTAATTCAGATTCTAAAAAACCTGCTGCCTCTCTTTGCCAATGTACAAATAATCCTGTGGAATGGCAGTTTACTCCTGACCTTATCTTATTCTAGTAGGTCACACGTAAGGCTGTATTAAAAGAAGGTTTTTAGAACTGTGGAACAGTTCCATACAAAACCAAAATGTTTTTACTGCAAGTGAAAAAGAATGGCTTCATTAGCAAATCTGCATATATGTTTACACTTAAGACTGACACTTGGGATCCACTGCTCTTCTACCACAAAATGGTTTTAATGCAACTACAAGTTCTTTAGTTAAGAACTATTTATCCAGTTTGTTCACTCTGAAGAAGCTGGATCATCAACTAGGTGATCCATTTTCACAAACTCAGCCATATCAAGGTGAAGAACCTATGCTTTCTTCCTGTAGGGCAACCATGTATGCAGGTTAGCCTGACTATAAAGGCTAACAAACTCAGGGTCAGAGCCTATTTGGTAAACAGCACTGTCAACTACAACAGTAGGGGACTATCAGTCCCTATCAGGACTGGGCCCTTAGGAAGGAAAAAAGGCCCCCACACATACCATTGGCAATACTAGTGACCTGCTTCAGCACTGGCTTTTCCATTTTTTTGGCGTAAAAAGCTGCATACCACACTCGCAGCTCAGTTCCTGGTGGGATGTCCCGGGAGGTGGTGAAGTAAATATCATTGTCATGCTGGAAGGCAGTTAAGTTTTGATGCTCATATTCAGTGGCTGGTCGCACCATCATCATCCAGTTGCAATCATCTTCATTTGAGGTGTCAAAATATACCAGGGGCCCATCCTTCTGGAACACCTGCCAAGCAAAATATGCACATAATAAAACCCTAACAAATAATAAAAAGTTAAAAAGAATTTTTATTTTCTGCTTTTGCAATGGCTTCTATTCAATGTATGACAGAGACAAAACAAGCCTCAACACTTGCATCAGGCATGTTTCATGTATCAGTCACATCTTCAGGTGATTAAGTCTGAGACAGACTACCAGGGCGGGATGGGAACAAACTGGTTGTATTCTAAGAATTCCTGCGGTGGCCATCAGTTTCTCACAAACTCTGAACGACTTAACATGGGAGAATGGAGGGGAGTCCAAAGAGCATGCTGTGAAACACCCACCAATCTCAGTCACATTTCTAAATCTTTACTTCTGAGTTATGTATTACTGAAAACCAAGACAGAATTAAGTTTCCACCATAGCACTCTTACTACCAAAACCTGTCACAAGAATAAAACAAATGCCAGAAAGAAGTATTTATTTTGCATGTTCTATAAACCTCATGCATATTTCATTCATTAAGCAAGTACAATCGAAGAAACTCCTTAAAACAACTGAAATTAACTGCCATAGCCATTGTCCCTCTTGTATCATCACATGCAGAAGATGAAAGACAAGCAGTTTTGCTGACAGTGTCTGAGCCCTATCTTCTATGAAGATGTTCACTTCAAACATGCAGAGTGAGCCTCTGGTTTGGTTCTTCTGTATCTTGCCCAGAAAATGCTTGTTTAGTTAGTCCATTATAGGGTGTGCCCAAAAGATGTCCCAAATAATCTCCCTATGCACATATTTTTTCCCCATAGTGCTAGACAACATAAATTCATCATGGGTAAAACTGACTCCTTGTTATTGCTTTTCATGTGCCAAGTCTTACCTTCAGGGGAAAAACCGATTCTTTTTCCAGCTTGGCAACTCTCTTGGATTCAAATGGGCCAAACTGGGTACGTTTCACTAGCTGAGTCAGAGCAAATACTCCTTCAGTCCCATCTTCCAGTTGTCTTATCTCCAAATTAGAAGGCAGAGATGATCTGAAAATTGAAGAGAGAATTTAGAAAAAAAAACCCAAACAGCTACCTGGGGGACAACACTGCAGGAACCCATGTAAGAAAGAAGTCAACATCTATTTCTCTAATCTCCAGTGATAGCAAAGTTTTCTGATCAGCATACATCTGTGAGGATTTATAATGTTGGGTGGGAGTGTTGATCTGCTTGAGGGTAGGGAGGCTTTACAGGCAGACCTGGAGAGACCGGATCAATGGGACAAGGTCAATTGTATGAGCTTCAACAAGGCCAAGGGACACATCCTGCACTTGGATGCAACGTTACAAGCTGGGACAGAGTGGCTAGAAAGCTGTTTGGCAGAAAGGGACCTGGGGGTGCTGGTCGACACCCAGCTGAATATGAGCCAGCAGTGTGCCCAGGTGGCCAAGAAGACCAACGGCATCCTGGCTTGTATTAGAAATAGCGTGGCCAGCAGGACCAGGGAGGTGACTGTCCCTCTACTCCACATTGGTGAGGCCAGAGCTCGAGGACTGTGTTCAGTTTTGGGCCCCTAACTACAAGAAGGACACCAAGGTGCTGGAGCTTGTCCAGAAAAGGGCAAAAAAGTTGGTGAAGGGCCTGGAGAACAAGTCTTATGAGGAGCGGCTGAGGGAACTGGGGCTATTTAGTCTGAAGAAAAGGTGGCTGAGGGGAGAACTTATTGCTCTCTGCAACTGCCTGAAAGGAGGTTGTAGAGAGGTAGGCGCTGGTCTCTTCTCACAAGTAACTAGTGATAGAATAAGAGGAAATGGCCTCAAGCTGCACCAGGGAAGGTTAAAATGGACATTATGAGAATTTTTTTCACTGAAAGGGTTGTCGGGCCTTGGAAGAGGCTGCCCAGGGAGGTGGTTGAGTCACCATCTCTGGATGTGTTTAAAAGCTGTATAGATGTGGTGCTTGGGGATATGGCTTAGCAGTGGACTTGTCAGAGTAGCATTAATGGTTGGACTTGATGATCCTAAAGGTCTTTTCCAATCTTGATTCTATGATTTTATGCTAACTAAACAGAGCAGAACAACTACCAGCAGTGAAGAAGGGACAAATCAGTGATTACTTGAGAGAGCTCAATCCACACAAGTCTGGGGAACTGACAGGCTACACCTGAGCATGCTGACAGAACAGTTCAATACTGTAAGCGACACTATCCTCTGTCACTCTGGAAGGATCATGGGCATCAGGGGAGGTCCCTGATGACTGAAGAAAGACCAATGTTGCACCCATCTTTGAAAAAAGCCAAAAGGATGATACAAGGAACAAGCTGGTTTGCCTCACTTCAATCCCCAGGAAAAACATAGAAGACTTTTTGGGAAACTTTTATGGGCACATGAGGACAAGGTAACTGGAAAGAGTCATCATAGATTGATTAAGGGCAACTCATGCCCAACAAATCGTCTTCCAGGATAAAATGACCAGGTTTGTGGTTAAGGGAAGAGCAGTGGATGTCACTTCCCTTGACTTTAGTAACACTTCTAATACTATCTCTGTGTCTAAGTTGGGAATGTTATGGTCTGGAATGGGTACACGACTATCAGAGTAAATACCTTGTTGGGTGGTCTGGCTTAGGGGGTAATTATCAGTGGTTCTTTACCTGGAGGCCACAACAACTGGGGTACCGCAGAGGTCTGCGTTGAGACCTGTACTATTTAACATCTTTATCAATGACCTAGAAGAGGCAATGAAGTGCACTCTCATCCAGTTTGCAGATCACACTAACTGGGGGACACAGTCCATATGTCTGAGGACAGGACTGCTATCCAGAGGGACCTGAATAGCTTGGAGACATACATCCACAAGAAACATATGAAATTCCAAGGAAAAATGGGAAGTAAGAACCCCAACCAGTACTATCACAAGGGAGAATAGCCCCAGGGGTGGCAGTGGGCAGCAAGCTGGACATGAGGCCATAGCATGTCCCAGCAGCAAAGGCAGGCAAACACATCCTGGAAGGTATGAGGAGAAGAAACCAACAGATTGAGACAAGTGATTGAACCCCTCTGCTCTGCACTTGCTCGATCCTATCTATTGCCTCCTGTTTTGGCTCCCAATACAAGAAAGACATTGACAAACTGGAGTGAGCCCAAGGGAGAACCACCAGGATGGTCAAGGGCTAGAGCAGTCACCCTGTGAGGAAAGGCTGGGGAAGCAGAGCTTGATCAGCCAGGTGAAGAGACGGCTGTGGGGCCCCAAACAGCCACCTGTGTGTTATCTACAGGGACATCACTGAGACGGAGGAGTCAGGTTCTTCCCAGAGGCTCACGGCAAGAGGCTGGAAGTTTCCCTTCTGTCTTCTAGCTGCCTTATTACAAACACTGATACACTGATCACAAGTGCTTCTCATTTATCAAACAAGCTTCTGAATAGAAATGCATGTAGAAAATATTGTTACTACATAAAATACACAGAGAACATCTTAAAAAAAAAATTAATATGACTGGAACCACCACATTGGTCTTACAGACACCAAATGTGACCCTGTTTTTTTCAGGTCTCTGCTGAGAGATGAAAAGATAAGAAGAATCAGACAAGCCTCTAACTGCTCTATAGAAGTTGACACTGACAGATCAGCTTTCCTGCCTAGATGAAGTGAAATACAAAAATACTGCAATCACAGCAATAGGCAAATGAACTGAGAAAATGCTTTCAGTTTTAATAACAGAATATGCAATGTTAGAGATAGTGAAGTGCAGGAAATGCTTCTTAACACTTCTTTTCTAACCATAAAGCATCCATTTTATCTTCCCAGTAGGACAGAGGAAACAAGGATCATGTGGTTAAGGAAGTAGACTGGTTAAGAGATTCATACCCAGTTTGTGGTTAAACTTGCCCTCAACCTCAAACAACTCACTCTCTCAGCTGCTGTTCCTCAGATGTAAAATAAAGGCTGCAATTACATTTCTTGTTTTCCCTTTCTTATCTTGCCTGCTTTCAACAGTAAACTCTTCAGGAAAATAAACACATTTTTCTGTAACATGGCTGTTTTTAAACTCTGCTTTCAAATCCACTATTCAGCAGCCCACACTTTCCCCACTAGGGGAAACTTAACATCGTATTGCAGACGCTCACAGTTGGAACATCTGGATGCTATGGCAATTCTCCACTGTACAAATAAATAACAGCATTAAATTGCAAGGCAAAAAAAAAAAAAAAAAAAAAGGAAAAAAGAAAGGAAAAAAGGTAAGAAGTAATAGTTTAACTTGTCCTTGAATCTGCTTAGTATGGGACGGAGACTTAATGCACTGCCCAGTTTTCACATACAAGAAAAGCACCTCCATCACCAGTTTCTATGACACTTGATTCAGGGCTAATGTCCTAATTTCAGGGCATCCTGAAATCACCCTCAAGGACAAAGCACCTCTAGTGTCAGTGCTGTAAAGGCAGTAGTCCCCAGTGGAATAATGACTGGAGGTGATTTAAAAGTTAAAAATCATACTAAAGATGCAGCATTGTTTACACATTAAGGAAAGGTATAACATCGGAGAAACTTTCAGGGTAGAGTGCAACTGGTATGCCAAGAATCCATTTCACAACAGTTCCCTAGGCAACCCTGCTTGCGAGCAGCACGGGGGAATGAAGGGGAGTGAAGATTCCACAGGCCCTGCAAAGTTACCGCAGAAATGGGAACTTGATGGTCCTACAGAACTGATAAGCTGCCTGTTTGCGACCCTGGGCCAACAGTCTGTCAGCTTTTGACAAAGTACTGTCCTTTGTGTGAACTTTGCTCATTATAATGTCATTATCATACCAAAACACACCTCTGTCCCAAAAAAAGGCTACTTGCCTCCAAAATGTGACCACCCTTCACTGAGCTTGTGCAGTGAATTTTCTTCGGCTGTATCTTTAAAAGCAAAGCGAGAGAAATTTACAGCAATCATAATAAAGGTATTTATGATCAGAGTCACTCAAGCTCCACCTTGAAGGCAAACATCATGAGAAAAATGGTTTAGGTCATGGGGGATGTCAGGGAAGACATCATTGTGGACAAGCCAGAGCGGACATCATCTCTGACTCCTGGGATCAGCTGATGGGCTGAACCTTGCTTCCCCATCTTAGGGACGCCTTTGGGTAAGATCTGAACTTTAAACCTAGAAACTTCTTGAGCTGCTCATTTGTATACTATATATATTTATATACTTTGCAGACAGTGTATTTATCATTGGCGATCCCTAAGAACCTGTGTTTCTGTCGCTCTCAATAAACTGCCCCTTTCATGCAGCTAGTCACAGTGGTTCTCTCATCAGACACCATCAGATCTTTACTGGCTGCGTGGTACCGTGGAGCGTGACTGGGCAGCGGGGTGCAGGGAGCTAGGAGTGAATCCAGAGCTGTGTTAGTTCAGATGGACTGAACGTGACTGGACTGGGATCCGAGCTGTGATAGTTCAGATGCACTGAACACGACCTGACTAATGTTACCCAAACTAACAGTGTCCTGTTAGTGAATCCGAGCTGTGGTAGTTCAGCCAGACTGAATGCGACCGGACTAATAGTGCCAAACTGGACATCACTCAGAATCTAAGCCCAGCTGCCTCCAGCCCCTCTGATATCTGAGGACCAGCTGGAATGCAAGGGGGTTTATTTCCTGTCAAATTACTTTACCCTTTTCATGCGACACCCATTAACACTTGCTGCAGGAGATCATCCATGGCAGGTTTCCAGGCACAGGAAGACAGTGCCTGGCAGGACCTGCAAGGAGCTTCCTGTTTTTGGAAGGTCCAGAAAACCAGCTCCAAGCTCCTGTGCACACGCAGCCAGTGCACACTGTGGGACACCAAAAGCATCATGGCACCTTTGTGTCAGACCCAGAACATTCAGTATTTATTACAAAGTGACCCTGGGAATACACAGTATGGCTTGCATAGCCAGCATGTGTCAGACTTGCTACCCACACGCCTGTGTTTCTGTCCATGATTTTCCAAGAAGACATAAGGAAGCCCTAAGCCTTTTATATACTATATGAAGACATTTGAACTCTCCTCCATATCTGGATTTGTACTGTATCTTCATGATAGTTGTTTCTTCTCTTTAGCCTTACATGTTGCACCTTAATATGAATTTTGCTGACAACACCTGATTGCCCTTCTCTGTAAAAATCACTACTCGGTGTTGTCTTATAACTAGATTTAGTCTATTTGTTTCTTTTGGCACACAAGGATGTTTCTGTTGTGCTGTCACAGATTTTCTGACAGAAGCACTACCCATAAACAGACATAAAGATTCATGATAATGAGAACAACTTGTTTTGCTCCTCAGTGCAGGAACTAGAGAGGTTATACAAAGCAGGAGAACAAAATGAGTAAGAAATCCTCACATGCTTCTTTCAAATTAATACAGTACATCTGAGGAGGGGAAAAAGTTGCAGGTACTTGACCAAGACAGGAGTCATCACCCCATCTGGGGCTATCTCATGTTCTACCAGTAACCTCAGCAAAGAAGCCAAGTCCTGATAAGCAGCAAGTTCTTTTTTAACTTCAGCAGAGCACTTAAGTGTGATCATCAAACTTTCTATTTAATCAAAGCCACATGCTTTCCATAGACTAGGACTTCACTCTTCAGATGCCAGGATGACACCCATTAAACAACCAATATGCTTTAAAGAATTAACATGGGTGCTGGGTTACTCAGAACTAATGCAAACGTTCCTTACCTTGCCCTGCTCAATACAAAGGAGTCTTTGACTGTCACCACTGGGCCCAGTTCAGGACACTCTGAATCATGGTACTGCCCACAGTCTTCACACCCTGCAAGGAAGCAGACAGCATACAGAGAAGTTGATAGAAAACACTTTTGTAAGCCACCTGCCTCCTTCTTCTTAAAGCCAAATGCAAAATCTAGCACCAGGCAAAATACATATGTGTAGAGCTATTTATACTGCTTAAAAGAACATGTATAATTGAACATGAAGTTGAGAGCTGGCACCAGTGCAGGTGAGAGAACACACATCGTGATCAGTGTTATCAGAAGACAATTGTTTAAATTCTCTCTCAAAGGAAAATCATTTCCTTACATCCACAGTAAATATTCTGCTTAAAGATGGCATTATTTTTTTTAGCAGCTGAAGAAAACCACTTTATGAACCTCACCAGAACCCAGGCTTTTAGAAACAGCTTGGGTAATGCGGTCTTCTTAATGATAGGAGGCAAAACCCCAGTACCAGCAGCAGAACTAGTCCAGGGTCTGGAAGGCACAAGCATGCTGTGGGAGCCCAGCTCTGTTCAGAGCCACACCTGGCCTGCTCATGCTCCTCAAACACACAGCGCACGGAGATATCCTCTGGTGCCTTTCCAAACAAGTCAGCTGGCTGTGTAATACACTTTGGTCACCTCGTAATTCACTGTCAGCTTACCTAAATTAACTTTTAGTTTAAGTGGCCATAAATTACCCAAAACTGAATGGCTCCTATGAAGCAATTTTCAGACCAGGATAATTTGAGGCTTTCTAAAATAAGCCAGCTTAACAGGATTTCAAATGCATATGCACTGCTTCACTGTGGAAAAATAGCTGTCAAACTGCCCTGCCTGGTCAGCTGCTGATGCAGCTTCAGAAAAGATCACACAGGGTTTATCTTCCTATAGTGTGACTTCCATCTCAGCTCCACGCTCACAAGGGCAAGCCAGGTAACCACAATAAGAATGCAAAGAGAGGGTGATTACACTTCATTTGGGAAGAGAACAAGACAAAAGCCATGTCCTTCCAGGGTATGTCCCTTCTAGTAAAGCTGCTCTGTACTTCTAACTGGAAATCTCTTCCTCCCAGTGTTTGTCCCAGTGAACGAACAATATGATTTCTTCTAAGATGTGGAAAAGGGATCCCAAACTACAGTGCACAGCTCCACATTGTTTCTTCTAGCAACAAACAGCTTAGCAGTGAAAATCCACGTACATTTGACAAACAGCGATACCAGCTCATGCAACACCCAAGCCTGGCCGCTACTTTCTGTACAGCTGTTTGTGCTGCCTTCTGGTGAACCAAGGAGTTAAACAACTATATTTTCCCAGTCAAGTTTGCTGTACAGCACCAGACAGCTGTTATCAGAAGAAAGGATCTGCAGGCAAGTGCTATCCACATAGCGTCAAAACTAAGCCTACAGCCAAACGGCCTTGCCCTGTCCTGCACCATTTACAGTACCACCAGCCCCCTTAGGTGTGCTTGTACCTCACGCTGCACTTAATATTACTGAACCAATCTGGGCTAAGTACAAATTTCCAAACCAGAGAGAGCAGAGGAGCCACAGAGGAATGTGTAAACCAGACGGCTGAAAAGAACTGGATTATCAGACAAAGGCTTGTCATAACCAACGGGGACAGGAAGAAATAACCAGAGCGACAGATTCTTAGAGGGGCTTTGCTGCCAAAGGAAACAAAACACTTTGTCATTCCCCTTATCTTTCGACTCCACCTCAACACCCCTCACTTCTGCAAACATAGCCACTGCACAGGTTCAACAAGGTACAGACAGCACTGTCCAAAACTACACGCAGGAATAAGCTACACATTTCTCTCCTTTGCAGGGTAATGATCAAAGCAGGGGGAATACGATACTGACATCGTGTAGTGTGTCTCTCAGAATCTAAGGGATGCCTTAGAGCAGACATTCCCCAAGGCTGTTACACTAGCTCTCTGTCACACTTTCAAGTCACTGGAGAAATACAAAACTAAGCATGGGATAGATGGTAGAATACCCTGGAGGGAGTATATTCATGGATTTCTATTAAAAAAAAAAAATTCCAAAGCTCTCCTATGTCTACAAAATACATATTCAATGATGTTAATTATAGGAGTGCACAGTATCATTTATAACAAATCACTTCTTCAGAACATAAGCAGTCCCCATATCCCATGGGAAAAACTTAAGAGTGTGCACAGAAAGCTCAAGAAATTCAATGATCACAACCTCCACTGGAAGTGAGGAAAATCATGGTATGTGCTAACTTCTATCTGTGCAATTAGGGAACGGTATCGCATCCCCATCCTTGTCGCTATCCACCAGCAACCCCTTTTATGAAAGGGAAGATAAGGTAGCTTCACTATTGGTATCTTCAACTCAATTGAGTCAACACTATTTTTGAAGGAATCCTGGTGAATCTGTAGTGGAGGGAAAAGTGGAACTTGTCAATACAGCTGCCATAAGGTTAATGTGTAGCTCTGGAACCATCAGGAGTAAAAGCCTGTCAATCTGTATCACTGAAGACATATGCTCCATTCTGCTCTTCCTGGATTAGATTCTGGGCCCTTTCTGCTCATACAAGCAGATCAGGGGACTCTACATCGTGTAACTTTTTTCCACTGTAACACCAAATCCATCATGTCCAGGCTGGTGACCCAGGAGAGGCTGCAGGACTAGTATACGACTAGGAAACAAGTCTATTAGCCCAGCTCCATCAAGCATGGGACACTGCCTGGGCACACCACTGCTGCAGCGTCTCTTCACACACCATGACCCCATGGGTCCAGATCCCAGGTCATGGAGCCCAGTCTGGCACCCAGGGTCACAAAGAAGGTACACCACAAAGCCAGACTGCACGAAGCATGGGCCTAGCCACAGGGGCACAAGAAAACACAGTGAATGGCATGAGTGAGACTTGTCAGGGCAGTCAGTGCATCTCGAACTGGGCTTGTCCAAAAAGAATAATGAGCCTGCATCCTTATCCTGTGAAGGAGCAGATCATGAGCTCAGGGTAAAGGTCAGAGCTCAGACACTCTGACTACATAAACAAAGGGCTTAGATTAGTGTTAGGCCTTCAATCTCCCCATGAAAAAGCTGTTCTGCTAACTCACATTCAGAGGTCTCTTGGCGTGTTTGCTGACAAAACCAGGAGAACATGTATGTTTAAAATGAGTAACCTTCTCTCTACTCCATAAGCTCTTTGAGCTTCTTTTATGTACTTTTCTAAATAAAAACTTAAGTTTGTTTTAAACTTTAATTCCAAACTTTCTGAGTAGACAAAATCACCTGATGAGAGTTATAACATTTTCCTCTCGAATACTTACAAATAAATATAAGCTCATCGCTGCCATCTTCAGTCATTTTTTAAACCTGTCAAAATACAAAATATGAAGTTAGTTCTGAATGACTTTTACTTTCCACACTATTGAAACATCCCTTTATGGAGTAATGACACTGACTGACCCAGAGCATACCCAAATACACTACTGCCCCTGCAGCAGTATCGATGGAAAGTTAAGGAAATTAAGGTTGCTAAAAGTCCCCCAGTGACTGCTGTCTCATTACATGTGTTGCTAAAATCACTACCAGAAGAAGCCTAGAAGAAGTCTGTAGGTTCATAGGTATTTCTCTCTGAGGCATTGCTGTCCCATGCTGCCCCCAGCCCTCCTCATGCCAACCTCCACCCATTCCTGCGTGTCACCTGCTACGAGCTCCTGTGGAGCCCCAGAGCAAGCAGGGCCAGAGGACTAACCCAGGCCAACAACAACCTGTGCAGAAACAAGGCTCTTCTGGTTCAGCACCACATTTTATTGAACAGTATCTTAAAAAACTGTCTCTGAAGGGTGGGTTACTTAAAGAAACAAAATAATCTTAGGAACCTAAAAAACGCAGATACAATCACAGATTCATCCCAAAGGCAAAGCTATACTGTGGTAATGAGCACCAGAAAACCTGGGAAAACAAATCCTGTCTGTCACCGACCTTCCGTGAAACGGTAACTCACCAATTTGCTTTTACCTGTAAAATACGGCTAATCTATATTCACTTTTATAACTCGGTTTTGGCAGTATCTAGCAAAAACGTGCATAAACATTGCTCCTCAACGATGTCTAGACAATCTAAATTATGGTTGGCAAACAGTCTGACTATGTATGGCTGAGATCTCAACACAAGCAGGATCTAGAAGTTAGTTTTCCCTTTTCTGTGGAAAGGCTCTCTTCAAATAAGCAATCTTCCCAGTGCCCCAGTGAGAAGAGAATGAGGCTGCAGAAACAGCAAGTGCATTGGTCAAGAAGAGAACAGGAAGGAATAAGAGACTGAATCTGTGAGAGGGAGGAGGACAGGAGGAGAGGGAACATGACCAAAGATATACCAAGCTAGCAGAGAATTGTTCAAATAAAGGTAATGTATTTGCTACTACAACCACAAAAGCCAAGCTAAAGACAGGCATGAGCACAGCCACTACTCAGGATCAGTGTAGGAGCAGGACTCCCTGTTATGAGTTTCCTCTTGAACATGGAATCATAGAATGGTAGAGGTTTGAAGGGACCTCTGGAGATCATCGAGTCAAACCCCCCTACCAGAGCAGGATCACCTAGGGGAGGCCACGCAGGAACAACCCACATCCAGGTGGGGTTTGAAAGTCTAGAGGAGACTCCACAACCTCTCTGGGCAGCCTGTTCCAGTGCTCCATCACCCTCACAGGAAAGAAGTTTTTCCTTATGTTGAGGTGGAACTTCCTGTGTTCCCGTTTGTGACCATTACCTCTTATCCTATCACAGGGCATCACTGAAAAGACTGGCCCCTTCTACTCAACACCCACCCTTCAGATACTTGTAAACATTAGTAAGATCCCCTTTCAGTCTTCTCCAGGCTAAACAGCCCCAGGTCTCTCAGCCTTTCCTCATAAGAGAGATGTTCCAGTCCTTCCATTATCCTCACAGCTCTCTGTTGGATTCTCTCTAGTATTTCCCTGTGCCTCTTGAACTGGGGAGCCCAGAACTGGACACAATATTCCAAATGTGGCCTCACTAGGGCAGAGTAGAGGGGGAGGAGAGCCTCCCTGGATCTGCTGGCCACACTCATCTTTATGCACCCCAGGATACCATTAGTCTTCTTGGCCACAAGGGCACATTGCTGTCCCACGGATAACTTACTGGGACACTGATGCTTCATATGCTCTGCCTGGATGTGCTGTGGAAATACGTCTCAGACTGGAGCCAGAGCAGCAGGTCCTTCTGCACAGGTACCGGCTCTACTGACTTCTCAGCACAAGCGAGTCCCTGTCCCACAGAACCCCTTTACCTGTTTCAGGAGGGACTCCACACATGTACCAAGTCACTGCTAATGCCATGATGGCACCTGTGCATGCCAGGGAGCAATGTCTGATATGCAGCTGCCAGCTGCACCCATGCTCCACTCCACCTCCAGCAGCAAAAAAGTTCCTTCCTATGTAGCCTATTCCCAATTAGCAAAGGACAGTTCATCACCACATGGAAATGCACTGGGTGGAAAGGCCAGCATGTCAAATGATGGGAATACAAAGGGACACCTGGTTGCTCTGGCTCTTGGTCACGGCAGGAGCAATCCTGCTGCTCAGTTATGTGGGCAAAGGAGGATTTTGCTGATCGAGTCTGGGCAGCCTGGCAGTCCCTCATGACCCGTCTCAAGCGCGGTCTTCCCCAACTCCACCTAACGTCAACAACACGATCCCTCCTAAGACCCTCTGCTCTAGCAAGTTGCCAACACTGCTAATCTCTGTCACAAGCTAGGCCTTCTTGGCTATGGCTTTTGGGGGCTACACTGATATGATAGAACACTTAAAACATTTATACAAGGGCCCAATGGTGAGTGCAAGCAGCAAGTTGGTGAAATTCCCCAAAGTTCATTTCCTGAAAGCACTGTAACAAGTGCAACAGGTATTTAGGGAAACCCCGAGTGTAACTCTTCAAAGCAAGTCACAGAACGTGCATCATAGGCTGATGTCAAAAATGGTTTGTTTCTCAAGAGGTGTCGTTATTTTTAGATAGTTTGCATCCTGAAGAGACTTTAATCCTAAATATGGCTGAGCTCTTCTTGGTCTATGGTTCAAAGACACAGGGGGACACAGTGCAGCAAAGCCAGCGATACTGCTGTGTGACCTGCTCGCCAAAGGCCTTGGCCTTCTAGGACTTTCCTGTGCCACATTCTTCACCAAGAGCAGACTGACGACACGCAGCGTAACAGAAGCTGCAACGTCAGTCATGTCCTAGAGGCCATCAGATGAAAACACCAACAGAGTGCCAGAGAAATCATAGTAGCATAAATGTTGTTCAAGGTGATGGAGAGAAAGCGTAAAGGTCCCTCAAACATACCTCACACAGTTGATAAGGACACTATGTCTCAAATGTCACCTGCATTAGCCCAATCGTCATTTTTGCAGCAAGTACTTCAATTTTCCACGTGGCAAAGTTTCTGATTCATGCTCAGCAGAATGACCTGCTATGCTCCGAAATAAAGAGGAATGGGTAACATCTTGAGTATCAAAAAACCTCACCCCTCAACACGCAGGTGCGAAAAGAGGACTACCTTGCATCAGTATCTGCACTTTGGTACAAATTCCTGCATGGTTTTTTTCCCCCATTCCTACTTTACAGAAAGCGTAAAAAAAAAAAGGGAAGAACTGCCCCAAAAATGGGTTTACCAATTCTGCTTTGCAGACACATACCACATCTCACCTGCAGGCTTCAAAGCTACTCACATATCTCAACTGTATTTCCCAGGAGTTTTTGAAATAAATGACATTATGCCACCCACTCCAGCTGGTAAATGGAGTCACAAAGTGCCACACTAGCTAACATGATGGCACTGGAGACTTCAGACTTTTTTACCCTCATCTGCTTTTGCTCTGGGCCATGCTTGATTTTTTTTTTTTTTTTTTTTTTTCAAGCATTTGTATTTAGAAAAATATTCTAGTAAGTCACTCATCCTACTGCATGTAATTATGCACTTGTCTTGCAGAGATCATAAAAGCTTCTGGCAATTCCAGGTATTTTCATATAAAACAGAGAGTAGTCATTACGCAGTGAATAATCAGGTGAAAAGCTGAAGAAGAAATTAGACCAGAGGTACAAGGGCCTAATTCTCACAGAAGGAGCAGAGCAGAAAACCAGGATTTTCTGCTTGTATATTTGTGTGACTTTGTGCCAAGAGGAGAGCACACAGCTAAGCACACAAACTCCAGCTGCAACATGGGCCTCTGCACGTTTCTGACACTTTGAGGGAAGGCAGATGAAGACAGCGAGGGGCTGCAGCATCACAGGCATCTGCTCGTGGAGTGTGACGTGAAGTGTTGGTGTCAGCAAACCACTTGAGCCAGGAGCTATCCAAAAATATAAGACCTGAAGTAAAAGCATACTTTCCCCTAACGAACTGCCGAAGAAAGAAAGCAGGCTCTGGTGGTGACTAATTTTGATCTTGCAAATGGAGTAAAAAAAACCAACAAAACCAAACAACAGGTAAGAAGAATTAAAAAATAAACCAAACCCTTAAAAAAAAAAAAATCAATCTCTATTTTAATGTAATCATCAGAGTAAAATTAAAGTTTCCCTTCCTTCAGTTTTCAGTTTTCCATTAACGTTCTGGAAGGGGCTTTTACTAGTGTGAATAAATAACTTGTACCAAACCGTTTGTGTTTTCTGCAAACAGAACACACTTTAAAAACGCACATTTTGCTTCATGATGTAGACGAATTTGTCCATGCCACTCACAGCTCAAAGTAATTGGAAACTACCCAGAACCCTATCTGATATACTACAGCCAGGCCTTGTATTTCTAAAAAAGCACAACCATTCAATCAGTTATTGTTGAGTAGGGGGAGGGGGGCAATTTCTATGCCAGTTAGAGGCAGAAAGAATAACACAGTGGGTGTTGCCACCTGCCCTTTCTAACATTTCCCATGGTGATGTCCGCTCTGCCCAGGGTGAATAAAGTACAGGTAAAGTTTCATGAACGTGGGCAGAAAACGAGCACATCTGAGGAAATTTAGAATGCAAGAAGCACTGCAGTCCGGGGCTTTTTTCCCTTTTCTTTTTCAACAAACACACCGCACCTGCTTCCAGAAGGCAGGCACCCAGTGAGCCGGGGTAGAGCCGGCAGCGGCCGGCTGCCACACTCGGCCATTAGATCCGCCTTCTCCTTCCACACTCTTCCCTTCGGATCACTCCCTCACACCTGGAAGCGGCCCATCGCCAGCCCCAGCTGAATCCGTACATCGCCCAGGCGCTCCGAGCTCCCGCAGCCCCTCAGCCCCGGCGGCACCGGTCCCAAGCGGGGCCGTTTCTCTCACAGGGCCCGACGCCGTCCCCAGACCGACGGCTTCAACGGCCGAGCCTCGCCTGTGCGGACAAACCACCACCACCTCCCGCCGCCCTTACACGTTCCCCGCGGCTCGTCCCCCAGTCTCCCGCACCACGCGGCTCCCGCACGCCGCCTGCCCTGGCCCGCCTGACACAAGCGCCCCGGCGGGGCCGGCGCCCGGGACGGAGCCTCCCGACGGCGCGGGGTGGATGCGTGTGTGTGCGTGTGCGGGGCGGGGTAGGAGGCCTCGTTACGACCCCCGCGGCCGGCGCTGAGCGGCGGAACCGCACCGCAGCCGCCAGGAGCCCGACGGGCGCCAGGGCCCGGCCTGGGGATCCGGGAGCGGCTCCGCCGGGTTTTGCCTCGGACCCGCCTCGCCCCCCTCCCTACCGCCCTCCCTCCGCGCACCGCGGCGCGGCCGCTGTAACAAAGAACAGGCGGCATGGAGGAGGTGGCGGCGGAGGAGGAGGAGGAGGCGGCAAGACCGCAGCTGCCGCTCCGGGAACCTTCAGCGCCGTCGCCACCACCTCGGCCCCGAGCGCCCTGGGGAGTGGCGGGGCGGCGAGAGGAGGCGCGGCCGGGCCGGGTCGAGCGGCGCGGACTAGGCGTGGGGCGGCGGGGCGGGTGTGTGGCGCGGAGAGTCCCGCGCGTGGGCCGGGGGCCGGGGGGGGTACGACGGCTGCGGCGGGGGAAGGGAT
The DNA here is from genome assembly GCA_025345505.1 of Todiramphus chloris collaris. Taxonomy (NCBI): domain Eukaryota; kingdom Metazoa; phylum Chordata; class Aves; order Coraciiformes; family Alcedinidae; genus Todiramphus; species Todiramphus chloris. The sequence continues at coordinate 6,610,857 of JANVCC010000017.1, read as the reverse complement.
CGCGGGGAACCGGCGTTACCTGCCTGGGGAATGGCCAGACCCGGATCGGATCCGGACTCCGGGTTCCGATCCGCTCCGGAAACCACGCGCCACCGGAAGCCGGCGCTGTCGGCCCCCAAAGCACGCCGGGTAGTGTAGTCCGCCCCGCGGCGGGGAGGGCCGCGCGGCCGGGCCCCCGGGCGGGAGCCGCCGCTGTTAGCGGGGAGAGGGCAGTGGAGAGGCGGGGGGGGGGGGGGGCGGTGCGGTCCGGTCCCTCTCCCGGCTGGGCGCCCTGGTCGCCTGGGCAGTGGGCTGATAGGCGGCGCTGAAGCTGAAGGGCCGGCCGGCGACACCGCGGAGGTTCCCCCGAGCCGGGCGGGTGCGACACCACCTGCGTGAGGAGCGGCCGATGCCCCCGTATCGACGACCCCCGCGCCGCTGGCGAGGGGCTTCGGCCCTGGGCTGGAGGAGGCGGGTGGCGGCCCTTGGACTCGGGTTAGAACCCATGTTGCACAACCGGGGGTTTTTCCCTTCTCCTGGACAGTGTGAGCCGCGAGGGAGGAGTTGTAGCCCGGTTTGGGTTGGAAGGGACCTTCAAAGGTCGTGTAGTCCAACCCCCGTGTAGGGAACAGGGACATCTTCAAGTAGATCAAGTCGCTGTGAGCCCAATCCAACCTGACCTTGAATGTTTCCGGGGATGGGGCATGCGCCACCTCTCTGGGCAACCTGTGCCAGTGTCTCACCACCTTTATTTCTTCCTTAAATCCACTCTAAATGTACCCTCTTTCAGTTTAAACCATTACCCCTTGTACTGTCACAACAGGCCCTGATAAAAAGATTTTCTTCATCTTTCTTACAGGCCCCCTTTAAGTATTGAAAGGCCACAATAAGGTCAATGTGGAGCCTTCTCCAGGCTGAACAACCCCAACTCTCTCTCAGCCTTTTCTCACAGGAGAGGTGTTCAGCCCTCTGATCATTTTTGTAGCCTTTTTCTAGACCCGCTTTCCTGTGCTCAAGTCCCAAAAGTAGCTTGTCGAAAGGTTAAGGGTTCATAGGAACACCACAGCAGGCTGTAAGCCCTATGACTTCTCCCCAAACAAGCCTTGAGCGCCTGTCTCCCCCATACCCCAGCACTGTTGAGGTTAACAAGTTCAGCATGCCTAACTCTTGTCAGCCCTGCATTACCAGAATGTTAGCAGAGACCAGCCCTGCTGTGCTTGGTAGCAAAGAGCACAGCCACACATACTGTTCAGAGACAACCAGCGATGCCTATTTTTTTATATAATGGGCTACCGCAGAGACACGGTGGCCAGGAAACAAAGGACATGGACTCAGTGCCCTAGGATCAAAAGGTTTTAAACCCCCTGTTCAGGTTACTGTGGTGCTCGACCCTCTCACAGCTGAAAGGTGTGCTGTGCAGCCAAGAACAGCCCTCCAGAGGCAGAGGCCAGCACCAAGAACTACTTAAGCTTCTTATACTCAAGCAAGATGACACAGCTTTTTGCTCTCTTTAAGATGTGTCATCTACAACGGAGTTGCCTCAGCGCCCTATGTAGTGGTTTTGTATCCCTGCTGCTGTGGTGTGACTGGCCAGTCTTCCCAGTAAGAGCACACCTAAAGATTCAAAGACAAGGGAAAGCAGGCACCAGCTCTGTCCTCTCCAGGGGACGTGCCCTTCTCACTGATGTGTCTTTAACAGTTACTTGAGGCGAGGCCCTTTCTCCTCACCTTACCCATCCCACAACCCTTCTGAACAAGTAACATGTTTCAAGAGGAAGGTGTAGAGACTATCATAATTCTCGTCAAGTGCTTGGGTAAAATGAAACAATGCAGCACTTGAAGTTTGAAAATGTTTCTTGCCAAAACTGTTAATTTAAGGAGGTGGAACTGTTTGTTCTTTAAAAACGACTTGCCAAAAATTTTCAATGAGTGCAGGAGTAGTGAGGTGAACTTTTCAAGGAGCTAACTGCATGTACATGTTTTTTTGCCTTTTCAAAGACCAAAACCCTGTCTTTTAGTTTTGTATACTCTGCTTTTACTTATTTTCCCTGTAAATCTATCTCAGTGCATATTCACACCCACAGTGCCATCCTTGGGCCTCCACCTAGGTTTCTCCAGCATCCGTCACACAAGGGTGGTTCTCCTGCTTGCAGTGCATTCACTCCGTCGGAATGAGTATTACCTAAGTCAGAATAGTTATCTTGTATGTTTGCTAGCTGAAGTAGTCTGGGTTTACAGTGAGTCTGAATCTGAATCCTGCAGCTCCAAAATTATGTAGTGGTTTTGGGTTTTTTTGGCTCAGTATTCCTGCCTAACTGCACAGTTAACAGGGACTTGCGTCTTATACCAGGCTCTCTGGGGTGGAGATGAAGAAAATGAAGATCCCTTCCAGTCACTGGTTTATGATGAACTGGAGCAAAGAGTATCGAGACAGACTTAGTGCTACATCCACTCCTGCTCTTGCTCTGATAGGTCTTGTCGCTTTCGCTCGCATACGTGGATGGCATCACACAAGTTAAAAAGACCTCACCCAAGATTAGAGCAGGACGGAAAAGTAAGAAGGTTTGTGGGGAGACTATTCAGGAATTCCAGATAAGCACTTCAAGAATATGCAATAAACAGGCATAGAAATATGGGCAGTAACTCTCGTCGAGGTAACATACAACTTCCTTGCAAAAGAAGGTACAGCACTCACTTTGAGAAGGGAAATAAAAACACTATCAAGGCTATTTTCATGCGAATGCCTATTTTTAGGGGGGTTTGTCAGTTGTTTTTCCCCTCAGTCTGATAGGGCTTCATGGCAGCGTTAATTTAGAGCATAGCTATTTCAGTAAATGATCACAAGAGAAACTTATTCCCAGGCTGTGCTCATTTCAGTACTGTCTTCTATATAGGATCTAGGACCTAACACTCCACCCATTTTGCCCCTGGAATTACAGATGTTTTCAGGATAATACAACATAACCCAGGGAAAAAAATGAGTAACCACAGTGAGTTCCACAAATCCTCCTTCCATTAGATTCCCCCACAGTCCATGTTTCAGGTGATTCCTCAAGGAACAAGAAGGGGCTACCTGATACAGCCAGGGTTATTAGAAGCAACCCGCAGTGTCGGTACAGTCTGCTTCTGAATAAACAAGCAAATAGATTGCGTTAAGCAACGGGTCAAATTAGCAAAGGAGAGTAGAAAAACGCCTGTTACACTTGGCTGACTAGGTATGTAGGACAGCACACTACACAGAGACAATTGGCTTTTATTATATGTACAGCAGTAGTTATTTCTTTAAAAAATTCTCTTCTTGGGCTTTTCAGTGATACAACAAATCTCGATAAATCATCGACATCTTAATTGCACCAACTTACTTTTGTGTACACACAGAAAAAATAAAAAAAACCCCAAACAAACCCACCACAGAAGAAGGAACTATCACAGTTGAATGCTATAAAAAATGTTTTACCCCACCTGGAATATCAGAGCATAATACATTATTGGGAAATACAGAGTTATAGTATTGGAAAGACCTCAGACCAATCCTTCCCAGCTATTTTCACACCATGCCAGCACCTTGCACAGTAACAGTCTGGATATCCTGAGTGACATGATATTATTCACCTTTAATCACCCTTGCTGTATAGTTAATCTTGTCTGTCACCAAGGTTGTGGCTTAGCAATGTACAGAAACATATGCTGATTTTAAACACACGAATAAATCCACTTAGGTCCTTGGGAGGTCAAAATATGAGGTCAGCTGTTCCCACTCACACTGTGAATGTCTTAGCCTGGAGCTATGGTATACTTAATTCTGTACCAGGATAAACACATCTCAAACTTCAGTTCTACAATTCAAAAACTGCAATAAAGTAAAATGAAAAAGCCATGCGGCTCCCACCTTGTATAGAGCTCTTGCTCCATTTAACACCTTGAGCTACCAGAGCTGAAAAAGATGTTAAAACAAGAGCAAGATTCTTATTTTGCTTCCCCACACATATTTGGTAGCATTTTACGTAGTCAATTTTGCTTTTTCCTATGATACTTTGCATATCAAGAACATCAAGACTTCACAAGAAATACACAGCAGAAAGCTTTCACTTGAAAACCACCTCCAACAAGGAGACGCAGTACCAGGAACTGCTGTAAAATTTCACTCATCCTCAAAACTGGTATCATTGCCAGGCAATAGAACACCTCAAAAAAAGCAGTGCTGTAAGCCAAGTCCTTTCAAGAGCAAGACAGTAACTCCAGGTCTGTATGACCTGGAGCGCCAACCTCTCTCGCAAAGAAAGAGTGGAGGAAAAAGAAAATTTAACAGAAACCGTAAGAATAAAGCCCAGTATTTATGCCTGCACAGTTTATGACCTGTCCATTAAGCTGAAGAAGTTTGCCAAAGGTATTTTGCTTTTTAAATGAATATGAACATCTTTCCACAGTGGCATTCCTTCTCCTTCCTGCCACCTAAGATTCACAAGTTTCATCTATAGTTTGGAGGGCAATGACCATCATTTCCTCCTGGGGTGAACTGGATATGAAATACAGGTGATCTAGGGATAAAGGACTCCCTCCTCTTTAAAGTGATCTCGGTCACTTTAAGAAAGTTGCCTAGCTTGTTTTCACACTTGTGATACTGGGTAATTTTATTGCTTTAATCTACAAAGAGAAATTTAATTCTTGTACTGTACTACTTTCTTGGTCAAAATTCACATGAAAGCCAAGGCAAATCTTGGTTAGGTAAGGATGTACATTGTCTCCATCAAGGCAAATTAAAAGGTAAAATGCCACAAAGCAAAACAAACCACACGCACAGATTAAGAAGGTTCAGTTACGGGCAGAAAAATTCTTTAGAAAGGAAAAGCAAGCCTTCATCTCTTAGTCCTCATAAAATAGATGCCGTGCCTTCTTTGATGTAGAGAACATCTGAAAACACAAAAGTGTAAGAAAAGGGGCAAAAAGGAAGAAAATATTCACAGGTTGTTTTCAAGACATTGTTCTGAAATAATTAGTTTGGAAGGCGGAAAACAACAGGTTTTCAGTGTAGTATCACATAGAGGATTTGTTCTACTGTCCAAATGCGTATTAAATTTTGAAGTTTGCAAAACAAAAGAGCAAAATTATTCCCTCTGGCATCCTTCACACAACTGCACAGAAACATCCATCACCAGACAGGATACATCGCCGTGCTAGTTATGCCAGTTCACAAACCCAGTCCTCCCCAGCCAAACCTGTAGCATAACTCCCACTGGTTGTCGGGACTGAGCTCATGCTGACCTAAACACTAGCACACAAAAAATGTGTATCAGGACATACTCCCATGTCCTGATCTTACATGACAATTTAATCACCTCGGTAGGAGGGGCTGGGATTCAATACTATGGGCCTTTGAGGTTGTCACAACTGAGCAACTCAACTGTCCCTTTGAGTGCCTTCACTTGTCTTTACAACAGGACATAACTATTTGTAGAGGAGTAGAAAGCGGTGAGGAACACACCAGCCAGATATAGAGGTCAAACATCAAACCACATTGTGTTTATTTTCCTGAGGAGTGAAGGCAATTAAAAAACAAGATTCCCTTTTTTATCCCGAATGCCTTGCTTTCATCATCAAAAAACCCACTTCTTCCATGTGTATCTGTTCTTTGGAGCATGAGCAAACCCTACTCCTGTATTCTGCAAATTATTCAACGTTATTTCCACCCCATTCTACAGTACATGATAAAGCTTCTGAAAATTAAAATCCCAGTTCGGTAGTTTAAGCAAACTTCAAGTAGTTTACATGCTCCCTTTACACATTCCCAGTTCCACAGGTCTTTGCTTTTAGTGTAAGGGGGTGCTACCCATGGAGCTCAGTCTCACTTCAGTTTCCTGAACTCAGTGACCAGTTGTGGTTTTCTCCTTCAAAACAAGACTGAGTGTGTAAAACATGGCAGGCATTTGACATCCCCCCCCCCACTCTGTCTTGCAAAGAGGTCCTAGTAAAGTTCAAGGGAAAAAGTGTGTGTTGAGAGAATATAATACTATTTTTTTTAGTGCTCATATTATGAACTACTGTAGAACAAATGGAGAAACCTAACTTCGACTTTGTATTAAATTAACAATAAACAAAAGTGTTCAAGTACATTCAAGCTGGACAAGCCTGTGTTACTGAACCGGGATTTCTAAGCATGTTACGGCTCTAGGAGACTCATTTGTAACCAGTTTTCAAAATACAGAATATTAAAATGCCTTCAAGTGTTTTAATGATAAGCAGCATGCTTAAATGTACAACTATTTGATAGTCTGGACTGTTGTCCTACCACAGTGATTTTAGGAGGTTACAGATAAATAGCATTTTAAAACAGTAGGCTCAGTTAAAATATTTTGACAGTTCATTTCTTCTAATATTTTCTTGGTAAAAAAGAAACACAAACACACACACACACACCCCCCTTTATATTCTTCGTAAAAGTATTTACCAAGGAATCTAGAGTCCATCAGAAATTTTGCATTTCAGAAGTGTGAAAGATATATTTCTGTTCTTCTGTGACTTTCTGTTTTTCAAGAATGGTTTAAGTTGAAAGCCCAAATAGTGCCAAAGAGTTGGATGTCTTAAGGGGAGGAAATGGCAGGGGGAGGCAGGAAAAATCACTGTTGGCAAAGCAGGCACAAATCTGTCATTCATTCATGTCATGAAATTAGATGGAATGGATGTTTTTCTTGGCTGAAGAGAACAGGCTTGGCCCTTTGTTCTCAGTTGGAATGTAGATGATGGAAAAATACAGGTATGCACAAAAGATGGTACCCTTGAGATACTAACCAACATTTTACTCTTCTTAATAGCCAAAACAAGAACTATGCCTTTACTTTCCTTATTTTTTTCTTTTACTTTAAAGGAACCAGATGCGATATTTAATGAGGAAAAAAGTTTAAAAAACTCACCTAGCCAACCACTTACCACATGACAACACTGGTAGAGCTAGGAATGGAAAGATGACACGGGGAATTCTTATTTTTTTTAAAAATCTTTCTTCACAACTGTGTTTTCTAAGATCTCAGTAAGTGGCAAGTAAAACAAGCTCCCTAATGAAAAGCATTATAGGGTTAAATATGCTCTATTCATCACTTATTGCTCCTAGCTTTGCATCTGATACAATGGTTATTATACTTGTCTACCAAGTACTTGGGAGAAGGAATTAGAGCCCCTAAGATAGGTTTTTGCATTAGCAACGCAGCTTCTCACACAGGGAAGAAAAGCTACATACAAGAATTCGTAAATGGTTTTTGTCTGTGAGTAGACTCAAGTAGACTTCAAAAAAAGTTCTGGTTTTTTTAAGCATAACTTATGCACAGAACATTAAACGATATGCTAGTATAAGTATTTGCATAATTTATTGATTTATGGCTAATATCAAAGGCATCTCTCCACCTCCATGGACTGAGCAGTTATTACAGCAGGCTACAGTTATTACAGTAGGCTATCTTAATCAGCATTTTAGTTCTGCTTCTGAAAACGTACCCGTTTCCAAATTACAATACAAACTGGATCTGGGTCTCTTTTTCCCTTTCAGCCTGACTAGAAAAACAAGTTGAGACTTGCGTTGCTACTATACCAGGCTGCACAGTGGTATCTTCTCTCTTTAGACTGGTTCAGTCGTATAGCACGTATGATGTTTCAGTTCTTAGCTCCCCGTTAATGTAAACTAGGTACTTACATGCAGGTCCCCTCCACCTGCACCACTCCCCATTCTCCCTCATCTTCTACAGTAAACGACATGGTCCTCCAAAAGCTGTCATGATACAGTTAGTGCTGCTTGTATTTGGAGGAGCACCTTTATAATCAGAGAGAAAAAGCATTCTGGAAAAATAAACAAAAAAGACAAGCTTTCTGTTTATTCCTGGACCACTGTATTAGTGAAGGTCATTTTATGCAAGTCATCAGCTGTATCTGTATTCTCTAGTACTGCTCTGTAAACAAATGGTCAATTGATGTGCAAGTATCCCATCAGAGAGCATTCAGTCTCATATGTATGGTTCTGCAGAAGCACCATTCAGTTTGTTCTTGCTTTTGTTTTTGGAAAGGAGCTTTCTGTTCAGAATACGTGAAAGCGTGCCTCCCTTCTTGCGCGCTTCCTCTGACAGGGGCTGCTGCAGGTAGACAAGATCGTTGTGTGACTGACTCATTCCTGGATCTTTCTGATGATGTCGCCGGCGGAAAAAGAGCTTTGCGCTTTTTTTCAAAATCCCACCTGTGGAGGCAAACAGCAGAGGTACAGGACACTTTAGACAGAACAGGCTGCTTTCCTCTTGGAGCTCAGTTTTAACCGTGACTGCAGCACGATTGAAAAAAGCCTCGGTCTTAACATTTCCCTTTTAAGCATTACCCTGGTAACTATTCAAACAATGTTAGAAAGCTAAGAGCGTGGTGAATCTAAAGCAAGAATATTGATGGTTTGTAACCTAGAGGCCATATCGGTACGAGTTCCACCTTGGAATAAGTGATTTCAGATATTGACAAATGTGAGGAACTGTTGTGCTTTCAGCCTGGGGCACATGTACGTACACTATAGGCTACTGAATCCTGCTTGCCCTGCTGTTGATCCAGCTTTCTCCCAGCTGAACACCACTGAGAAATTCAGACTCCATGGAAGTATGTATTTCTCTGCTTCTCCCCATTCCATGCAAGTATCATGCAAACTGAATCATGACAGACTGTTCTAGATATATGCATATACACACGCTTCTACAGTTAGCAGAAATGTTCAGGAGAGAAGAGCTCACACGAATTGCTAGAGGAGCACTAAAGAAAAAAGGAATTTTCCTTCAGGTCTTTCAGAAATTATGCTGTTGAAAGGGAAGGAAAGCTACTGTGAGACATGCCTATGAGCAATCAAAGATTAATCCTCTGATTTTGGCTTCTAAAGCTAACCCACACGTCTTCTGGAAGTCTACTTCCTTACACTTTATTAGTTTCAAATGCTCTTATGAAAGCTATGGTAGTGGTCAAACATACACATGCATAGTGTTGGGTATGGGTTGTACTCTGGGTTCTCACATGTCAAACAGGCACATCCAATGCACGTCAAACAGGCATATCCAATCTTTCCAATACAATAAAACGACAGAGTATTTTATAAAAAGAATGACATTGGGGAAGTAACGTTACTCTCTGTTGCTTCAGAGATCAAAGGAGCTGAAAAGATGAGCCTGTGATGCACAACACGAAGGTGGCATTTTTATTTGAGGGGAAGGTGACTGTTGGTGCTGGAGAACAGTACTTGTCAGTCAACCTGCATGCAGTAGGCCCATACAAGTCAGACAGCATGTATCCTATACGAATTTGGTAGCACCACCTACGGTAACGATCACGAAGCATTTGCTATTTTAGAATCCTGTTAGGAATAGCAAGTCACTTCAAGCAGATCAAAAATAACATTACATATGCTTCCAACAGGTTCAGAAACTTGCTCAAATCCCTTCTGTGGTAAATTGAGTTGCTTTATTTTGTTGCACTCCTTCCCTTGATCCCATGTCAAATCTATTATGTAGGCAAAGCAATTGCAGCTGTCATCTCACCAGGGACTCGGGACTCGCGTTGCCAACATCAGCCACCAGTACTCCTCTCTTTGCAAGCTCAGGTTGTTTTTGCAGCCACTGTTCTTCTAAATTCCACCTTCCCTTTCCATGTGCACACGTGTGCGTGACATGTAAGGCAGCTCGGCTGAGCCGGCAGGGACACTGCTTTGAGCTACCGGAACACTCAGCCCAGCGTCAGTACATCAGCCCCATGGTAAAATAGCAACAGTTTTGTGCAAAATTGGGCAGTGCTGTTGTCCAGGTAGCATGAGCCAATTTGAACGAAGGAGGACCCAGGTAGCAAGCCAACACAGGAGCCTTCTGGCAGTCAGACTAGTACGTGAGGACAGTCACTTCCCTGGCAAAGCTTCCACACCTCATTCCCGCAGCACTATCAGGTTTCCCGATTCTTTCTCACTTCAGCTATTAATTCCCGTCCCTGCACAGTCTCAATTCTGCTTTTCCTCCCATTGCAAATGGATATGAAAAGCAACACACAGACCATTTCTTTCAGGCGATACTGTGCAATAGCTAGAATTACATATTTGTCTCCCAAGGACTTGACACGGGCTGCACGTCCTTTTGCACAGCGACAGCTGCAGAGTAGGTATTTCATGGCAGCTTTGTTGCACACAAGCAGATGTTTCTTTGTTCAGATCAGAACAGTTACAAACATGTGCTTGGGTTTATTATTTTGTATTTTAAGGACTAAGCACTCAGCACCTGGGAGGATATTCTAGCATGTTTTGTCTTGCTGCTGCTGAGACTTTTCTCACAGGGCACGATGGGATGGAAGCAGAAGTCAGCTGAAAGCAACTGGAACTCATGGATTTGAGTTTTGACTGCTCTTCCATCACCCTCTGACTGATCTTTTTGGCAGGGCAGTACCACTTCCAAGCTGTTATCAACAGCATAAAAGAAATAGTGTTCAACCCCATGATTCTGACAGTTGTTAATATGAGAAGCCTGGGGGGGGAAGGATGAACACACACTGATGAGGCCTTGCTGCTGTGCAGCTTTTGTTTTAGCCGTCAGCTGTTCTGCCCAGCAGTCTTGGCAGCTGCAGCTGAAGCTGTGCCAACAGAAGGAGCAGGACAGAAGGGTTTATCTGGAAACAGCTATTTCATCCTTTCCATTCAGACTGATTTCCCATACTAGGAAATAGAACCAAACTAAGAATGCTGCAAAAATTATGTCAGTGGCCTGGGACAACTTGCTGTAGCTGAACAACTGCAGGCAGTGCTTCCCTGGTTGCAGAACAGACTCAGCACAAGCAGCAGCCCCCTGACATGAAAGTTCTCAGTGTTTTCAGAGGTACTGAAGCCATTGCTACCTGGAAGCTTGCCACATCCCTGCTGCCACCCATCAGCTTCTAACCAGTTTGGTACATGCTGCCTGACAGTGGCTCCAGCTGTTGTGGAGGCATGCACCCCTGCTAAAAAGGCAGGGTAGGGCAAATCACAAGCTTGGCAATGCTCGTGCTATTTGCATGCTTACTTCTTGAGTTCAACAGGATCCATACGCCAGCTCTGCCCCTTACACCAGAAGATAAGTAGAGAGAATGTCAAGAGTGCTGTGCAAACTGACTGGTCTTCCTAGGCTACTCTGTGCTAGTTTAGGGTGTTTTGAAAATGCTTGTGGGGCTAGGAACAACTTCTGAATCTTATTTTTGTTAATGAGTGAAGATTTCCTTCCACGTCTACAGGGATACGAATAGAGGTCACATCTTTCCATTCCTTCCCAACTTCCAAAACAGTTTTTGTTCAGGTGATTTTGCAAATAGCTGCCGAGGTCCTGGTAGTCCTATCAGTTAGGCTAGAAAAAAGAGATCTAGAAAATTGTAAGCAGCAGGTTTTAAAATAAGCATTCTGCATATGCATACCCAGTTATGGTGTCGCATATGCTCTGCATGAGTAGATTTTGATTGATAACCAGATAGTGCAGGAACGGGCATGATGGAGAGAGATCAGGAATGCACAGCACCCCTTCAAGCCTTCCTTGCTGTCCATTCTGTGTGACCCACCTGGACAGCATGACCACCAGAAGAACGAATTGTTATAGCAGACTAGTCTGCTAAGACACCTGAGCATGGGAAGGTAATTTTGGAGGGAGGAAAGAAATGGATGAGGAGGAAGAGAACGGGTGCCAAACTACGTTCCGCTTCAGTTTTTACAATGAATGCACCATTGTAAAGCTACATTTTCTTACCAAAAAAAAAAAAAAAACCAAAAAGACAAAAATAACTTACTGTGTAGGTAATTAATTCTGGCTGGCATAGTAGTCCTCTTAGGTTTACAAAAGGGAATGGGTAAGAAAGAGGAAGTCAGAAAGGTAGAAAAACTCAAAAATATGCAGAAGTAATTAAAAAAAAGAAAAAAGGCAGTGCTAACTTTAAGACATTAATACATACACAAGGCTTTTTAAAGCAGAAGAGGTTTTGTTTGCTTTGTCTGGGTATTGTTTGGGGGTTTTTGTTGTTGTGTTTCCTTTTGTGTTTTTTAAAAAAGGGAATGCATTTGACAATGCAGAAGCCTTGAACTATTCAAAGCTAACTGAAGGCAGGGGGTTTGACATGTTTTCCTGTCTTGCTCTGTAAAAGTTACTCAGTTGTGACAAAGCAGAGATTCAAGACTTCCATGAAGAGGTCTGTCTATAAAGAATGGGATTTGAGACAGTTTTTTTAAAATACTTTTTCAAGATGAGACAGCTATCTCAAATATTTGCGCTTTTCAGGAGTCTTGTACTACATTGTGTGAACAGGTTCTCAGAAGCCTGACCTCTTTGCAACATACTGCACAGGTAAAGAGAAAACTAGACAACAGCTCACACACAAACTTCCACTTATTTGTTGTAGAATGACATGTTAAAGAAGAGTCCAGAGGTTCTGCAAAATCTCATTCAGCTTCCTAAACTTTTCCAGGTTCCAAAGAAGACAAATCCCTTTTGCAAATAACACCTTATCCTGACCCTGAACATGACCAAAACTTTCCTAGGCCTGACCGTTGATGCCAAATTGATTGTGCTCTACCATCCTGATCTATCAGGTGGAGCTGTGAGGAGGCCAGAAAACCTCAATGCTCTAAGGGACAAAAAGAAAGGATGAACTACTGCAGTGTTGCATGACACTGCCAGTTATGCAGGGAAAGCAGTCATTCACTGAAGCGCAGGTAAGGATCACATACCTTTAGATTTTTTCATGCTCCCAGTTTCTGAAACACTTAATGAGCTCCCAGATATTTCTTCGCAGGTCTGGTCTAAAAGTGTGTTGGTGTCCCACTGCTGACTGCCGTTCTCCAAACCCCAAGCCTTATGGACACTTTGCTGTGGGTCAGTATCAGGTACTATTTCTGAAGCACCTAATGATAGCTTGTCATCAGAGGTGACTTTTGCAACAGCTTCCTCCATGCTGGGTGCATCTACTTCTTTGCAGGAGCTGTCCATGGCTGCAGCATAGTCCATCATCAGTGCAGCTTCACTGTCCTGAGATAAAGAGGTCTGCCCAGTGAAAATAAGAGACAACACTGGCATAAGTCACTCTGATGAAAAATATCCAGCTATTTTCTCTTCTTTATACTTTCACTTGTATTGCTCAAGGCTATCAGAAAGCCACTGTGAGGCTTCCTTATCTCCACTAAATGAAAGGAGCATTTAGCCAAGTTTTAATAATGTTGTTAATTCCAAACGACTGGAAAAAAAAGAATTTAGGTACACTCCTCCCACCTATCCCCAGCCCCACTGGCAATAAAGAGATTCTTTCCTATATGTGCTGCTGTAATGAAGTATCAGCATGTAGAAACAATAATCTTCTGGGCTTTTTAAAGAAAATAAACATCAAAGTGTTTCATCTTGTGGAATGACGTCTTGGCATCTGTATCTGCTAAATATAAATACATGCAGTCTCAGTGCCCCCATTTCCCAAGCAGATGCATCCATCACTGTGGTAATTCCCTCAGCACAGCACAGTGATCACAAGGGGATCCATGCCCCCTGACTCAGCTTTCACTCAGAGGTCTTTAGGGGCCCTGTGCATAACAGCAACACTCAACATCAAAAGTCCAGACAGCAGCCTGCAGGGAAAGAACTACAGGCAGGTAACAAGCATCAGATAGGACACTGAGGCAGTGGATGAAGAAAGTCTGGAGTAATGCTTTATACCTGGGGAGAAACAGTCTTGTGTTTGCCCTGCCTCTGGCACAGAGCTCAGAAGACCAGATTTTTCCAAGGGTTTTGTTTAACACTTTTGAAAAATTTAGAAAAATCTTTCATACTTTTTCTGTGCATCTTCCCTCCATGGGCAAAATGCAGAGAAGGACTAATTATCCTTTGTTCTCACCTAAACTGGTTTTCCCAAATCCCTAATCATCCCACTCCCATCCAAGGATACCATGCATTTTTAGGCAGGCTGCCAAAGCTAACAATCAAAACCCAACACCCTCCCCAACGAACCCACCCTGCTTTGGCTTACTTGAAACAGTTACTGAAACAAACTGGCACATGGACCTAGATCCTGCAGGGACTGCTGGATGAGTGACAGCAGAATGCACATTAAGTTAATGTCACAGTCAGCAGAGCACTTTACAGTACTAAGCATTAAATGCAAGTGTTATTTTCTGCTCTACCTTGGACACCCCTGATATGATAATGGTGCTTTTCTTTCTAGGAGACTTCAGCTTCTGCTTTGCGGACTCACTTAACTGCCGAATGGCTGCTTCTGCAACAGGATCGGTGCCATTCAGTACCAGCAGTTCTGAAAAGAAACCATTATTTCAGAGGGAAGAAAGGAAAGCAGGAAAAAAAAAAACAGAAAAAAAAAGCAGAGAGAAGCAGAGCTTGTTCTTGACTTAGAATTCAAAGAAATTAGCAGAAATGGTATAAACACCAGACAAAACATCTTCCAATTTACCACCTAGCTACTGGGTCTTGTCTTTCTCTTCTGTAACCCACTCTTTTGAGAAAAGACACCTACTTTGCACTTACTGAGCACACAGGAGGTCCTGGAAGCCTGGACAAAACACTCAACTATTTCAGTGCATTGCTACATTGTGGTGACTATAATCCAGAAGTGGTGGGTGAAGCATCAGGTATCACACTCAGGTACAAAGCTGGCACGTGCCACTACTTCTTCATGTATATATTTTGTTCTTTTTCCAGATATCCTGACTTGGCATTTACAGGTTTGCTATGGCACTGTGATAGGATGGGGAAGGCAAAGCAGCAGTCACTGTTCTTTATCAGCTGCCTCCAAAGCCTGTAAAGTGCACCCCCTTTTCCCCTCCAAACATTGCAGGGGAATCAAAAAAACCCTGCTTTCTAAAATAATGTTTAATGACAAACACAAGTTTATTTTTAAGCATGGCTATTTCTGGCACTTAGTATGCAAGTACTTTGGGAACAGCAAATACACACTAATCAAATTCATCAAGGAACAAAAAAGGCTACAAAAGTTAACGAATCACCTCTCCTCTCCTATTTAATTGTCTGAAGTGGGTTTTTCTATTAGAAAGAAGTTTTAACTACAAAGGAATACAGGCAGGAATAGCACTGGAGTTAATTAAACTAAGCAGTGTCTTTTGTTACCGAGACATTAATACAATAGAAGATGAGGCCTGCATAATTATGCTGCACCAAATATCTCAGATACTTCTGGAACTTAGGAACGTGTGTGCACAAGGGATATGCATGCCCATGCATGTCTGCACGCTCGTTATAAACTCCGATTTGTCCATCTCCCTTGCCACTGCAAAGTCCCCAGGAACAGCTGAGAGCATCCAGGACAGCATCAGTAGCACTTGCTAATTCTTACTGTTGTTGTTGCTTAGAACTAAGTCACAGCCACAGCACCTTTTCTTGTTGTTATTTTGGCATGATGTTTGTACTGCCATACCAAATGCTGCTTTCTATTTCTTTCATTTGGCTTAAACTTTTGTTCTAATGAGTAATTCTTCCTGCTGTACTGTATAAACATTTCATAGAAATTCCCCTGTGCTCCCATAAAAAGAACAACACTGTCCGTACCAATGTGCTCTAAGGTGTCTTCAGATGAGTTTTCCAGTAAGTGCTCGGTATCTTTAGTATCATCAACAGTTATGAGAGTTACTCAGCAGCCTGGCACTAACTTGACATTTCCCAAATTGTCTTGGTAATACCATCCTGCTTCAGACTAGCAGAGTACTTCTCAGTCTAGAGTTAGGGAAAGATTCAGGTGGTATTACAGCTATTCATGGTTATCAGTTTATGCTCTTCCCCAGATTTCTTTCTTTTGGCCAATACATTTCTCTCTCTCAGCAACCCTTCTGACTGTTTCCAGAAGCAGTTTGGATCATCCATCTCCAGATTGTCCCATCTGCACTCAAATCTGTACAAAGAAAACCAGACTCTACATCATGTGCCACCTGCAGCTAGATTAGGTCACATCTTTCACTACTGTTCCATACACAGTCACAGAAAAATCTAATGGTGACCACATGCATGACTCAAAAATACACGGAGGATTCAGAGTTGCAACTTGAAAAGGTAAAATTGCCCAGAGTAAAAGTCAGGTTTAATACAGTCAAAGTGAATTTATAGTTAAAGTTATTATCAATGCCCTCTGACATTCTGAAGGCACTTCAGCTGTATCCCAGGTAACTTAAGAAGGTGGAAAACCAGGCACAGCAAGATCATGTATTTGCATCAACACAAAAAAGCCCAGTGGCAGGGCCAGGAAGAGAATTCAGTCTTCCATACATCCGTCCAGCCTAGTGCCTTCTGTTCAGACAGGGGGGACTTTGCAATGACCTTAGAGATAAGCTTCATGGGGTTTTCCCTTTGTGCAGTGCACCCCATGCCTTTATAAAGGAGGAATCTTTCACTTAAAAGCAAGAGAAAAGATGGCCGGGCTTTTCTGCAGTCACCTCCCCTCTCCAAACCATAGCTCGTTGTTATTTATTATAAAGTGGTAATTCAAATCACCAATTAAAACCAGACCTCTATTGCAAGACTGTTATATGGGCTAACCACAGTACTTGCTAACATAAATATCTTGGTGCCTGTTGAAAGGCAGTACCCATATGGGTTTGCTGTTATTTTAACAGGATTACATTAATTCCATGTGCAACAGAGAGAGACATATTCTCATGAGCAGCCTTCAACATTTTCATTACCTGTATCTGAAGATGATAAAGTTTTGCTGACTGGAGCACCATGAGAATGGATAGCTTGAACAGAGAAATCCTTTTCAATCACCTTTACTTTAACTGGAGTTTTCACAGGAGAATCTAAGGACCAAGTTTTTTGGTTATTTAAACTATTCAAGACATTTATTATGAAAATAGAAAGAATTTATTATACCAATGTCAAAGCCTGTTTGTATCATAAAAGCTTGAGAAAGTTCTTTAATACAATTCTCAACACATGCTTTCTATGGTAACCTGACCCCAAAAGATCTGAGAAGTGCAGGAATTTATTGGTTTTAAACATTTTACTGTAAAATGCTAGACAACACTCACTTAAGTAAAAGATCTGCTTATCAACTTAAGAGAATGCAGCACTTTGTGAGTTGTTTAGAGGTTTAACTTTCATGCTTATCCCAAGAAGAATCAGAAAGTCTGCTCCTGAAGAGGTATACTGAAAAAAACTTTGTCACAAGATGACACCAATCCTTAGTAGAGACTGTAAAACACATCAAGGCACAGGATGGTTTGTCATTGGCAAACACTTTAAGAGTCAGATACTTTTGTCACATGGTAAACCATCCATCTTCTGCATTATCACTCTACCATGCAGTTTCTAAGTATGTATTAAAAGGAGCATTAATCACTCCCGTTCTAAGAACAAGGCTTCATGAAAATCAAAGACCTGATTTTGAAAAGGCAAACAATGCATCCCACCATCAGCACATCAGAGAAGTCTGGACAACAGCACCTTTCCTTACATCCCACTCCTCCCCCCAGTTTCTGTTCCCCACAGGTAATCCTGAGTGAACACAGGAAGAGGTGTGCTTCCTCACCTGTGCTGAGCGGAGATGATCTCCCTTCTAGACGAGGTTTGGTTTTCACAGCAGTTACAGTAGTGACCACAGTCCCACAGGGCATCACAGTGCGATCCTTTTCTATTTTAGTGGCTGGCACTGGAGAAGAGACTTGCCACGTCTTTAATTCACTGGGTTCTATAAAAGAGAACTAAGAGGACAAAAAAAAAAAAAAAGGTCACCTTAGAAGCAAAGTCAAGCAAGAAGGATGATAACATTTCAAACTAGTACTCCTTCAGCATGTTAAGGAACGTTCATGAGCCAAACAGCTAAATCTTTTGATAGACACAAATAGCACGTGAAGTGTTACCCTGCAACCTGAATGCACTACTCTAACTTGGCCACAAACTGTACTGTGCTGCTAGTGACAGTCCAAAGTACAAGACGAGCATTCAGAAGTGCTTCCTGACATAAAAGATCCACCATAAAACCATCCAAACGCTGTAGTACCTCTGCACTAATGGATCCCAGCCTGGTCCCCGGCTCTGGGCTGCTCTCACTGGCCCCACTGTTCAGTGGAAAGCTTTGCTGGCCAGAAGGTTGTTTTCTGAACAAGTCTAGAGGTACAGTCACCTTTGCAGACAAAGGACCTAGAAGAAATAAAATCAAGAATATCAGTGTACATCTGAGATGTCAGTATGTTTAAAGGCAAGAAGATGTGAAAGAAGGAGGAACACAGGCAGCTAGTGGCAAGAACTGGCCCTACACCATGGGGCAGAAACATGGCAGTTTTCACAGCTCACTCTCCATTTTACTACTATGCCTTAGCCTGGCCTAATGCTGTGCAACAGGAAAGAAAGGAGACAGGAAACATTACTTATTTGCCACTATTTCTGACTTTTTTTTTCTTGTATATGCAAAATGCTTAGAGGAAAAGAAAACATCTAGAAATATTAGTTAGGGTCTTGAGCAATCTCTATTACCAATTACCTGCATCTTTCTCTTCAGAGAATGCTCTGGATTCCTAGTAAACTGATACAGCATTAAGAACACTTTCTTAATTTGAACTTCAGCAGTTTTCTTGTTTCTCCCCTTACTTTATTAGCTACACTGGTCTGGAGCAAACTATTAGCAAAATTACTGCACAATTTTCGAGATGAAATCCTAGTTTTCTGTGAATTTCAAAGACAAGTGTAGATCTATGTTATATTCACGCTACCCAGCTTTCTCCTTACTATTGCTTCTTCTTTGAGTTTTCTACTCAAATTTTTGGGAGAAGAGTAGCTAAGACGGTACTGGGGGGGCTAGGGGCAGGGAGAAGACTATTATCAGTATAATCAGTTGGGACCTTTTTCTTCAAGAAAGCAGATTGGTAGTTACACTCTCAGTAGGGGGTGGAACATTACAGGTGTTGTTTGAAAGCCCCATTACTAAAGATGCTCAGGTACAGGCAAGACTAAACTTTTATGCAAGAAACAATATGCATTTGCTGACTGCATATAGCTCCCTTTTCTTTTTTGTTAAGCATAAACAGCATCCACATCAGAGAAACATTTTGAATTATTTGCCTACATCTGACCTCTCAATCCCTCAAATAAACACACATCATATGCAAGATATTGCACTGACTTTGTATATCTAGATTATAAAAAATAAAACTACAGTAACCCAAAACCAAAAGTCAAACACAGTCTACTTGTCTATATTACTTATTAACAGTGGCTTAGATAAATATATTATTACCTAATAATTATTGGCCAAGCCTGAGTAAAAGCACATTTGGTTTTTAACCACTGGGTGTGAGGAGCTTTAGCCAATACTTAACTTTTTCCTGAAGTAAGTTGAATACAACTGACAGTACTAAAACACTGAGAAACAGTCGAGTGTCAGGAAGTAACGGGTTTGTTTGTTTTACACCTGAAACCTGACATAAAAAGGAAAAAGCAAATGGATGCAAGAGGTGAAATACAGTTACTATTTCCAGATACAGCAAAAGTCTGTATCAGCTAAAGGACACGCAGTGTATATGAGAAAAATTTAAGATGTTTTGTCATCACTTCAATGAAGCTCAAGTCAGGAAGTATTTGAAGCAGGTTTACAAAGCTCATGCAAACACCCCAACATGCCCTCTGATCTCAGCCTGACCCTTACCCCTACCAACATACCTCTCACCTCCACTAGGAAGTTAATGCTTCTCCAAATAAATCAAATGCAATAGTTCAGTAGAGGGCTTTTTTTCTTTTTTTTTTGACACTGTAGGCAATTGCAAACTGCAACAACAGAATCAAGTAGTAAAAATGTTTCAGCCCCCCGTGTTTTATATTTAATCCAGTATAATCAGAATTACTGTGTTTTATATCTGGTAATTGCTAGGTAGCCTCTGGAGTTTGAAAAGGAAGGATTTAGTATTAACACCCATGACTCCCCTTCAGCCACAGGAAGACCAGGAAAGCTTAACTTGAAACCAAAATTGCTCACATCAGATCTGTTAGAAGTATAGAAGGCTGAAAAAATAAGATATCAGCACATGAGAGACTCAGTATGTTGACAGTCCAGAAAGAAAATCAAGGTTTCTCTGTAACCTTAACTCAGAGGAGGACAGATACACACGAACAGCATATTCTCTCTTCTGCCCATGATTACTGATGGAAGTAATGGTGTGTACACAGACAGCACTTAACTCGGGTCAATCAGCATTGCCCAAGAGCTCTGCAGTTTTCCATAGATTTCAACCCTGGGACCTACATATGAGGACAGGCTTACAGAGCTTAAAAACACAACAAACTTAAGTTACAAATTTCCCCCAAGCTGTCTGTTTTGTATGTTTGGCTGGCTGTTTTCAGCCGATCTCCCTTCCACAGCTGCTTTTCACTTCAGGGCTGCCTAGAGCCATGCTTGAGGCATTTCACTACCAGGACAAGTCAGCAGAAGACATCCACACTTTAATGTAGGTTCAGAAATCCAACAGTTTCTTGTTTGGCTATAAATCTGTGTAGAACTAAAAAAAGGACTTATGTCAACACTTAGCAAGGCTCACGAGCTGATCATGCAAAATAATTTAGTTTTAATACTTACTATCCAACTTTCCATCTTCTACTATTTGCAGTTGCAATGCTTTTGATTTGGCACTTAGTTCACTGTGAAGTAAATGAAACCATGTTAGGTCTTCGCAGGTGAGCAGATTTTTCTTCCCACTTAGGTTTTCGCCTTTCCCATTCTGGTTGCCAACACCCTAACTCTTCTTGGCCCGCAGGAAGCCAGGCAGTACAACTTGCTAACTGAGGTAGGCAGCACTGCTGGGCTGCTGGCACACTGCGTGACCTCAGGTAAAACTGAATAAAGAGATTATAGCAGAAAAAACATTGTTTGCTTCTCTCCTGTTGCAGAAATCTGACTGCCTAAAATTCCAGGGGCTTTTCTTCTTCCCAGAAGCTGACAAACACCACCCTTCAAGCTGATATGGGTCCCTAGTCTGACTGCTACGCCACAGCACTGAGAAATTTTTTTTTTCCTGGCAGGATCAAATTTGTAAGTCAAGATGCTGGAACACGTCCAATCAAGAACCCATTCAAAGCTGTGGGGCATCCTGTCAAAGCCAGAAAATGTCCTACATAAGCAGTATAGATGCAAGTAAATAAAAGGAGTTACAGTCTTATATGAGAATAGTATTTTGCAAGTAAAGCTCAAGGATGTTGCAAGATAACAAGAACTAGTTTATGTGTGACAGAATCGATGTGAACTAGTAGCAGAACTACTGGCATGTGTGGAACTTCCTAAAATGGAGTAGACAATAGATACAGAACCTTTCCCCTGCTTGAGACAGTGAAGCAAACTGGGTACCTACTGAGGAACCTTCCAGTAAAACTTGATTTTATAAACTTCTCAAGCAGGTGTTCTGCCAAAAACTTTGAGGGCACATATGTATGTATTATAATGTCACCATCTCAGGATGGTGTAATCTTGGTTTCAGGCATCCCACCTCCATCAGATGCTGTGGGACATAATATATGCAGCAGGTTTTAAGTTTTTCCCTGCTTCTCCCATCCCCTCCTGCACCTCCAAAACTTGAAAGGCAGTACACTTTGACGGTACTATTGCTACTCTTCCCATGAAGCTAAAGCAGCGCCTGACAGTGCACTTGTCTTCAGACTGGTGGGTATTTTTGTTTTTGAAGAAAGAAAAGGTGGCACAGGGTGTCTGTGAATTTGAAAGAAGGTATGCAGCCAAATCCTCATTGGTAAACGTCTTCGAGATTACCTCATGCACTTCTGAAAATCAGCCAACACTGTGGAAAACTCGATTTTATCCCTAAAGTCCAGGCCAAATTCCAGTCAACTTAATCACATCCTGCCTGCCCTCTGTCTGCACTTTCATTTGGAAAGGGTATTATTCTAACAAATTTCCTGCCCAAAATCACTGGGAACATGTCTGCTCTGCAACACCAAGCATAGGTTCTACCAACAGATGGCTGAAGTGATTCACAGACCCAGTGCCTGAAGCAGTTTGAGATAGTCTAGAATAGAAAGCTGCTACAGAAGTGCATTTTCCCCTCCTCTTTTTGTGGAGAAGAAATCACATCATGTTAATCTTTAAGTTTTGATGGCAACACAGCACACTGTCACAGAAGAATGTTGTCTGCTCTGTGGCTTTCTGTAAAAACTGTATGTCCTCGTAACTAAAAATCAGATTTTACAAGTTGTTGGACTGTGCATGTCTGAAGGAAGAGAGCTTCCTATCTCGTTTTCCACTTGACAGCAGGATGAGAACAGCAGTTGCACACACCTCCATCAGACCACATAAAAAAGGTGAGGCCTTTCAGTCTTGCACTACAACATCAATTTTTCTTTGCTGACTATAGTGACTTCTAATCACCTCCAGCTCTGCACATATGCAGAGGGGTCCAGTGTTCTCCATGTTCCCTACAACTTGTGATGACTGATCCTGGTGCCTTCCTTCAAATCAAGCAGCCCCTGTCACTTTTCCCCTCAGGTCTCTTGTTTCTACAGTGCATGCTCCACAACATTCACAGGCTGAGACCAGCAGACTGCGGTGAAAAGGAAAAAAAGTTCTATGCACTGGACACTCACTCCTTCAAGTTGGGGAGGAGCATTCAGAAGTGCACACCACTCCTTGAGAAAGAGAGCACTCAGTACTAACAAGTACAGGACTGAATACACACTCAGTTCCTTCTAAGCTAAGCCTCTGCTTTGCAAGAGAAGAAACAGACACAGTGGATGCCAGGCTGTGACTAGACAGTGAGGAAAAATGTCATGTGAAAACAAACAGCATTCCTCTCTGAAATACGTATTTGGAGAGAGAGAGAAATGGAACTGAGATGGGAGAAGAAAGCTCCAGAAAGAACCAGAGAGATTCCATTCCCATGAGGTGCCTCTCACTTTAATCATCTGGCAGAAGAAAAACAGAAAGCAGTATCACAGTATGTTTCACGACAGCATCTCTACCCCATTCCCTGGGAAGCTGCTTCTGCCTGTCTGTGCATGTGATTAACGTGACTAGAGAAACATCCCTCTGACCCACCCCACCATCAGTGAGTCCCCCTTCCTCAACTCGTACAATACAGAAGCTACCAAATATTTCTGCTCTGCTGCTAGAAAGCGTAAATAAAAATAGTTTTAGAACTGATCACTTTTGACCTTATTTACAGAAGCTGTGTGAATCACAGAATACCATGCAGGCTGCCCAAAAGTCCCATTTTTGTTCTACAGAAAAAAAACACTAGTTAGTTTTACATTCCCTTTTTAACCATTCTTTTAGATGGTCAATTATTTTGAACATTTATATTTCCCATTCAGCAGAGGGAATGGAGAGACATGACATTTCCTCAAATGCAGTTTTCGAGGTAAAGTGACTTCATAACCCTGCTAACGCTTTTTTTTGGCACTGTATGAAAGCACAGGGTGATTTATTACGCCTGTTATGCTGTCATCTGCTAGAATCAGATATCTACCAAGGAAGCTCTAAGGACCTAATTGATATCATATCCATGCAGAGGATAATTAGATATCCTGACATCCCTACCAGCTCCAGATTTCTCTGAGGCCACCCAACTGGACGTATTTCAAAATGCCATTCTTCCCTCAAAAAACTCACATAGTTGAAGTAAAAAGAGATGCTTTACTAGAAAGTATTCTCAGTAGGTAAGTTACTTACAAGATAAACTCTTCCTTCCAGAAGGGATTTGCAGCATTTTTGGCTACAGAGCTGGAAAACTTCTGCATAGGGTCATTCAACTGAACTATACATGCAAGGTTTGTGCTGCCTGTAAGGGCAAGAAAAATCAATATCCTGTTATTAATATTCCACCATCAAGAGGCAGTTACTGAAATGAAAGTAAAAAACCCCTTTCCTTACATACTAAGCTTTTGAATAGACTATTGCAAACACTTCTTTACCCTCCCACAGAACAAATTTTTTCCTCTTAGTTCATATACCAGCTATATTAATGGCAATGGTTGAGACTGCACAGCGTGAAACATGAAGACCCCAATTAAATTCTGGCATGAAGCAAAAAAGCACAGGCTTAAAAACATCAAAAAGCATGGGGAGGCAGAATGAACAGCAAGGAGGTGTCAATGTGGGTGCAAGGTGGGCAGGGAGTAAAGTTGCTTTCAGTTGCTTTAAAAAAGCAGAAGTTTTTAAAGTTCCTGCTGGCCACAGTCACAGTGGTTTCATTGGACATCAATGCCAGCTTTTTCTGCTAGTGAGTGAATGATGACAGCAGCGTTCATTAAAAATGCCTTGGTGGACTGCGTTTTTTAACAAGTTCATGGCATTTTAGAGGGCTGGTGCAGAATTCTCTCTACATTGATCTTGGAATCTGGTAAGAGTAGCAAATTGACATATTAGAGTAGTTACATTGCTGCTTCAAGGTTTGCACAATGTGTTTCTCTTAAAATGATTTATTTTGTATGGCTTTCACAGTATCAGAAAACATTTCAGTCCCAGCATTCCAAAATATCAAGGAAAGTGGCAAAAATCTCAGTATTGACTGTGTGCAAAGCAAACAAAAGATATGCTATCTCCAGTTCTCCAGGAGAATCTAGGTTTATATTTACTATCATCAGCTCTCAGTTGTCCTCTGGTGCTGCATCAGGGCTGTGAATGAGCCCTGTCTCAGGCAGAGAAGCAGCTTGGGACAGGCAAGGTTATTAGAGGAGACAAAGCACTGTGTACACGCAGCTTATTTGGGATCCAAGCTAACCCTGGAGTAAGTAGTTTAGCTTCTTTCACAGCGAGCTGAGCCTCAGTTAATGAACCTGGGGTGGTTTTCTGCTAGCCCAGCCATATGTCTCTGCAGCCTGCTCTTGATGCCAGCAATGCTCATCAGCCTGGGGCAGAAACGCCTGTATAGCTCTGCCTGAAATTACATGGGAGCCACTGACTGACCAATACTCAACAGCATTTCTGCCCCGCACACCCTGAGGTACACAACTAATACATTTTTCCTTCACAGCAGAAATCACTTTGGCTCTAGATGATACACTGTGGACCACACAGTACTAAATCTAGGATAATCTTTGTTTACATACACAATCTGAGGAGATAAAAACAGGCACAGCCCTTAAGCAGAGGCCAGTTCTGCTACTGGTTATTCACCAGCTGTACTAACACATCTATAGAAAAGTCATAAGCTCCTAGAAACCAAGTTAGCACCCATGGTTTGTAGGGTGATAATGATAAAGACAGACAAACAGCCTCTCCCCAGTCCTCTATCTATGCAGGCTAGCCTGCAATATTGCACACTCTTATTGAGTCTCAGCGTTGCAACGTGGTGATTGATTATTGCTGCAAAACAAGGCCATAGAAAGGCAAGGGAACGATAATAAAAAGGCAGCAAGCTATGTCCAGAAGCTAACACTTCCCAGCTGTGCAGTATTTCCACTGGATTTTGAGTGTACCAGCTAAACCTCACTATGAAGCTTTATTTCTCATACTTAGTTCTGAAGTGTTTACACTCCCACAGTTGCCAGGGAACTAGCAAAATTCCCTCCATCTCCTATTAGAACAACAAATGGTAATTTTGCTTCTCAGTATCTGGGTTCCCAAAGTCGAGCACATTAATTTTCCTCTCATTTTCAGGGAGGAGACAGAGATGTTTCCCATAAGACGAATCTCCTGTTGCACATACTGTATACACATAAAGGTATCTCATTTCATGAGTTTTAAAGGCAGCCAAAATTCTCTGCTGTTTTAAAAAGTTTAGCTTGTACTACAACAGTGCAGTGCAACAAATAACAACAAATAACAAATTCTCAATGAGTTTTCCTGCAATCTACAGTTTCCAGCACAGCTTTACTCACATAGGACATTTCACAGATTCCAGATTTGCTTTAAAAATAATCTGTTTTTACAAAAAAAACATAACAGAAAAGTTTTAAGGGAATCATTTCCAATCAGGATGAGCAGAGCCACATTATGCAAGAGTGTAGGGCAGATTCCTATTACATCCAAATGAAAAAAAAGGAGTAGAGCAAGTAGGACATATTTATCCAAAAGTAGTGCCTTGCCCAACTTAGCAGCTATAAGCTTCCGTTAAAAAGATTTTTATGGAATTGTTAGTGACCATAAATAATAGAGCCTCAAATTTGTATTTCCTCTGACAAAATCTGAAATATGCTTGCTCATGCCTCAATCAGTGACGGGAAGCATGCTTGCACTTGAAGAAGTCTGAATACTTGTGAGACCAGCTCAGCACTTCTTTTCAAAACCCACACTGCAACTTCACTAAGCAGTGACCTCCTTTTTGGCTTCATTCTCCCCTTGCAAGAGGTACTCCCTCCCCTACCCACAGAGGTACTTTATTAGGGGGGGAAAAAATCCCTGACAGCAAAACACCACCTTTAAGAAGAGTTTACAAAAGAGGAGAGTTTTAGATAAATCAGCAAACTGCTCAAAAAAAAAAAAAAAAAAAGCAGCTGTAAAAATAAACTAATATTGAACCAAATCAATGTCATTCTGAACAGTTAATGGAGAACTGGATTTCAGCCCCTCTTCTTGGATATACCCAAAGTGGTAACTTTTAGAAATTAACAGTAAAATTCAGAAAATAATCAACCAGCTTGAGAAATATGCTCATTTCAATTTGTTTTCAACAATTACGTATCGGATTAGAAGAAGATGAAGTTGTTTACGTACTCAAATAAATCAAAACATACACATCTTGTACAAGCATGACTAAGTCTGTGTCTTGGAGTACAGCAATTTCTGATATCTTCTTCAGAGAGAAGACTGTAACCCAGAACTTCCAAATGATTTCAGCCAAAAAGGAGAAAAAAACCAACCCAACCCTTCTTGAAAACAAGCAGCATCACACGGACTATGTTACCTGCAGCACTGTGATCAGTTCGGTTTACCGCAATGTTCTTCACCAGCAGTTTGAGTTCATGAGCCCTTGGAGGTTTAGGAGGACTAGTGCCCTGAGAGAGAAGGCTTGTGTTCTGTACATTCTGTGAGAAGCAAGCAGAACAAGAGGGATCGCATGTATGCAAATACCAAATAGTTCTGTCACATTGATATAGGGAAGCAGACATCTGAGGGGGTGTAACATCAATAGATAGCCACATGGGAGTTACAATCACAAAACCTTCACTGCCAAAGGCTATGCTGTTTTAAATGATGTGTTCCAGTTGTTCTGATCACTGAATGGTGTTAAACTTAGTCATTTGTGAGCCAAGAACATATAATAAAAATAACAAGCAGAAGGGCACTTCTCAAAAGATTTAGGTAGGAATAAGACTTACCTGAACCTCCTTTATATCTGTAGGCCTCGTACTCAACACTACAGATGGAGAAACTGAGCTAAAGAGGTTCTTCAAAAGATCTCTGAGCGTTTCAGATATTGCACATGTCCCTGCTCTCTGACCCTAAGAGAAAACAAACAATCAGGCTTCTCAAAACTCAGAAGGAAGAAGTTAAGGCAAAAATTAATTTGGTATCTCTAAACCATCAAAGCTATCAAACACTAACTTTGTCAGAGACACGGTTTCTGTTGCCAACGACAATACGCAACACAAGATTATGCAAATAATTACTTACCTCTCTGTATTATGCATTAGAGGAAAACTAGAAATATACACTGAAAAAGCCGCCTGCTGTTCTGAGAGTTAGGAAGTTACAAAACCGTAAGTTTCATTAATAGTTTATATCTTATGATGGTGTTTTAGAGTTTCTGTACCGCTTTGCAACCCACTGAGAGAGCAGATCAGGTCATCAGATAAGCAGATCAGCACTGTTCCACTGATTGAATGGGAGTTATGCCAGCTTGCAACAGCTGAGAAGCAGCTAATGCTGTGCTGCACTGAAAAAAGTATTATAGCATCTCTTGAGGTCTTCAACTTTGTTGAAAAGTGCACTGTAAGGGCAGACAGTCAGTCGTGCTGCTCTGGGGGACTGACTAGTACATTTGTCCATTAAAAAATCTCACACCAATATGCACTCAGCACCACTGCCACTGAGGGGTCAGAACAGACCACAGATTTTGCTTACACATGTGGCTTCACATGATTAATTGTAAGGTGTATAAGGGCGGTGAACTATCCCTGCCCTCCCTGAGCTCCTGGAGAATCCTGGTTCCTGTCTCACGCTCCTCAGAATCTCTTCTGCTCAGTTACCTACAGGGATGGGATTTTTAAATTAAGCTATCACAGGAAGGGCAGTCTGATATCTGAAATCTCAGTGACATTTCTTTTCCAAAGAAAAAATTGTAGTAAACGACAAAGATCTAACCTAAACAACAGAAGACTCATTTGTCTTTTCTCACCCGACACCATACCTGAGAGACTTTACTATTACAGATCAAGGCTTTTAAAGGGAACTGATTTATTTACAGATGCAGATACAGAGCAGCTGAAGAATGTAGCTGAAGAATCACACAAAGCGGAAAAAAGGTATCCTTCTGCATGCTGCTGTCCCACTGGAGTATGCCTACAGCCAGCGTGCTGGCCCTGCTGCAAAGACAAGGCACACTGATCACAAAGACACCCAGTTTGCACCAGCAGGAAGATCAAGCAGAGGACTGAAGGCCTAATCCTTGTCGACTGCCTTGATAACACTGTGGCTGTGCACCACCAGATTCCAGCGCTACGGGACCAACGCTGGTGCAGACGCACAGCATGACAAAGCTGCAAGGCAGCAACAGCTCAAGTCTCAAACAACTTCGTCTCTGCGAACGTGGCAGAGCACAGGCTTTGCTCCGCCACCCTGTACCATGTTCCTCCACCACCAAGAGCTCTCAGCATGCGAGGGAAACTGTCGTTTCAAAAGCCTCGGTCCATTCTTCGGTGGAAGGAGAGCGCTCGCACAATGACTTTTGCACTCCTCAGGGTACACAACGTGTCAAGCAAATTTGGAGTAACAGCCCTTTCCCATTTAACTAAGTGTTACGGAAACATTTAAGGTGTCTCATAAAAATCCCAGGAACGCTGTGTACAGAAATCCTGTTTCACTGCCTTCTTACCTAACCTCTCTTCGATGACAGGTCCCTACGGTATAAAACATACAACAGCACTGACCAGTCCCACAGAAACTCTGCTTTGGTCACACCATGCTCCCTCAAGCAGCTGTTGAGGAAAGAGACAGCGACACATTTCTGCAACTTGCCAATGGCACTCTTTTAGTTTTAAAAAATATTAAAGTACATTAGGTTGTTCAGTAATGTCATTACTTATGTAATTTAAACAAGCAGGTAAATCATGGTTAGTTTTCACTATTTTGGAAGTAATTTCCCTCCCCTGCCCTTAGCTAAACATTGTTTGATAAAGAACGCTGTCAAATTGTAAAATCCCAGCTGCCTCTTGCTTTGCTATCAACTTAATCTGATATTTGTTACTTAATGGTAACAACTGCAACAACATTTACTGGACTTCTACTCATAGTTTTCTGATTTCTCCATAGATATTTGGAAAGCTGTTTGGTTCAAGGGCCTCCTGTCAGCCCACCCTCGTTTTTAGCCCTCCTTATTTGAGAACTAATGCTCTATCACAACACCCTCTAAGGTAAACCATAGTGGCTTAACTGCCAACCAAAAAGGCTTAAGACAACATGGTTTGACATGGGCTAGTGGTGTACGGCTGCCTACCACGGCCAGCTTGAGGCACACCAGCACATGAAGTCGCAGTAGCAACTGCATGCAAACCCAAGCCCTGCCAGACGGGTTGCCAAATATAACTCAGGTTCACCCAGCTATTATCAACAGAAAATAGGTTAGTATACCCACCTTGTCTGACTCACGACAAAAAACACTGTGTAAATACTCACAAGCAATTAAAGGCATTTATTTGTACACACTATATTGCTTCCAAAAGAGGAAAAAAAAAAAAACCTGAGACACAAAAGCTGACATTTAAGTTTAGGAACTGAAGCAATTTCCGAGGTATAGGCTGCTCACAGGTTTTGGGGCTTTGTTTACTGTATCCTTTCTTCCCTAAGTGCTGGTAGAAACTTCAAAGTGGAAATAAAGCCCTTAGCTATTAAGAACTTAACAGGCTCATTTTAAAAAGCAGAACAAGCTACAACTCCTTTGCAACTCTGGACTCAGGCATCTGTCAACAAGCAGGTTGTCAAGTCCAGTGACTGTACCAGAGTCATCTGCCTTTGCCAGTAAGTAATTAATGACTGTTCAATATGCAGATAATCAGCATGCCACCCCAGCATGTAAAGGTCATTTACACTGCTACATATGCACAGTAAAATCTATATTAAAACACACTTCAAAAGACTTCTCCATCTTTAGTTACAAGTTTCTCATTTTTGTGTACAAAAACTGTGGTAATAAATCATTATGATTCTAGGTCACTCAGTACAGGTCTTGAGAAGCATCTCTACAATGCAATAAACCCATTTATTAATGAGCCCTTCAGTCAGAAAACCAACATCACAAAACACAAGCAAGTGTTCACCCTTGCTCACATCCAGAAAACACCCAGCAGGTGTTGAAAGAAAGGCTTAAGTCACCACACTTGTGCCAGAAGAAATGTAATTGAAAAGGTTCAAAGGCAGAAGAGGGTCTCAGTCATGAAGAACCTCTTTCAGGGGATGTCCCAGTAAATAAACTCCAATGACTCAGTGAAGATAAGGCGCAAATGCAAAAGATATTTTTGTAAGAATAAAAAGGATATCTCAAGATGTTTTCAGATCACCCACCATTTCCTAAAATAATTTCATTTTTTCAGAGCTGTTTCTGAATTATTTGCCAGATTTCAGAATTTATTTAAGTTAAGGAAAGGGCAACATTGATGAGAATATCATTACAATTGCAGCAGGATTTTTTGTTATTTTAGAAATGCTCTGAAAGAAGGTATTTAGAAACAGGCATTTTTCACACCTTTGAATTCGGATGAAAAATGTTTGCCAAGTCATTTGTCTGTCAAACACAGACTTGATTTATCTTTAATGCTTCAGTAAACTTAAGAAATGCTCCTAAATTTCAGACATGTAAGGTTTTGATGGATGAGACATGGCAGATGTCACTGAAGCAGCTCAAGACGGCACTTCTGGCAGGTTACTGCTCCACGCTCCTACTGAAGGCAGACAGCAAAAAGAAATGGGCATTTTTGCTTTAGCTCCTCCAGCCTCACCTGGTATCTTAGCTCTAGACACTTCTACTGCTACCCTAAAGCATTATGCTGGGTTTTGTGTCCAAGAGATGGAGACCCATCTTCTCTACCATTACAACAAATAAAACTTACTGACTGACCTCCTGCACTATTGGCTGGATTTCAAAGTTGGTTTCATTGGTGTTAATGAGGAACCACTCAACTTTGACATCTTCTCCTTTGTCCTTCACACAGAGCTGAAGCTGTGGACAGAAAAGCAGTTATTGGAGAGTGTTCTGGTGTTTTGCAAAGAAACTGTAGGTCAAGCTCCACACTAAGACTTGACAAAGGAAAAATGACACCAGTTTCTAAGTAAATTCAAAGTGACAGTCTAAGAAGGCAGAAGTTACTTCAGCTTTGAGAGTGAAGTAAAAAAAATAATATTGTTGTTCTGTACATCCAAGTAGTCTACCCAATGCATTACTTATCCCCAGTCTCTTAAAAAGACAGCTTAATTTATGAATTTATCACTTGTCTCAGAGGGAAACTGTAATATTATTGAACGTTTCACCAGAGTTAACATGAGTTTGTATGCATTTTGCAAACAGAAGGTTCAGCTCAGATGTGGGATGAGATGTAACAAAAGGAAGAGGGGAGAAAACAACACTTAACACTTTACCTGCAAGTGAAGGGGAGACAGTTTCACACTGTACGACTGACCTTCTTCAGCTTCAGGTGAAGTATGTGATACAGTGACAACAAATTTAATGGAATCTCCCACAACATTGCAAGAAACCACCTAAGGAGAGGAAAAGGGGCAGGGTGGTGACATAGGAAGGAAAAAACAAATTAGTCTTCAGAAGAAGGTTTGGTAAAGGCAAGAAAGCAATTAAGAAAAGGAAGGACACATATCTATACAATAAAAGCTCAAAGATCATGATTTTGCATCAGGGAGACAAAGAACTTTGTTCTTCTTCATCTTCTGCTCCGAACAAAGTAGCCGACCATAGGACAGCTGGTTTTACCAAACAAGATTTGTTTTAATGGTATCCTATAAACATGAAACTTCAGCATAACCCCACCGCTGCAGAAGAGGACTTTGGGTAATTCCAGTTCCCAGTGGGGTAGGGAGGAGCAGAAGCCTCTAAAGGTTTAGTCAAGTCTTTGCTCAAACCAGGGAAGGCCCTAAAATGTGGTAACGAAGCTAAATGTCTGGGACTAGTTTGTATGCCCCATGACTACAACAGACTTTGTTGAGTACACTGCTTCACTTTTATAAGTGGTAATTTAACTTGTTATCACACAGAGTTTTCAAACACTGAATGTTTTTTCCTTCCTCTCCTCTGCAAACCGACTGAGGTGATGGAGTTGCCGTGCAAAATTCCTGGAGCATGCAGAAAATGCCTGGCAGCCCAGGAAAGCCCCAGGTACAACAGTCAGAAATCCCCTCATTACACCAGAGAGAGAAGTTCACTTTGCAAACAGCTCTGCAGGCTGAAGACAGCTGCTTGTCACTGTCCCTCTCTGGTTACTGTCTCCGCAGTTCCACTGCTGGAAAGGAAAGCTGAGCTCTCCTTAGACTGACTCAGGCAAAGTTAACCAACTTAATGCAACACACAGACAAAAAATTCGCTGCAAGATTTGTGAGACAGAAACTCTGCATGTATGCTATTAAATTATGTTTGTGCATTTATTGCTTCACTTCTGGGCACTGGAAGTAAAGCTGAAGGCTTTAAAATGAATCATGTACCTTCTGGAAGATCCTTATCAGTCTCTCCTTAAGTATGTTTCATCTCCCTGGGCTCTATAGCATACACTTTAAGAAGGACCAGAGCATTATCAAGGACTTCAGAGCACATCCATTAAAGTAGAGACTTAATTACAAAGAGGGAGAGGGAAGGGTGGACAAGACAAATAAAAATCCCAACCACAAAAACAAGCAACAAGATTGGCCTTCTCAGGTTTTTCTTTTGCAAACTCAAGTTTTGAAGTGGACAAATCAGTTTCCTTCACCTCTCCCCAAAGTCTAAATTCCTTCAGGTGTGATTGCTGACCCTTAATCCCACATAATCAACATGAACACCTACTATTATGATATAACATAAATGACTTGTAAGCATTTTTAATAGCTAACAAGACCAAAGAGTCTAACTGCTTATTTGACTTGTAGTTGAGTTGAAACACAGAATCGCTCCTTTCATTCACAAAGATGGAATGGCATGGTGGCTCTTTAAAGACTTCAAAAATGAACAGGTTCTTCCCCTCTTTTTTGAGGGCAGAAGAGGGAAAAGGACAGGTCTGACACAAAAGCTGCCGACACCTGCATGTCCTAAATGCAATGGCTTATCATCCATGCACATTTCATTCACACATGCATACGAAATTCAGTGCATTCAGAACAAGTTGGACTTGCTGCACATGTGATGTGGAGCCATTCATCTAGAATTTCTGGATGTCTAATGGACAAGACTGACAGGTATGTGGTTGATTATTGCTTAAAAAAAAAATCCAAACCAAACAAATAAAAAAATGGGGTTGCAGGAGAGTTGGTAGATGAGTTCATGTGTCACTTTATTCATAATCATGTTTTAAGTAAAGGATGTAAACAGACACTGCAAGTTGTGGAACTTTCACTCTTCTTTCTACACCTTGTCAAGAGATGCCAAATGCATTTTTTTCATACTTGTACCTTTAGTTTAGGAGGCCAAATCAATCAGGGTTTGGGCTTTTAGTCTCGATTAATTTATTTTCTGCCAAAGACATCTGCCAAGTCCTACTGCCCTTCTCCCCTCACTTTTAATAAAATAACTGTGGTCCTCAGGTACAGAGGTCTCATTTTTTAATCCAATCAGAAAAAGGAGTGGTTCCACATTTATTAATGGAAAATAATGTCTTTATAACTGGTGAATCCCTTTGTTCTGGAGGCAGGATGGATTATGGAGTCAGAATACTGAGAACAGTAGAATTCAGGGCTAGAATTTGAAGAGAAAGCAATTCTGTTTTCATCTAAGATGCTGCCACAAGTGGTGAGAAGTTGATTAAAGATTGCAACTGTCTCTTCCCTTTTTAAGTGACATTCCTTTAGAAGAGTCGCAGCTGATTTTGACAGATCAGAGCAGATGTATGTGGGCCACTTTCTCCAGAACAGTCACATGAATACACCCTGAAGCTTCCTGTGCTACACTCCTCTTCCTCCATGCTACCATCCAACCTGCTTCTTCATGTACTTTTTGTATCTGCACAGATGAAGAGCAGGAGAAGTGAGGGTCAGGGAAAGCATTCCTTTCTGGTCGACAGGGGAGAGAAAAGAGGAAGGATAGATGTTCAGAAGAAAACTGTAGCACCTGGACTGATGGGAAGGGAGTTGCTCTTCAACTTCATTTATCTTCCTCATCTCTCTCTCCCACCCTTTCTTACCAGGGACATCCCCAGTCATCAACACTTCATGTTTTATTCTAGAAAAGCTGTTATTTTTATAGCAAACTGCTGTTTAAAAATTAAGCCCTTGCACTACCACACAGTAGCTGAGGTTGGATAATTCTGGGCTCCCAGAATGGTCACACCCCAGCTCTCTTTCATTATTTTACATATGGAAAAGTAAGATCTCCTAAGTTACCAGAAATAGGGTGAGGTGAAGTAGCATCACAAAGGAACCAGGAGTATTGCACTAGCAGGACCAAGATACTTTCTCCCTGCATCACCTCCAAAGCTCTAGCCTCCCCCGTCACGAGCCAAAGGTCTCTCCATGCACTTTGGGGATCTCCCAAGGAAGGGGTACCCAACCCTTTCTCAGGCGCCTTCTGCAAGGCTGCACCTCTGCTCCTCCTTAGCCCTCTGCCATCCCTCCCCACACTCAGCTGACTCCTGGCTCTTTATCACCCCTAAGCCAGGGTTATTTTTGCTATCTTCTCGACACCCTGCAGCCTCCGCCCCTGACCACACTAGCCCACCATGTCACTGAGCTGCTGTGGAAAAACTCCTAAACCTGGCTGAGCTCTGTTCCCCATCTGCCCAACACTGGCACTGAACTCCATTGAGCTGCAGATGCTGTAACACACCTTGCTTATACATATCTAAAATTATTACTACAATGATCCTAAAAAAATTCTCTTGTGGATAAACAGCTCCAGGAACAAAGGAGACTGCAAAAGCACTACAACTGGTGTAAGACAAATATTATCCTAGAGAAACTCAAGTGTTCAAACTCATGTATGCACAACTGTTAAAGTCCTTCCCCCTGCTTTGCCCTCCTCCTCTACATCTTAACTTTTCCCCTTTGCAGTTCCTCTGGACAGAGACGCAAAACTTCACTTCCTATCCTTCCTGAAGTACCAGCAGAAGCTGCTTCATCTCAAGGAGCACCAGAGTGCCTCTGCTCCTCATGGTGTCCTCTTGCCTTGCGGTTTCAGTTTCAGCACTGGCACCTCACTGAGTCATGCATTACATATGGCCTTTTCATTACCCCCCCCCCCCCCCCCTGCACATATGGCAACACGTTCCCTCCCATGGCCAAGGGAGGGTGACTTCAGGGGGAAGTTCTTCACAGCCCTGCCAGGGAAGGTCTTCTTCACCTTCCCCAGGCCCTGACCACATCATCTGCATGTGTAAAAACCCTCAGCATTACTGGCCTTGATTGCTTTTTATTTTTCTGGAAGGAAATCAGTTTTACTGCACTTGTTATTTATTTCCAGAAGAGCAGGTTACTTGAAGTTACTCAGTAGTATTTAAGTAATATAAATCTTTAACATTTTCATAAGAAAATTAGTATATACCATGAGCCAGCCACACAGTGAAAGCTGCCTTGATCTCAACTGCAGGGACCAGTACACTATTAGATTTAGGACCCCCACAATTTCCCATATTTGTTTGGAGGACTACTCTGAGAAGCAGAAGGCTTATTATTTTGTCACAGAAAACTTATCTTGTCAATGGTCACACAGAGAGTTTGTATGCTCAGCTTAAAAGTTCACTCTAAGAAAATCTTCCTTTGACAGTCGTTAACACTCAGCTGTACAGAAGAAGAGTTACATGATCTTCCTTGGTTACCAGAGCCTATGCATTAACATCTTGAAGGGGTTTCTCTAGCTTCCTCAGCATTCCCTCTTTACCCAAGCAGCCCACCAAGTGACACCGACAAACTGAAGGGGAGGAGACAAATGCAACATCTAACCCAGGCACAGCTTGGGGCGGATTTTTAGAAGCCAGTATCAAAGTAAATTTGACTGCAAATATAACGAGACAACCCCGGACCAGTTTTCCAAAACAATGGTAAACACCATGGTGAAGGCAGGGTGAGTGATGGAATGAGTGCAGGAAAGAGTTACCATGCCAGCAACAGAAACAAAACAGAAACTGAGAAAATGTGTGACTTTATCAACTCCCTTGAGAGCAACAAACATACAAATTAAAAAAAAAAAAAAAAGTGGAAGATAAAAGAAACAAGCAGGGAGTACAAAAAGACAGGACAGAAAGAATTTTCAATCCACTCATCAAATTAAGTGAGTACCAAATGTTACGAGGACAGGAAGCAGTACTTGTATTTAAGAAGGGGGAAAATAAATAAATACCAGAAATATACTTGCTAATTTGGCCTCATTAACACACAAGTCTTTACAAAACATTGGTGAGACAGCATAGCTGAAGAAACAGGAAATCAATAGAACACAATAAAAAGCAGAAGAGGTTTGCCAGTTTATGCTACAGTATCTTGGAGAGCGATTCAGTTTCGGAGACACAGGGACATCATGCTGTTGGGGTGCTAAGGCATCCCTGACCCCTGTGCCAAGCTGACAGATGTGGCACAAGCCTATAAGAGTCTCACACACACCTGCAGTAGCAGCTGGAAGACAGGCAGGCTACCTGATAGTGCCAAAACCAGTATTGTCTCCACTGAAGCAAACAAATCCCCACTCTGATGTCTTCATTCAACAAAATATTTGGTTCTTAAGTAGGTTAGATCCATTACGTCGTGTTGTCTATTTTAGTAGGGTCACTCCCTGATAACTAAGCTTGTACTCCATCACTCCCATGTTAAGGTGAAGAGGGATGTGTCTGAAAAGGAGAGGACAGTACAGTAAGAAGGGAAGTGAAAGCTGGAAGCAAGTTACAAGACAGGCACTGACTCTATTGGGTAGTTAGCATCCAAAATCCCTCAGGAGAAACCTGAAAACATGACGCCAACGAAAGCAAGCAGGGAAGCAGCAATATAGAGGAAGACTAGGAAATGACACGGAAAAGCTGAAAAACCTTGAAGACTAGAAGAGAAATGAAATTCAAAAAACAGAGTGTGTGTGTATGAGAACTAACAAATACTACTCTTACAGAGGGCAGCTTATCATAGCAAGAATTCCAAAGGAAGAGTGACATGGATGCATCAAGTCAGTCACAGTGTGAAGCAGCCAAGGGAGTGGCAAATCGGAAGCCTCATCAAGAAAGTACTTTCAGAGACACAAAGAAGCAGTATTGTCCTTGCATGGTGAGACCTTACCAGTAGGGCTTTGTGTCTCTTCAGCCATCGAGTTCAAGAAAATGGATTTAACTAGAGCTGTTGCAGGGAATGGGTGCACAGGAGTGACTTACAAGGCAGTTGTGAAAGGAGCCTTAAGGAACAACTTATTTAGAAAAGCTAAAAAATGGCTAGAAGGAAATGTAACTCCTTCATGATCTATTTACTGACAGCAAGCACCATAGACGAAAAGTAAATACATCAAAGATAAAGGAATATACTAGCACAGAAACTAAAAAAATGGGGGGGGGGGGGGAAAGCATGGGCCATGATTACACTTAGGCTTGTTAAAAAAAAAAAACAAAAAACCCAGTCATTAAAGTAGAAAAGCTCCAGGACAGCTTTTCAAGAAAAACAGGGAGTTAGAAGAAAATAGAAACGGCACACAATGATCAGGGGAATTCATCCCACCAAAAATAATCAGAATTAAACACATGTACGTAACTAGGAATGATCCCAGTTAGTACTGTAGCAGTGACAATGAGAAATCAGTCATTCCTGGAGCGGAAAGCAGCCTTGGCTGAACAATATCTCTACTTGCTTCAAAGTAAGTGGAAATGGAAGCCCCGGTGCCCCAGCGTGGCATGAACAGAGGCTGCCAGCTCCCTGCAGAGTGGCTGCAAACAAAGTGATACCAAGATGAAGCTATGACAGCTGTGTGGGTGAGTAAGGCCTCTTCAGGCACGCTACACAGCTCAGCAGAAAACAGGACCTCTCACAAGCCCATAAAACCTCTTTTCTCTCCACTATTTATCACATAAAAATTAACATCAAGCTTTCAAATTTGCTGCTGCCTGTTGTGATCCAAGCCAGTCATTCCTTGTATAGCAACTTATTAACACTAATTAAAGGAATGGCACTCTGAGGGCATTTTACCTCTTTCTATTTAAGCATGAAGCATGAAAAGAAGGGAGACTTCTGTTGTAGCCTGCTCCATCCAAACCCTCTGTGCCAAGTCCCCAACAAAAGAATCCTCTTTTTTGTTGCCTTTGTTGTTGTTCTTGTGAAGTTCAAAGCCTCTAGAAATAGACTGCAGTAAGGGAAAGGTTGGCAGAATTAGATAAGAATATTCCTAACGTTTACTTTATTAAAACAAAACAACCAACACCACACAATGAAAACAGGCCATTTCGTTCTATATATTTAGGCTCTGGCCCAGAAATGGAGTGAAGGCAACATATAAATAGAGGCTTTGTCAAGAAGCAGCGTGGTGTAACCTTCAGTCACAGAGCAGCTCTGTCCCTGTCACAGCAGCTCTGGCCAAGCAGCTTCCAACCAGCAGCTTCCCCAACCATGTCTGCAGCACTGCACTGTGGAGCATACACTGCTTTTTACATCTTTCAGCTTCTTCAAGGCAAGGGCAGTATGTATATACCTTAGGACAGCATGTGTCGGCACGTGTCCTGGTCATAAACAGGGCTGTCAGCAGTAATATAATAACCACAGTCTGGCTGGCAATCCCATATTGTTTCAGAGCAAGACTTGCCAGGCAGGAGACTTCCTCCCAGCACTAGGCAGGCTCATCGCCTGGCCGTGTTCCACAGACCAGCATTCAAGGAGACAGAGGACCACCCACCACAAAAATCATACCACAGGGCCCTATCAGCATACAGCTGCGTGGAAGTATTACACATTCCCTGTTCGCTGCTATTTTGATCTCTCACCCTCAATCCTCCAGATCCTTTGATGAGCACAATCTCTCTGATGCAAGGTGAAATGAGCATTTGAAATGACATGCAATAAATCAAGCTCTGGCTGCTGGATCAAGTCACCTACACATTCCTGCCATACAGTCCACAAATAAAGCAGCATGTTAAACTGGTTACAGGAAAACAGTCTTGTGCCAGCTGATGCCTCAGGCAAGTCCAGAGCTCTGCGGGATGCTACAGCGCTGGTAAACATGC
The DNA here is from genome assembly GCA_025345505.1 of Todiramphus chloris collaris. Lineage (NCBI taxonomy): Eukaryota > Metazoa > Chordata > Aves > Coraciiformes > Alcedinidae > Todiramphus > Todiramphus chloris. The sequence goes on along the minus strand of JANVCC010000017.1, from coordinate 6,571,426 downwards.
AACATATGGTCACAAACTACATTCAGAGCCAGTCGCACCAGTAGTGAGTTACAAACATATATCAGAAGTTTGAGTCTGGACAAGCTGCAGAGAGATAGTTTGATTTCATATGCAAAGATTAAAGAGTCTGAAGAGCAAGAGGGAAGGAAGAAAACACCACAAAACCCCAAACCTTTGGACCCTTGATATTACCTGAGGAATATGTAAGAGAGACAATTACTGTATGAGAGAACCCCTGAGGTGTTTAGAGAAAGGTTCCTCCTTAAGGAAAGAGGGAAAGTAGCTACCAGTGTCACTCTAAGGTTATTACACACTGGAATGTAAATAAATATTCAGGTTTTACCTTAACTGAAGGAGTTCGAATAATTCAGAGAATTTTTTTCCAGCAGCTGTGCACAAGATTATGGAAATGGGTTTTGGGACAGTTCAGAACAACCCAGTTTACGTAAGCAAACCTGTTTTAATCCAATACATTTTCAAATGTGCTTATATTGGTTTAAGCTGCTGCAAAACCACATTAGATTGCTGGCTGCAGTATAACAGCTCAATTAAGATACCGAAATGGCTCAACCCAAGGTCAGACGAGGACCAGGGACTGCGCAAGGGTGAGTGCCAGATTGCAAAGCTACAGGTAGAGAAGAGCAAGAGTACAGCAGCAAGCTGCTCCCCTGCTGCTGGGGAGCCAGCACTTGCTACCTTCTGTTGCCCAACCTCAACTACAGCAAGCAGGTAAGGCGCCCACAAGGCACCACTGTCACCAACTTACTTCACTGTTTGGGCAGTCAGAATCTAAAGCTAAAAAGTTAACCAAGGACTGCAGCAGAGATGTTCCCAGTGGTATAACATGACCTCAGGGAAATCCAGGACTGCAGTGCTGTGCCTTGGTTCTGGCACACGGGCAAGAAGAAAGCAAGTTTTAGCCTTGAGATGCTGCTGGACCACCAGCCACGGGCACTGTGCTCTGTGCATCCCTGCTGAACTTCTGACACTGGCTGGGGGTAGCCAGTAGACCCGAACTTCCTGGCCATCTCCCATGTAAATACATTTGCAGCCCTGCCTACCTTTCAGCAACGTTTTAGACTGCACTGTAAGACACTTTCTTTTGGTGTTGTTAATTGCTAGTTTTTCTTTGTAGCAGATCTCCTTTGGTTGCTGTCTTCACAAATTATATAGCGCACCGCTTTTAGCCCTAGAAGTACCCTCTCCTTACAATTCCCCACTGTGGTGTCTTCCAGCGACACAGAGTAACAGTATTGCTGACTCTACAGCCCTACCAACTCCAGTCTGTCTCTAGCTCTCACTTCTGTGCCAGGTCCCACACTGGTGGAGGGAGGAGAGAAAAAAGGGGGTAAAAAACCCAAACAGAGTGAGAACAAGTGGAATAACAACTTTACCCATTCACAGTCCCCAGCTGCCACCAATCAGGGTGTGCCTCTAAGTTGTGTATCAGGCAGATAAGTATGCATAGTTTTCAAAAGAATCATAGTAGAGCTGCTTAACATCTAAATCAGACCAGCAAACCAACATGACAAAGCAAAACTAGACGAAAAGCATTAGGCTAATTCAATGCAGGTACCTAAAGTTGAGCACCAGTTCAGATGTGGTCAGTAGTTATAGTCACTAGGATGAAAGTGCAGAAGCTATCATTGCTAATAAGCATACATATGCATTTTTTTTCCCTTTAATGGATTTTTATTCTCTTCTAAGAGTCACATTCTGCCTTATTTTAATTTTACATGCAGTATCTGGGGTGGGAGAGGAAGAAAGAGACCATTTGCTCCTCACTGAATGCAGGATTCAGTACAGGCAAGATTTCACCCTCAGGACTTTGCACCTGTCCCACTGATACTTACCCAGCTCTGACTTTGCAAGTCAGTCTGTAATCAGGCACACAAACAGCAAGAGGCAGACAAAAATGTTTTCTTGCCCCAGAGAAGAAGTGATGTTTTCCTTCTTCATGAAGTCCCCACCCCACACTTCAGCAGCAGGACAGGGAACCGTTGTACCGATAGGAGGGTAGGGGGACAGGGCTACTGTACAAGATCACTGAAGCTGTACCTATAAACTTGGCATAACCCTGTTTACTGATCACTTGGCAGAAGCCCTGGAGCGCATTCTGCTTATGACTTGCAAAAGGAGTGAATCAACGCAAAGAGATTGCAGAGGTTCATTAAAGAGGCAGCCTCTCACCAGCCTTGCCAAACTCAGGTCAAGGGTACAGAAGCATTGACAAATAAACTCCCACTGATGCTAATAAGAAAAGTTAACACTTTGCAGAAAGAAGAAAAAGTTAAGAAAAGTTAACACTTCCTGCTCAAAAGTACACCAAAACAAAACCAAAGTTTACCTTCTCTTGAGCTGACTTTACAACACTAACAACTTGTTTAACTGCTAGCTCTAGTGGTTCCGGTGGGTCATCTTCCTCAAACGTAAGCAACTGTGAATCCTATAGGGAAAAAAAAAGAAGCATTGTTAGATGATGAACCCATCGCTTGAAAACAAGTGATAAAAATGCACTGCCAGGCAAGTTCCTGGAATAACCAGAGACAGAATTGCAAATGTATGTCAGAACTTGTATGCATTAATTGTACGACACCTCACTATGTAATACAGGGTAGAGCCAGAAAACCTATACTTAGGACATAACGATGGGCCTAATCATAACTCATCTTTCTCTGCAGCAGAATATCAAGGTACACAGCACAGTGAAGAGCGAAGTCCATGAGCAGTGACAGCAAGCAGTAAGTGCTGTAGTTTTAAAAAGGCTTTTTTGTTTTGACCTAATAACACAGCTGCACTAGGCTATGCCAAAGCTAAGAAAACCCAAATTTAACCTTGCAGAGGTGAGAAAAGAAGCCCTCTCCTCCACAATCCTTCCTTGTGTGTGACAGCAGGCAGTGATGACAGCTACTCAGTCTTCACCGAGACAGCAAGGAAAAAACATTCCTGTATACCTGTTTTGGCAGTGAGGTCACACTTTCAGAGGCATCAGCACCTGCATTCTCCACCTGCTACCCACACCAAGCGGTCAGCTCCACTTCCCTCGTCACCCGAGGCTGTTTTGCACACAGGAATTTCATTAGCTGAGCACTGCTGACATTGTTTTGGGAGCCTGACAGAGGGAGCAACGCCATGCTGCAGTGCCAAGCAGTGAACTCATGGCAAGAGACGGCTCCAGCTGCTTTCCCAGGGAGGAAGGGTGTGCATGCATCTGCCAAAGTCGCTTTGGTCTCTGGTCAGGGGTGAGAAGCTGCCGCTTGTTTCTACTTAACTTTCAGTTCCTAGCACCCGTGTCCAAGCTGTCTGAGCTCTCCTTTTCCACGAGTGTACGGGAAACCTTTGCTTCTTAGCAAAACCCATGCTTTTCTCAACTGCAATTCAAAAGGGCAGATGAAGTATTTTTCTTCTGCTGCCTTAACTTACGGTGATGTCTGGAAAGAGTTAAACTGCTTTCCTTATCTTTCACAGACACAAGTTGCCCGCTCTTCCTTCTCCCTCAGCCTGCCCCCTGACATGTAAGAAGAAAGCATGTTGGCTCTGCTGGGAAAGGAACCTCCTAGACATAGGCAGAGGGCTAATTTGGAGACCTAGGTACATGCCACTTCCTAGATAGTTCAGCCTCCACATTTTTCCATGACACAGCAAGGGTTCAGTCCTCAGGACCAGGGAATTAGATTGCCACAGCCTCACCTAACCTCCTTGCCTCTTACACTTGAGCATTTCGTTACAAACCAACGAGCAGGATGCCACACTGCACCCACGGCAAGACGGGCAGGATGAGATGGGAAGGGGTGCCATGTTTTGTGCGTCTTACCTGACCGAGGTTAAAAGCAAATTTACCGAAACCTGAGAAGCCCACCATCCATCCCACAGCTGTCTGAAGGATGCTAGCCCTCAGCAGTACACTGGCACGCACAAGGGATCAGCATGGCCTAAGACAACACGAAGGAAGCCCAGATCTGGGAGTTATTTGCCAAAGGACCGGCTGCAGGCCGCGGTGCTGGCGCCCAGGCCAGGAAGTTTCCATTGTTTCTTCCTCCCTGCACCCGAACAACGTTATCAGAGGTGCAAACCCCTGCCGGGGGCCGGGGGGGGTGTCATGGTTTTCCTCCCTGTCCTTCCCTGCTCCCATGCGTGCCTCCCACCTTCGTGCCTCTGGCCAGCTCCTTCCTGCCAATTCCTCACAAGCAGCCTCCGAACATATGTATGCACGTACATATATATACAAGCAAACATGTATACACACACATACACATATCCATACATATATCCATCCATTTATACACACACATATATATGCATACATTTATAGACACACATAAGCACACGGAGTGGCAGTACCACACCAGCAGGCGCTGCCAGCACCCTGCCGACGGCACTCCGGTGTATCTTTGGAGCAAGTTCCAGCGTCTCTACATCCGCTCTTCGCCCCGAGCGCGGCGAGCCTCCGCCGGCACCGGAACCCCCGCCGCCCTAGCCCGTCCCGGCGGGACGCCCCACGGCCGGGAAGCTCCGGCTCCGGCCCCAGCCCGGCGGCCGCGGGGGGAACTGCCGGCAGCGGCGCCTCCCGGAGCCACCCGTCCGGACCCTGCGAAGGGGAAGCCGCCTTGCCTTGCCTTGCCTTGCCTTGCCTTGCCTTGCCTTTCCCTTCCTCTCCTCTCCCGCCCGCCGCCCCTCACCTGCGTCCCCGGCACTCACCGCCCGCGCAGCCGCCTCGGCGCTGAGCGCCGCCACCCAGGCCCGTCGCCACTGCCGCCGCCAGCTGCCCAGCGACAGCGCCCACGCCAGCACCGAGCTGCCCTCTTCCAGCAGCTCGTCTCGCCGCGGCGGCGGCGGCGACAACGGCGGCGACGGCGGCGACCGGCCCCGCCGCAGGGCCATCAGCGCATACTGCACCAGGTAGACGGCCAGGGTGGCCAGCGCCGCCACGAAGAGGGCGACCAGCGCGCACCAGCGCAGCTCGGCCAGCCCGCCCGGCAGCCACGCCATGGCTGACCATAATGGGAGCCGCGCTACCGGCCCCCACCAAAAGGCGCCCGGCGGCGGAGCAGGGCAACGGCAGCCGCAGCCCGCGCAGGGCCCAAGCCGGGAGCGGCGGCACGGCGTCCGGCCAGCTGCCCGCGGACGCGCCGCACCGCACCGCACCGCCCCGCACCGCCCGCCCACGGCGCAGTCACCGC
>JANVCC010000017.1:6495548-6565846 GCA_025345505.1 Todiramphus chloris collaris | reverse complement strand
CCCGCCCCTGCCGGCGGGGCGGCGAGGGGAGGCCGGGCCCCGGCCCCAGCGCCAGCCAACGCCCCGGCCCCTGCTCAGCTCTGCCGGCGTGGGCGACGGTGAGGGGCCGGCGCGCTGCCGGCGGGGCCGGATCGCCCATCACCCGGCGGCTGCCCCGGCGTCCCGCGGCACAGCGGGCGAGGGAGCGTCGGGAGCCGCGGGCGGCGGCAGGGAGTGGGGCTCGGGGTGCGTGCCCGGGGCGCAGGCTGCGGCCCCGCGGGTTCGTGTGCGCCCCGAGCCGGCGCTTCTCGGGGAAACCATTTGCTGTACCGGGCGGTGCTGTGGCAGAATGGGGCGACAAGAGCGCTTCCAAGATGGGCAAAACCGGGGAGTTCCTGTAGAGAGAGTGGGGCAGGAGAGGTGTTCAGGGGGCTCGGGAAAAAATCACAGGTGTCAAATTTTTTTTTGTTGGTTTCCATACAACAAAAGGTTTCCCTTACACGAGTGTTATTTAGTGAGGTCGTTTGCAGACTAAGCAATAACTGCAAGTGAAAAATCACGTGAACAGCTCCTTACGTCTTTGCACACAATAGATAAACGTGCTACTGCTTGTTTGTGGGCAGCAAAGGAGCGGGTTACAAAACAGGCCTGGCTTTTTCCCCCAAAAAAAGAAAGATCATGCAATCTGTGTGTTCAAGAGGCTGAGGCATACTCACCCAGTCTATGTCAGAATTACAAAGCCCAGTGGGTGAAATTGCCACAGCTGAGTAGCAAGCGAGCATTCATGAAGGCACCCCTTCATGTAACAGGGTAACACTTGCAGGTCAGAGTCTTCCTGCTCAGTCCTTCACAGCATTGCGGGAACAGCTCAGGAGATTACGAGATGTTTTCTTTTTCCCTCTTATCTTCCCTCCCTTCCTATCAGAGGGCAAATGCAAGTTTCCTTTTTCTTCCTGGTGCCTCTGCATCTCCTTTGCTTGGGGTGTCAAACTCACCAGAAGAAGGGAAAAAACTGTGATCCGTGGCCTGGAGCGTAAATTCAGAACTGAGTACTTTCTGCAAACTATGCTGAATGACTTGTTATCAGTAGGAGGTTTGCGATAAAGGGGAGGAAGTTGTCTGATAGTAAATAAAAGCTTCATAATTATTTCTTTCTGTCACATTCATTTTCCTTAAGTTCCTGTTTGGTTTTCAGAGTGTTCCCTTACCGGCTCATTGCTATTTGTGTCCTCATTTTTCTTCTCCTTTTCATTGCCTGCTCTATTTCTTTCATAGCGACTTTCTTTACCCATGGCAGCTCCCAGCTGATGAACATCACTTGTATTTTTTGCCCAATCCATGTGCTAAAACAAACAGCAATTAAGTCCTTGAGATTGGTCTTGAAATGTGGTTGTAAGTTCTTGCTCCGTTCAGGTTTAGGCTATTGCTACTCTAGCCTTTAAGGGGAGAAACAGCTTTTCCTTGCTTGAAACTGGAATTCCAGGCCATCAGAATGAGTGCCATGGATCACAGAGGGGAATTAACTGAGGTCCCATGGTGCCTGGCTCTGGCATGGCTCCTGGTGGAGCTGTACAGATGGCAGGTGCCAAGGTGCAGAAGCTGTGGGGGCTCACAGACAGGATGGCAAATGCTTCTTTGCTGGATATTTGCAAGCACATCCATAGCCAGATGCAGAGGTAAAAAGAAAAGGGAAGGTAGTACATTACAGAATCACGTGAATGGTTGAGGATGGAACAGACCTCTGGAGGTCATCTGGTCCAACTGCCCTACTCAAGCAAGGCCACCCAGAGCGGTTTGCCCATAACCATATTGAGACAGATGGTTTTTTAATATCTCCAAGGACTCCACAACTTCTCTTCCAGTGCTTGGTCACTCTCACAACAAAAAAAAGGGTTTTTTTATGTTCAGAGGGAACCTCCTCTGTTTCATTCTGTGCCCACTGCCTCTTTTTCTGTCACTTGGTCACCACTGAAAAGAGTCTGGCTCCATCTTCTTTGCACCCTCCCTTCAGATAGTTACAGACACTGATAAGATCCCTTCTGAGCCTTCTGTAGCTTCCCCTCACGCCAGTTCTTTCAGCCTTTCCTCATATGAGAGATGCTTCAGTTCCTCAACTTAATGGCCTTTCACCGGCCTCTGTCCAGTGGAGACACAGCACTCCAGGTGGCCTCACTGTTGCTGAGTGGAAGAGAAGGCTCACTTGCCTCTGCCTGCCGGCAGCACTTGCTGAACCTCACAAAGTTCCTGTCAGCCCATTTCTCCACCCTGTCAAGGTTCCTCTGGAGGGTAGCATGACCCTCTGGTGTATCAGCCACTCCTCCCAGTTCTGTGTTGTCAGCAAACTTGCCAAGGGTACACTCTGCCCCATCATCCAGATCATTAATGGAGCTCTTGAACAGGACTGAACCCAGTATTGGCCCCTTGGTACATGTCTGGTTACTGGTCTCCAAGTAGACTTTGTTCCACTAATCACTACCCTCTAGGTCCAGCCATTCAGCCACTTTTCATCCAGCCAGACACCTCACTGTCTGCTCATACAGTCCATACTTCATCAGCTTCTCTATGAGCATCTTATGGGAGACAGTGTCAAAAGCCCAGGTAGACAATGTCCACTGCTCTCCTCTCGTCTACCAAGACAGTAGTTTCATCATAGAAGTCTGTCATGTTGGTCAAGCATGACTTCCCCTTGGTCAATCCATCATGACTACTCTTGATGTCTTTCTTGTTTTTCATGTGTCTGGAAATGGTGTCCAGGATTAGCTGCTCCATCACCTTCTCAGGGATCAAGGTGAGGCTGTCTGTCTGTAGGTCCCAGCATTCTCCATCTTGCCTTTCTTGAAGTTAGGAGTGGCATTCGCTTTCCTCCAGCCCTTGGGCACTCCTCCCAGTCTCCATGATCATTCGAAGGTGAGCAAGACTGGCCTTACAATGCTATCTGCCAGTTCCCTCAGTACCTGTGGGTCCATCACATCAGGGCCCATGTACTTACATATGCCCACTTTGCTTAAGTATTCCCTGATCTGATCCTCTTCCACCAAGGGTACATCTCCTTTGCTTCAGACTTTCACTTTGGTCTCTGGGACCTGGGATTCCTGAAGGGCCATTATATCAGCATTTAATACAGTGCTTTAGAAATCTGTGGGCTAATCCTCTGGGAGGAGGAACAGGTTGCTGCCTGAGAAGAAACTTGATCGTTTTGTGTTGTGAATACATTGTCCACATTTGTACCTGTAAGTTGCAAACTTGAAAAGGCCAGAAAATGGTATTTTCTGCTGCAGTGAGTTTACTGTATGGACATAAGAAGAATGGGCTATCCAGTGGTTAAAGTATTTGCCTGGGATACAGGGAAATCCCACATTCCATTCACTGACCAGCTGTCTTCTGCCTGCCTAACTCCAGGCAGGTGATCTACAGTACACCTACATGATACCAAGGAGCAAGCTGCTATGATCTTCAGAGACCCACAACCAGAGTCTGTTAGCATAGCTCCATACATAGGTTAATTTACCCTGCTGAGGGAACAGATTGATCAGCTGGGTTAGTTTAAGATCCAAACCAGTATCCTTGCTGTACCAGCTTATCTGCAGATAGCTCAGGGATTTCTCATACAGGACTGCATTGTGGCAGGCAAACCTGCCTTTAGCTTGTCCCATGTTTCAGTTCCCCACATATGCCACATAGATGGTTTTCTTTAACTGTAAGGAATTTTGTGAGTCTAATTAGTGGAGATGAAACAACAAGAAAGAATAAAAGAATACATTGAGCTATTAAGAGCAGTTTTCCTTTACAGAATTTTATCAGCTATCTTGTTACTAGAAATATTTTTACGTTTTTACTTTTGAAGTTTAACAAAAATACGTCACAGCTAATATTTAATTATTTTCCTTTTTCGTGCACCTGTGAACTTGGAATAGCCCTGTCTGAACATTTAGGATCTTACCCATCAAAGCGTAGCTCTGGGGATGTGATTAGTCAAGTAGTTAGTTTTCCATAATTCTGTCTACTTTGAGTCTGGGAACTGTGATTCTGACTTGCTCCAAGGCTCTGCTATCTGCTGTATTTCTGTTACGCAACTTCTGTATTTCCCAAATCCCAGATTGTCTTTTAGTTAGCAAGTATCTGTCTTTGTCAGTGATGGCTGCAAAGCAAGTTTAAAAAATGTAAAGTGAGTAACATTGATACAGGGTTGATTTTACAAAGGTTCTGGAACAAGAGAATTATAAATGCATCATGGTTACCTCACATGTCATGTTTAGGTCCTTTGAAGTATGAATTTTGTTAACTGTTTCACTCTGTGTTGGAAAGGCAAAAAGAAAACTGCAGACCTGTGGCTTACTCTGACCTAGTCTCTGTTGGTATGTTTTGCTTATAGAGCTACCTTAGGTACACGAATGACAAAGAAATATCTCACCCCATAACTCGTGCTGCCAGGTTCCTCCTACATCTGTTCAGAGATGGTCTTTTTCACCCCACAGACAGAATGTGGGCAGAATTTTAGGACTTTGACTATTTGTTTTGAACTGTTCCAGATTTGTTGCAGGTGGGTGGAATGGTGGCTTGGACTTGGCACAGGCAAATGTGTATGCCAGGGTGGGACACAGCAGGGTATGCACTCAGATCTAGCATAAGCAAAGTATCAGATCTGAGACTTCCCCGAGTCCCATGTTGTAGTTATAAGCAAAGGGAGCAGGATGAGATCATAGATATTCCATCAATTTCCTTTCCAAAGCTGCAAGGGGAACAATGGCCAAAAAAAAAAAGCAGAGTAGGTTCAATCACTGTGATTAGATGATCACTTATGCAATTACAGTGCATGGAGATAAAATCAATCCAAGCCTTTCCCACTGATTCTCTGCTTCTGAGCTCCAGAGTATTTTTTCACATGCAAGAAAGAAAAAGAAGGTTCATGATGAGGCCCCCACATGCAGTCTAGCATGAAGTCTGAAACAAGTGCTTTGTCAGGACAGTAGAACAGTCTGAGAGATGCTTAGTTTGGCAGATCTGCACTTTGTCCAGCAGAGCTTTTTCCAGTGTCCCAGGACTTCATGTAATGCCACCTTTACTGTATAAGGTGGCCAAAATGATGTCTTCATTATGGGATTTTGCTCGCGTAACAGTCAGCCTGAGATGGTATCATCGCATGATCTTCACTGACAGCTCTGCTGGCAGAAGTAGACCTGTTAATCTTCACACCTGAAATGTGACCCCTCACTATGTTACTTCTCATGGAACAGGAGACCATATCCCCTTGCACATGTAGCCTCTCTCCCATTCTTTTACCTGCTGTACAAGAGGCAGGTAACAGCCACGTCCTTCTACCTGCTGACTGTGGCAAGTTTGCTCAGGAGTTGTGGGGCAAGGAGAGGCGCAATGCTAAAGCCAGAAGATGAGCTTCTCCATTTGGTCTTGCCCTCTAACCTGTTTTCTGTAGCTCCTTGCTAGGTGAGATTCAGCATACATCACCCATCTTATCTCATGTAACTTGACATACCAGAAATCTCATCTCCTGGTTTGTGGCAGCTGAGAGAGTGACAGGTGTGCAAAGAGCTGTAACAAGGGCCAAGTGAGAATGCCCAGAGAAGCCCCATTGGAAGATGGTCCCAAGGAGGCGCCACTAAGCAAGGTCTCCTAACTAGGAGTGTGGGGGCAAGGAGGCTAGCACTTGGCGAGCTCTTGATCTGGAATAGCTCTCCCCAACTCATGTCTTCCAGAGAACATCCTCTTTTTAATGAGTCTTGCTTCATACAAAAAAGGCTCCAAGATGATGACATCATTAGATCTTCACTTTGACTAATTGCTCTTAGTTTTTGTTCTTTTGCAAAACCAGGAGATATCTGGCCTATCCAAACACCAGTCTCTATTGGACAAAAAGTAGTATGTCCACCATGACCTCACAGTGGAAAAACTTCATTTAAGTCATTTAGTTCTTCTTTGCCCAAATGCCTACATCTTTATAGTGCTTAAGAAGGCATACTGCCAGGAGCTGATATTTTTATTAGATCAGAAAATTGCTTTTATAGTTTATTAATATAAAAGCTTGGTCCTAAAAAAAAAAATATAGAAAAAACTACCATGCCCCATATATAGGTGTTGGCAAACTGGCTACGTTTCAAAGCAATTGGGTCACGGTGTTTTATTTTGACCAATCATCATTATGAATTATGTATTCGGGTATAAAGCAAAACTGCAAATCCATGTTTCAATTCTCTTAGAGCAACCACGAACACAAGCCGGTACACCTTGGATACTTGTACTTTTTTTTTTTTTTTAGCTATTCATGCACCAGAAATACAGCTTATCAAGGGGGAAAAAAAACCCCCAAAAAAAAGCAACTTGAGAAAGCAGACAAATAATGTCACAATGGTATTTGTATTTATCGTAGCACATCAGTGCTCCACCCAATAACTTTAGCAACCTCTTATGTTGTTGCATTATAAGTATTTTGTTTTTCTCTGTAGGATCACAGTTTTCCCTCTCTCCAATATCAGGTAAATAATGTATTCCTAAGTGGTCACGATTTTGCAAGAGGAACAAAGGTTAACAGCAGATATTTTGTCCAAAACTGCTGATCTTTTTTTTACTTGTAGCTGGCACTGCAATGAAAGAAGGAAAAGTATTTCTGAGAGTATTATTTTTTCCATGATGGTGTCTCTTCAAACTTACTTATAGACTTCAGTAAAATACTGTGAGCTTTTAGAAACTAAAACATGACAGACAAGCTTCTTTTATTTTTTGTTCTTTATTTTCACCTGTTGGAGTCAGTTATATTGTCTCCAGCAGAGAGCGCAAGGATCACTAGAGGTGACGGTGCTGTCTACTGCAAGCAGGATTGCAAGCTGCCTTCCTCAACGATATGATGGGTAATTCCAGCTACCTGAAGTTTCTTGCTGAGGGGTTAATTTAGCCTCAGTTAACATTGCACCCAAATGGTTAAGGCTTTCCACGTCCAGGACAGAGCTGGGGAATGTCCTTGTCTCCTGACAAGGAGCTACTGGAGTGATTTCATGCCTCTCCTTCTGAATCTTGGGCTCCAGCCCAGGAGATGCTTACTTCCCAGGGATACATGCTTCTGCAATGCCATGCAATCACTCATACATGTCTGTCAGACACTTGCTTGTGGTCACTAAGATCAACTGGCTTTGGAACATTTGGCATCAGAAAGATGACTTGGTAAGTAGTAAAAGAGATCTTCAGTTTTTAGACTGAGAGCAAAGGCATTTCAAGCAATGTTGTAAGAAGTCAACAGCAAGAGTATGAAATAAAGGCTTTTGAAAAATCTCAGAACCCATGCCTTCCTCTAGAAGAACAGTGAAAATGCTCCAACTCAGCTAGACAGCTAAGAAAATCCAAGGGCACATACCAGTTTTGTGTTGCACGTCATCCCAGAGCACACCCCCATGGGTATTGCATTAAGACTAAAAAACCTTGAGTCTGGAGCTCACTCATGGTTATGCAAATTCCAAGAGTGGCCTGAAGGAGAATGCAATGGGTTATGGCACTGGCAACGGGTAAAGAAAAGCCTTTAACTCCTCAGTCATGAGTTCACATTATGTTCAAGTGTGCTGACCATAAGTGATCATAAGAGCTGTTAAGTTACAATTAATGCTCTCGCATTTTCTTAGTTGTCTGCATTGCAGTGCAACCACTGGGAAAGACTGGCCTCCTCCTCGGCAGTCCCAACAGGGAGCCAGGGATTCAAGAGTCTGGAGATGCACCTCATCTCTCCACTCCTAGCTGTCAGTTAGGCAGAAAACATGCTGCTTAGTGAAGGAGATAGCAGAGAAGACAGCTTTTAGACAAAAGTGTATTGTAATGTGCCTTTGGCCTAACGGAGAATTCTCTCCAAACTCAGCAATTGCCACATAATTGAGCCATATCTAAACACACTCACATGCATTTTTATATACATATACACACATACATAGAGATAGCTGTTCACTTCTGCTGTGATGCTTTCAAGTGCGGCTCTTCAGGTGGATAGCATAGTGCAGTTTTTTGTTTCAGGCTCTTCCTAGTACCTGTACACAGTGTTAACAGGTACACAATAGATGATAGGATCACCTCCATGAAGCACATGTTCTATGTTGTTCTCCCCCTCTTGAGACCTGTAGTTATACTTGCTAAAAAACTACCCCATTTCAAATCTCATTTTTAATATCTGTGGTTCTTCTCCAGACTTACTCAGAGTAAGAGTTTGGTATTTTTACTGTGTTTTCTCACGCTTTTATAAAATGCATTTGAATGCCTTTACAGGCCTCTGTCAGATTTCTCCTGAAACAATCTGAATGCAAGCTAACAAAGCTGTTTCCTTCTCATGGCATTTGGCTGCTCAGTTGATTGATCAGTGAAGAAAAGCCCTCTGTGTGAGCTACCAGGAGGAGAGAAAGTCTCTACCTTTCCTCCTATGGGTGGGAACAGCTGTGTCTGTTCTGACACTAACTGGAAGCCAGACAATGTGCCCCACAGAGCAAGAGATGTGCATTAAGCCCAGGATGGGCCAGCTGTGAAAGGAGTAAGTAGGACAGTAGTCAACAGAGCTATAGTTACTGTTCTAGAGATTTTCCTCCGCTTTTAGATCCCCATCTTTTTAGGAACCATAGGCGCAGGTGGCAAGGTGGAGAAACTGTAAATATATCTCCACAGGTATAGTTGCCACACCTGGTGAGGCCCTAGGGATGTGCAGTTTTCAAAGCATGTTCCAAGAGGACCCAAGCTTCCCCCAATGCAAGATTGTAGGGGAAATATTAAACAATCTGGTGCTGAAAGGAGCCAGAGGAGTTCCTTACGCTGAAAAGAGGGAGCCAAACCTTTGGTGATTTATGACTCTGTGAACACCCCAGAGAGCAGCTCTCCACCTTCTCTTTTGCCTTTTTCCACAGTTCACTTAACTCCTGACCTGCAGGGATATTCCATGGACGGAGAGGCCAGTAGCCCTTTGTCCCTGTTTTCAAAGAGTTTTAAAGAGCATTAAAGGCCCAAATCTTCTTGAAATTGGAGTGCCCCTTCAACCCTCTCTTCTGACCATTTGGCCGACCTGGTACTTCAGCTCGTGCCACGTTTTTGACCTGACCTATTGCCCCGCATACTCTGACAGGACAGTACACGTGCACACAGTGACAAGCACTGGAGTGAAAAGCACAGATAACTGTTCAGCATGTGCTCTCCCTACAAATCTTATTCTTCCCACTATGATTGTTCTTGGCTACTCAGTCACTGATCTTTATGACTTTATGGAGATGAACTCTTGAGACCTTGTCTCCGCTGTTCAGTGTAAGTGAAACTGGTCAATCGGTTCAACCAAACTGCACAAATTAAAAATGGTAAAGGACAGCAAATGTGGAGTCCAAAAAGTTGAGAAAATGGGCTTAAGAGTTTTCAAAGACAGGTCTTATCTACTTCGAAGAGAGGAGCCTAGTAAACCCTGTTCCCAAAAGATACCAAGATGATTTTCTGCATCACTGGAATTCACACACACTACATTCAGGGGTTTTTGTAGAGGGAAAAACATGCAGCAAAACTGCTTTAGATGAAAGCACTGCAAAATACCATGAATATTCCTCACCGTCTGTTTTCAAGTATCTGGTTCACTCCAGTTTTAGATGAAAGAGATACTCATCTGATGTAATCTTGCTTCCACAACATCCCATTTTAATCACAGAATCTGTGCTGTGCTCAACTTTTTAAGAGACTGTCTCAAGCAGTTGTTTTCTTATATTTTACACAAAAAGGTTCAGTGGGGCACTACTAAAACAAACAAAAAGCCATTATTTCAGTAAAGTAAAAACTCTCATTTACCTCCAACAAATAGATCAATGCTCTTTTATAAAAAAAAAATCCCATAACCCCAGACACAATGGTATGTACAGTAACATCACACTTTGCCAAGAGATTCCAGTATAAGACACAGTAATTCAAAAGAAACAAAGTGTAAGTTTATTAGACGCCAACATTTCTTAGTCAAGATCTAGGTAAAGAAAACACACAGTAGAAAAAGTTGTACAAAGCAGCAATGGATTTACATTACATTAAAGAAAAAGTTACCCTAAGCTATTAAGTCTCAGTCCTAAAAAAAGTAAAAACCCATCCTGGTGTATGGAACTGATACAGAATGACTATAAGGTATACAGGATTATAAAACCATCTTCTTTTGTCTTACCTCTAGAATTCTTTAAAATGACAAGTGACTTTGTGTAACTAATTGGAAAATTCTATAGCAAATATACTGGATAATTCCAATTTCTAGAAAGTGTAGGAAACTATTCCCCTGTATCCAAGCACTAGAAGTGATCCCATTTTCCTGCTTTTTAAAAAAGGGACACTGTCAAGAATAAATCTGTACTTTGTATGTATTTTGCATGCTACGTTGCAAAAATTTATTCTGGTTTTATGTACATATTTAAATTAAAGATGCTGCTGCAGTAGTGGGAAGCTTGTGTCTTTAAAAGGTAATGTATATTGCTGAGAAAATGGAAAAGGAAAAATGGATCAAGTCCTTTATTCTGGAATACTGAGAGAAAAACAATATGAAAAATAAGCTCAACCCACAGAATTCAGATATATTTTCAGACATCCTTGCAATAATTGAGGATGCCCTTAATAGACATTTTCATGATCAAGCAGCTCAAGTGTTATGACTCAATTCATGGTTTTAAATTCTTTGATTTTATTAATATCAAGTATTCTTAATACAGGTACATACATTTACTGTATACAATCTTTCTCTTGATAGTGTCCCTTTATGTACAACAGTTATAGTACAGTTTTTCACAAGTCATTTTAAATAAACAAGAATCAATGACATAAAAAATACTATCAGGCTTTATTCAACAACAACAAAAAACTTTTAACACTGATTCGTTAACAGCAACATTAAAAAAAAACAAACAAAAAACCAAACCAAACAAACAAACAAAAAAAAAACCCAAAAAAACCCAACCCATCAACCAAAAACCAAAACCCTAAGCTTGCTTTGATTTTTATCTAAGTCTTCTGGTAGGAAAATGTAAACAATTTTATTGAACAGTATAGGCACATGCCAGATTACAGGCTCATGCCAGGTATTTGCACCCTCACTGTTAGTGCCAAGAAGTTAGGCATAGTCTGTCCTTATCCCATGTGAGGAACTTCTAGTTTTATCACTGGAAGCTTGGAACAAAAACAAGAGTACATGTAGCTTCAGACCAAACCCGCATGTCCTACTTGGGGGAAAAGAAACAAACAACATCAGACAAAAAGTTCTACTGGATGTCACTAGAAGGCCTGCTTGAATAGGAAATGCAGAAACAAATCTCTTACAGCTGTGTTTTGGTTTATGGAGAAGGATGCATCTCCATTCTGAAATACACAAGAAAATACTATAGCGTCACTCGCTGCTTCAGCAAGTAAGTTATCTGCTCAATTAACTGACACAGGGTGCTTCGCTCCCACATACAGAAAAAAAAAAAAAGAAAAAAAAAGGAGAGAGACAATATTATTACTGCTTCATGTCCTTTGTTTTTGTAAAACTAGAGAGCTATACCCTAGCTGCATATGCAGTTTTTATGTAGAGGAAAATACATTTTAACTTTTGGTTCTAGGACTTGAAAAACATCTGTATGTATTTTTCTGCCATTGCTCACTTTCAAGGTTGATCATGGTCCCAATTTAGCAAAGAACAAAAGCACGTGTTTAAAAAATATTAAGACTGATCTTAATGGAATTTAACCATAGGCTTAGACACTTGGACAACACAGTGCCTGAAAGGAAAATAATTCCCAAACCAAAACACATTTCATGGCTCAATCCTGCTCCTCTTAAATGCAATAGAAGTTTCCACTGTACTTCCACTGAAACAGGACAGTTCTCTGAGATTTATCTGACAAGATTATAAAAATAGCAGAAAAAGAAAGAATTAAAGATTCTAATCTATATATTAAAACATCTGCACATTCCTGTCACAAATTTTAAGAAAAAAGCAAACCACTTTTTATATTTAACAAGTTCTCTAACTTTGTGTCACTTCAGTACACAGCTACAAAGTTAAACAAAATATGATGAAGACAGGCTTTTGTATCAATAAATTTGCCTTTTATTTTGGCTGTGGCCAAACTAGACACTCTTCAAAAGATCTTTATTTATAAAGAAGCAACTAACATTTTTTCCATAATTTAACTTTTTAAACATATATTAAAGTTATATAAGTGGAAGCATATTTATTCCATATCCTCCAAAATAAACACTTCTATCAAGGGCTTTTTAAGATACTGTATAAAAGCTAATAGAAAACCAGAAATGCTATATAAACATCTCATATTTAAACTTCAGAGATCCTGAATTCCTTTACTAAGCAACAGGAACCGAAGTTGTAAAAACCACAGAACACGCTCAAAGTTAAAATCAAAACTTAAAAAAAAAAAATCAAACAATCAAACAAACAACCAAAACCTAAAGAAAACCTTAGAAGGAGGCTATTTAGACCAAAAATATTCCATGGATTTTTTTATAATACATATTATACTAGTAAAAAGGTAGAGGTTTCTTCAAAGATGTTGCAAAAGCTTTTGATTTAAAATGTGTGGAATTTATCATGATACCACATAGCAGAATCCCAGTTGGAAGTCAGATGACTATGACATAGCTGAACTAGTTGCCTTTAGAAAACACACTGATTCATACAAGGTTACATACAAACTTCCTGACTGTTGTGTAGAGGAATCCCTGGTGAAAAATTAGGAACCATTTTTCAAAAACATATTCATATTTTGTATGCACAGATTTCTTAAATACATTTAAAAGACACTTATCTAAGCTTTAGGTTTGTCTGCTTTTGTTAAACCAGGTTAATTGCAACAACCATTTTATTTTGAAATTGTTTCTGGAAAGAAAGACATTTAGTCTTCCTAGGTGGAATAACAAAGTAACTAGAAATGTCATTATTAAACTAGTACATTGTTTTCATTCCAATGTCACCAAAGGAGTTTAACTGACATTCTAACAAATAAGCATTATCACATTAGGCTACAGTTTGCCTGAAAGAGGACAAAAACCCCAACACATTCTATTAGAAGTGTTTGGTAACAATTCTAGATTTTAATAAAAAATGAATCAGAAAAGGCTTGAAACTAACATTGCATTGTTTTTTTTTAACTTTTTTTTGTAGATGAAAAACATTTAGGGGTCCCTCCTGAGCCAATTCTTGTAAACTTCATTTAAAAAAAAAAAAAAAAAAATGTTGGAAAGAATGGTGGCAAACTTCAACTTCACTGAGAAAATTCTGCTCCTGCATGTGCCCAACTAAGGACACCATCCTCAGATTCTTAGGAGTTACATTTGTGCTTAATTCTGCTAAACCCGGTGTCAGCTTGCAATTCTTTTTACTTTTGAGTTTGGGGTGCTGAAAAATAAGAATCCTGGTTACCTACAGAATTAAAGCCTCACTCCTGCTCCCCCTGAAACTGGTAACAACTCCTGTTGCTTTCAGCGAACACTGACTGGGCTCTGACTACACAATGTGGAATGTAATCCTCCCAGCCTTCATGGGGTGAAGTTGGTCAGGATCCTACATACTGTTTGCACCCTTTACGTTCACTTTAATCCATCACCACTTCATTAAGTTTAAATTCTAGTGGAAGAATTTTTCACTGTTAGTTCATCACCTACTGCTGGATAAGTATTTCTCTTTCTTACAGAATAATTTTGGACCCTTATTACAGCTTCTGGTAAATATCTATGATTCTACTTAGGCTAAATGCTCCAGTTGTGATTTGAGGTCAAATAATGGAACCACACTGAATATCTGCAGCCCATTATTACTGTGATTTTCAACAAATCAGAAAATTACAAGACAGTATCACATATGATAGAAAGCGGCAGAAAGAAATATTCTATGCATTGTATTCATAAAATGCAGTGATTGTAGTGTGATATTTTTTCCTCTGCTTTGAGCTGGATATATATACTTGATACAAATTTCAAATACATACTTCTTCATTTATACAGGTGTCTACATAACTATTTACATTTCTAGTTTTTGTTAAAACCTATCTTTGTATTCATGGCCAAGCTTATTACTCTGTGTAGGAACACAACTTATCTTCTGTCCCTTAATGAGCTCTCTTTTTTTAATTTTTTTTTTTTTTGATTTAATAGTTATACATTCCTTTGTAATTAGAATTACAAACAGTTGTAAAATAGTGGAAACAAAATTATGAAACTTGTCCAACATCCATTCAATCTTAGTTCATATTATAAACAGTTCCATTTGCAGTATGATGGCTGTTCAATACAATGACTTCAGCTACTGAAGTATCTATAGTAAATTAGTCTTTGGGACATTATATAAAGCAAAGTACTCTCTCCATCAGTTTTCCTTAGAAACTTACAATGAAATGGCTGAAAGCAGGCTTGCTGCTACTTTTTATATAAAATCTTAGTAATGATATTGCTGACTTTAGATTCTATTTTAATTTGCACAAGTTCCATATAACAACAAAACAATCCTATGTTCCCTTAAAATATCAAACATTTGTATCCAATAACATCAGGATTACTCAAACTTGAGGTTTGTTTGTTATTGCTAAAGGTTTCTAAGACCTAAGTCAATATAGCAAGACACTCCAGCCACTTCCTCCCTAAGGGCAAGCGCATGGCAACTACGTATATGGAGCTTGCGTGGGCAAGCGCATGGCAACTATGTATATGGAGCTTGCGTGTTGGTTTCTTTAAAAAAAAAGAAAAAAAAGGAAAAAATAATGAAGATGGTTACAGTATTTCACTACTAGAAACTCACAGTTAGAATCCAAATTGTTGTTGCTCTTTCATTTAATATATAACTTTATATATAATACACACGCACACACCAACATCACAGGATGAAGATCCATGCATACAATCCAGATGTGGGCATATTTCAGTGTTAAATGAAATAAAAATTATTCTGTTACTATTAGATCCCAGACCACAGTATTTTAAAATTACTCTGCTTTCTACCTACTAACCAAGTTAGTTTACCTTAATCTTCAAATCCAAGCAGCATCACAAACTCCAAATTTTTTGTTGTCGTCCTCACTTTGATCCTCTTAGATTTCTAGTTTATATGGCATACATCTGAGAACCTGAACACAGCCTCCACCGAACCAGCTTTTGAAGATACCTGTTAAAGCTAATTGTGTGTCTGTTCATGGCTCCAAAGACTAAAAGCAGTCTTGAAAGTCCTATGACAGAGTTTACACATGTATTGTCTTTTGAATGTGATTGCTGAGAGTGGTGGAGCATGATAGAAGAGTGTATCTGACTCCTGTGGTACAAATAATTTTTCAGTAGTAGTGGAGCTTTCAGACAAGCCTGTAGGACTATCAGGCTCCAAAGGCTGGATTTTGGGGAGGGGTGGGGGTGGAGGTAAGGGTGGTGGTGATGGGGAATTAGCTGGTGGACATATCTCAGGCTCCTTATTTGTGGACTCCTCTGCAGCTTGTGACATATGAGACTGGAAGTGACTCCACAGCCGGAAATTGGTTCGGAAGGCCTTGTTACACACATGACAAATAAATGGCTTCACAGAGCACAAGAGCTCTTGGTGACGCTCCAGCTGTTTGCGTACAGTGAAAATCTTCCCACACTTTTCACAGGGCCACAACCCAGCATCTTTGTTGGAGACTACTTCCTTAGGTTCCCTGCTCGTTTCAGAGACCTCATCCTCTATATCATCTGCAGGCTCTTCTTTGATCTGAATTTTAAACTGCTTGGAAACGCTTAAGTCTTCAGGTAGGCATGAGGAATCTTCAGAATCAAAATTGATTTGTTCTGACGAATCACTGAATACACCATCTTCCTTTGCAGCAACAAAATTGTTCATTTTATTGGACTCTGACTGAGGAGGCAATCTTGATGAAGTAGTAACTTCTCCATTGTGATCCAGGAGAGGCAAAGAAAAGTTCTCTGATGGAGCCATTGTGTTTTGATTGTGAACTTCAACTTGATGACGCCAAATACTAAAGGATGATTTAAAGCTACGCATACACTCAAGACAAGTAAGCTTCTTGTATTCACACTTGCTCTCATGCTCATGCGTCAGCTCAGGAGAAGAAAATCTAAGGCTGCAGTAAGGACAGACAGTAGCATTTCTACAGAGACGCTCATGATTTCCCTGTTCGATAAGCGAAGAGAGCTTAGCATTGCAGAGACGACACTGATAAACCTCTTTGCTTTCTGCTGGACTTTCAATATGAGTATGATCTTTCTGCTTAGGAGCCTTATTTCCTCCGATTGGTTTCTCCCCTGGGTGCATTTTTATGTGCTGTTTAAATTGTGAGAGGAAACGATAAGCTTTCCCACAGTAGGTACAAATATAGGCTCCTTTGGTTCTCGATCTTAAATTCCTTTTGATGACTTGTGCTTGTGAAGCAGACGGTCCCTGAAAACCTTGCTTGCCACGTCTTAGCTTAACGATGAGAGCTTTTTTAATTTCTCTTTCTCGCACTATATCGATGAGTTTTCTTTGGAATTTCTCATCCAAAACAGCATGCGAACTGGAAGCTGGTGAGGGATTTTTCACGATTCCATGTTGCGTCTGGCAGTGTGTCCACACTTTGAAATTTGTGTGAAATCTCTTGTGGCATATGTCACAAGCATAGGGCTTCTCTGGATTATGATACATGTTAACATGACGATGAAGACCTGCTGTTGACCTGAAAATTTTAAGGCAGTGCTTGCATTTAAATTTTTTGTTTGGTCTTGCTTCTTCCATCTCGCTGTACTCATCCTTACTGACATCAGAATCAGGAAAATCAGCGTCAAGGTGCGTAGGGCTTGAGCCTTCCTCAAAGTTATCTTCTGACCCAGGAGAACCCTGCTCATCTGCCTGCTCATCCACCTTCAGTTTCTTAAATGGTAGTCTCCTATCAGCTTGAAATCTCCTTTTAGCTGGAAGTCTGCTTGGTTCCTTATGATCATCTTCAGTTTTAAAAGGAAAGTCTTTATTTGCCGATGATGAAGCATCACCCACTGTAACTCTTATTATTTCAGCAGGATCTGAAAGTGGACTGCTAGGTTCAGTTTTTATTCGCACCTCTGTGAGAGGGGAAGCAATCTCCCTATCAGTTGACTGAGAGGCACTGAAAGACCTAAGGCGATGTGGATGTATTACCTGTGGTTTTTCATCTAAGACTAATTTCTCTGACGACTCTTTCAAGGATGACTTTTGAGACACAACATTAAAGGTCTTCTGGGAATCGTTAGTTCCCGGTGAGGAGGATGATGATACCTGTGAAGGTTTTAGGTCAACAGAAGGTGAGTAAATAGGAACCTGGCTGTCCATGGAGAGTGACCTTCGAAGGAGACTTTTTACAAGTGGCCCACTTCTGTCAATACTTTGGTTTTCTGGACCAGATCCACTAGACGGGATTACTAGCCCTAACTTTGAGTAGTATAGCAAATTCCTGTCTTCACCTTGACCATTACCTTTGCCAGCCTCTCGCAACAAAAATGTAGATTCTGAAGCACCACGCAGAGACAAGACTGGTGGACGGGGTCTTTTTAATGACATCTCTGCAGCCTTTCCTCTTAAAAGCTGACCACTGCTTCCTGGTTCATCGTTTGCAATTTCTTTCTCTGCTAAAGGCATTTGAGGCAGTACCGTGTTCCTTTTCACTAAACCACCTCTGCTCTGATCCTCTGCAACTCCAGAAGTTTCATGAACCTTGGTATAGCTCACAGGGCTTTCTTTCAGCCACCTCCTCTCAGTCAGTGATAAGTTGTGAAGGGTTTCAGGTGGTTTTGTTACTTGTGGTCTACTGCTAGCTTTGACAGCAACAGAGGGTAAAGATTTAGAAGCATGGCTTAAATCATGTTGTGTTTGACTGATACTTTTCGCTTGTGCTTCAATTCTGTTCTGACAGACAATGACACTTCTCTTCTGAGAACTACTTTCATCTTCATCTTGATACAGAGTTTTCTTAATAGGGCAAGCTGGAAAAGGAGCTTGAGGACTCTTAGAAACAATATTTGTAAGAAAGGATATTCCAAGACTGTAGCCCAGTTCTTGCACAGCTGCAAGACTGCCTTTCTCAATGAACAAGGATGAAGAATAGATGTAGTTTAACACATTATCAAAAGCATCCGGCTCACAAAAATCAAGTTGAAACACTGACTGAGACTCATTCTCCTTATTTGTGAACAGAGTCTGGAAGTATTCACTGCTAGCAGCCAGAACGTTTTTGTGAGCTCGAAATTTCTGATCTCCTACTATGAGAACAACATCACACAGCTGTCCCTTTAGACGCTCCTCATTCAGTGCGCTTAGAAGTGAAATGGCGTGTGCTGGATTTATGTAATGTAAGAGCCCCTCCATGATTCTGATGTTTCTGAAAAAGAAGAACAACAAAAAGTTGTAGGTTGCCTTTTGTGAACTGTTGTTAGAGATAAACATATCTAATCTCACTGTATTTCACAAACTGACTAAACCACCATGAACAGTGCTGAAGAGAACATCTTGTTTGGAAGAAAGGTATGGGAATGAAAACAACACTGTTAGCTCTAACAGATGTACAGGCACAAAAAGAGCCAGCTCGTGCCCAATTTCATATACACACTGTTAGTCGTTGATCTTACACCAAGAATATTACATCTAACTAAGTGGGAATGGGTGGAGGGGAAGGGGGGAAGGGGCTGTGTTCTCTTCCTGCAATACACCTGTCCACAAGAAGGAACAGTTTTATCACTTCACTCTTGATCATCTTTTTCTCAGCTTTAGCTTTATGCAAAACTATCTTGACAAGTGCATTGATAAACTCTTGAGTCGGATATCTAAAGTTTAGTTAGGCCAAGTCAGCTTTCCAAGGTCTAAGCAACCCCGACAGTCTCTTGCTGACTAAACAAATTAACAGAGTTTTGTAGTCATTTTTAATAGGATGATGGAAAGGTTATTACTACTGGGAAGGAAGAAGGAAGCAGGATTATTGTCTGTAATCTAGATTAATTCAGCATGTTTGCTTATGCTTAATAAGCGTTGTCAATATATACTTCTAGCTATCAAATATGTGTCATTTATAAATGCACTGACAGAATCTGGTTTCTTGGAAATGTCACAATTATAATTGAAATATCCGTGCATTGCTTTGTTCTAGTTTAAAAGCAATCAGAGACCTGAACTCCCCGTTTTATTAATTTGCATAAGAGCACTTTATGCCCACAAGCCATATATTTGAGGAACGGTTACTCCTGAATGCATCCAAGAGTACAACAAGAACAAATTAAACTGCAGTGCAGACATCTCCATGTTCCATATGCCTCAAAGCACAGCCCACTCTGTACAGTAGGATGTCTCAATAACTCAATAGACTGCTCCTGATTAGATCTTAATGAAAGAAGAGAATCAGGTTGTTACTTTAAACAAAGAACTTCTGTGGCATGAATTGATATTTACGTATCTGTGCACATGCACACACACAGAAAAAAATGGCAATATCCGATTTTCTTTTTTTCATGGACTCCATTCTTACAATTCTGTTCAAGTTAACCTGTAAGAATTTTACACTACCTTCCTCTGTGGTAGTGGTAAAACAAGTCAGTGATGTGTCTTTTAAAAGCAATTATCTTCTTTTCACAGATTATTTGAGAAACTACTATTTATTTTATGTCATGGTTTAGGACCACCCAGTAACTAAACACTAGGTGGCTGCTTGCTCACATCTTGGTGGGATGGGGAGGAGAATGGGAAGAAAAAGGTAAAAGCTTGTGGGTTGAGATAAGGACAATTTAAGAGGACAACAAAAGGAGAGGAGAAAGAATAACAATAATATTAATAAAAGAATATATGAAGTGAGTGATGCACAATGCAATTGCTCACCACCTGAAAACTCATCCCATTTCCAAGCCATGATCCCTCCCCTGCCCCCTCCCCCAGCTCCTCCAGTTTATATACTGAGCATGATGTCATTTGGTACGGAATATATGCTTGGCTAGTTCAGATCAGCTGTCCTGGCCATGCTCCCTCCCAGCTTCTTACAGAAATTAACTCTTCCCCAACCTAACCCAGGACAGTTTATAATTTATACATGATGTATGCTACTACAACAAAAATGTTTCACTATTCATCAGTTTACAAGCAAAACTGAAAAGTTAATAAAAACAATTTTAAAAAAATTAAGAAGCTGTAATCCCATGATTAATAAATGAGAGTGGTAAATCTTGCAACTCTATGAATAGAAATAAGTGATCAAAGTCTAAATTGGTATTATTAAGAAATTACTTCAAGGGTGCCACATTGGTCATATCACAGGACTGAGCTACTACTTCTACATCTGAAACTACCAAATGAGTTAAGAGCGTCATGGCAATAGCAAAAGCAGAATTCTGTTTCCTCAACAGATCCATCTTTACTGAGTGTTTCAGTGTCTTGCAGCATCGTTTCATAAACACTACCCATCTCCTTTCTAGATGCCACTGCAATTTACAGTGGTGGAGTCTGAGTGGCCCTAATCCCATCTCGTGGTCTGAGCACTCATTAACACTTGGGAGTGTCATCAGAACACGTGTTCCAGGAATGCATCTCTTCCTTTAGCTTCACCTGAAAGAAACTGAGTTTGCAAACTCAAGTGGTTCATCTAGGATGCAAGCTGCAGCGTGATACGTGGAGGTAACAAATCGACAGGGTGCTTTATGAAAGAAACTTGAAGTAAAATAGTATTGTAGAGACACCCAACAGGAGTTGCTGCAGAACCCATACTTCAAGGACACAGTGGGAAAGGGGCATAACAGCCAAATGTTTCAAAATATTTTCAAATCTTTCACTTTAATCAGCTTTACCCAAGCCTTGTGTTTTGTGTAAGACACTTGCAGAATAAACACCATGTAATTTATATGTTTTCCTTTGTAACACAGTCATGCTATTGGTACAGATGGGTGTAAAATCTACATGGCTAAAGCAGAATCCAATAGTCACCCATCCTTCTTTCCACATTCTTCTTTTTTTTCATAGAACACCTTCAATTTATTAAACACGACAGAGATATGCATCCCACTACAATCCTCTCTTTCATTCTCGGAGCACTCTCTTCTGTGTAGTTAAGGAGGCAGAGCTCTTGGGTGCAGTGTAACTCTGTCACTTTAACAGTAACCAAGGCTGCAACATACACAAATGGCAAGTGACCAAATTAATCCTCCAAAGGCAGCTTTAATCCTGGCATTTCCTAATTCAAGTGCTTGACTTTCAGCTTAATAGTCTTTAAACACAACAGGCAGAAATAAAACAAGCTATGATATGTTAAGAAACAAAACGAAACCTGGTTTGCAGAACCATTTAGACAAACACAGTGATCATCTGAAAGCCTGTATGACTTCGATGTATAAAAAACCAAACCCAAAGATTACCAGAGTATATGTACAGTGTAATAGAATGCCACTAAATGAACATTTTTCAGTAGCAAAAATTGATCCAAGACATTCCTGTTTTCTTTTGTTCATCTTAGCTGCACACTACAGTTCACTCCTTCACCTGTGCCAGTACAAATAATTGCAGATCTTTATTACACAGCAGGTCAGACAATAAAGAATAATAATAATAATAAAAACAAACTACAAATAATATTTCTTTCAAATGCTGGTCAATTTTTATATTAAACCACAACCCTGAGGACAATTACACTGGCATAACTGAAGAGGCAGCAAATGGAGTAGCGGAGCAGCTACAGGAAGAGAAGAACTCATTAGAACAGTTTGTGACCAAAGCCAATGTTTGCCTGCCTGCACTCAGCCCTGACACAAGTGGTGTGCCTAGCTATGGTGTAGGTAACAGAACTGTGGCAGTCTCTTCTAAGACTAGGTTTGATTCCAGGTGTTTGAGGACTCGTACTTCCTCAGTTGAAGATTATTTTGCCATTAAATACCTAAACTCTTTCCTCCAGATAATCTGCTTCTATTCTCCCCAACCATTTTTTTTCCAGCTGTCTTCACTACTGACTGGAAACAAAGCTCTTTCCTCTTTTCTTCCATGACATTCAGGTGACGTAGCAGCTTATCAGAAAATCTCCCATTGTCGGTGTTCAGGTGCCACATGCTAGAGCAGCTGCTGGTCCTCAGGAGGAATGATGACAGCAAGACTCCAGACCCAAGAAGGGCAAGTGCAGAAGGAGCACTTGCAGCCTTCCTTTAGGAGGCCAAGAAGGTATTTTAGTATCAATCTTCAACAGCTCTCTGCTGATCTCAGCAAACTAGATATCAGAAACTTAAGTACCATATTTGGTACAAGATTTCTTCATTTTTTCAATGAAGACAGAAAAAGACACTTCTACTATTTCAAAATTACTTCCTTCAAAAAGGAAATCTCTACTCAGGAAAGCTCTTCAGAAGAAAAGGGGGAAAAAGTTTCATCTTTGGTCCAGTAGTTTATTAATCTTCAACACCCACCTGCCTTTGAAGTGGTAGTTCCCCTTCCTTTCCTCTGTCCTTTACTCACATCTCCTCTTCCCAGCCCTGTGCTACCCTCCCCTTCCTTTCACCAGATCTGCTGCTCATTTGGCCTTCCAGCAAATGGATTCAGTTCCCTAAAATGAAGCAGGAAAAAAACCAAACAAAATAAATCCAGCTTTTCTATCTGTTTGCCATTTTATAGATTAGGAGCTTAATCAGCTCACTGAAAGATCAGATGAGCATCAGAGTTGCAGGAAGAAAGGCCATGAAAGTACCCATTCTTTATGTGGAAGTTGTTCAATCAGCTTTGCCCATCTGAAACTTCACCTTCAGAAATTATGAAGTCACCAGTGCTGAAGCTTTACAAACAGAATCATACAGATACTGTGTGAACAATTTCAGCACAGAATCTTAGAATCCTTTAGGTCAGAAAAGACCTAACAGCTTACACTAGCAAATACACAAGCAACTAAAGTAAGATGCTGATGTTGCCTACTGACTTCCATATGATGACATAGGTGACAGCTAAAGCTGTGTTAATAGCGTGTTGGGGATGGCAGTGGGAAAGGCGATGTTCTGAAACACTTCATGAGATGCAGGGCTGCAGCAAGGAGGTGCCAGGGCTGTGAGAAGCTACACTTAGACCCAGAGGGTACAGGGCAGGAAACACACGCAGAGGAGACAGGCAACAAGGGAGACTGAACAGGGGTTTCAACAAGGAAAACATAGCTAAGAAGTGTGGTGGGAACAAAGCCCTAAAAAACCCAAAGAAACATGGATTATCAGACTTGGACAAGAAATACAAGTGACTTCCTGGGGTATCCCCAGGTAAATGCAGGAATGCTGCACTCAGTTATGAACCCTTTGCAGAGGATTTCATGGCTCTGATAATTCATATGCTGTTTCAGACACAAGGGGAGAAAAAAGTCCCATTGCTTGGTACAAATCCATATGCAAAAGAAATGTACTCTGCTTAAACTTCTACTGAAGGCTCCTATGCTGGATTTTATTACTGGAGTTTGACAACAGTTTACCAAATCCCTCTTCTCACATCAAAAGCCTTAGCAACATACTCTCCTACGGTCCATATATATTTATAGACACACACCCCTACACACCCCCAAAATGTATAAGTAAAAGCTCCAGACCTGCAGAGCAAGATTGTTTGCACTTCTATAATCTTTTTTCTAACTAAATATTTGAGTAATCTCTTGCTGCAAGTTTGGGGATTCTGTCTTAAAGGTGACTTCATCTGCTGTTGCTGTTTTCCACCACAGAAAATACCATGAATGCTCTCCACGAAAACAAATGTTTTTTCATTTTCAGTAAGTCAGCAACAAGGTGAGGCTCACTCTTATGAAGAAAGGCACAGAAACACAGAAATATTATATTTGCTAGTGTGTGATATTG
The DNA here is from genome assembly GCA_025345505.1 of Todiramphus chloris collaris. Lineage (NCBI taxonomy): Eukaryota > Metazoa > Chordata > Aves > Coraciiformes > Alcedinidae > Todiramphus > Todiramphus chloris. The sequence continues at coordinate 6,542,074 of JANVCC010000017.1, read as the reverse complement.
ATGTATTAATTTCCAACTATTTATCCTCCACACATACAGAAGCAGAAATTTAGGCAAGGAAAAGAAGAAGTTCTATAATAATGTGCAGTCTCTTTATTTTTCCATCTAGAGACAAATAATTAGCAGTTACCCTGATACAGACCAGAAATGCTCTTTGAAATGAGACGTGACTTTTCACATTCAGATCATACGAATAGTTTTACCAACTGACATTCAAAATAGCTCCTCCCAACTTGCAGAAAACTACAGAATGTCAGAGTAACACCACAAAGCTCCACTGGCCCTTCTCATTATTGTTAACAAAGGAGCAGCAGCTAAGGCTGCAATTTCATCTTACTCTCAGTCCAATCTAACTAGGGATTGCTCCTTCAAGGAGTAGTCTCTGCCTCCTCCCCCACTAGGGAAGGACCAGCTTGCTGTCAGATGAGTAAACCGACCCAGCTGACCATGGGATTGCACAATGACTGGCTTGTAAGGGAGAGGGCAGGAATGTGCACTGGCTGTGACCTCTTCTGATTCTTCTTGAAAGAGTTCATGAAGATTAAAACACATCAAGCACGGTTTGATAAAATATCTGTCCTGGCCTCAATGCCTCACCTGAAAGGTAACTCATCATCTAAATTGCTGTAAACTAAATCAAGGGACCAAAAAGTTTAAAAATACCTTTCCCTACAGAGTTTATGTTCATTCTTTTGAGTTTTGTAACGTTGCCATTAAATTCTCTGATGGGACAAGACCAAAAAGCTTGATGGCCGTACAATTTAAACACCTACAAAAAACTCATCGCAGAATAACAGAATGGTAGGGGTTGGAAGGGACCTCTGGAGATCATCTAGTCCGACCCCCCCTGCCACAGCAGGTTCACCTACAGCATGCTGCACAGGACCATCCCCAGAACTCAGCCCCAGAAATATTGCATGTGATGGGGTTTTTTAAGAGATGCATGAAATCAAGAATTTGAAGAGGAGACACACACCAAACACATGCACTTGTACTCTTTCTACAGGCTGACTTTATTATTTTATTGTTAATGCTGAGATACACTTACCAAATTGAATAATACTCAGTCATCTGCTTTACGATGTGAGCCACTCTTTCTTTGTTTAACTGGCCCAATTCAAAATAAAACCCTGTCTACACGCAGCTTTTAATTTTGCTGGTATAGTGAAAATGATGAACCTTAATTGTGGGCCTATTTCTATTAATATAAATGTGCTTTTTACAGGCATAGTATATTTTACATAGGAAGAGAGACCAATTATACCCATATAAGGTACTTTTCTATCAACAGAATTGTGTTTATGGTTTCAATAAGAAACAAGTGATAAGGGAAAAATTCATGCACTTAATCTGAAACACGCAGAGTTTATATCTAAGCTGAGCCTAAAAAATTGCTGAGAAACTTACGATTTGGGAAATGTAGGCATCTTCTACCCACTAAAGGGATCCAAAAAAACCTACCACTTATCCATCACCTCCATTCAGTCACCATTAATTGTGGGCAAGATACTGGGAAGACAATACAGGATACTGACAAAGGGGCAAGACGACAGCAATTTTGCATGAGTTTTACGCAGATTTACAGGGCCATGGATGGCATATGGAAGGTTTTCATCTTACTCAAAGTCCACATGCATTTGGAGGCAGGCAATGTCTCACATACTTAAACACATAAATCCTCCTCTATAAACACTCTTTTCTTTATTCTGCACAAGTATTTACGAGGAGAAGAGAGATAGTTATATTTTTACGGAACTTTCAGGAAATTTGGCCATGGACCTCAATAGCTGAAGGACTGTACTCAGAGTTATGTCCTGGCACAAAACAAACTCATTACTTCTGGTCATGAGAGGTAGATGAAATTGCATCAGGTAGTGATTAGAAATCACTGTAATTCTGATGCTTTTCCGTTCATGTTTCATAATTAACTTTAAAAGGATTGTTGTGTGGCATATTTACTGTACCAAGTACACCATTTCTGAAAAATTTGCCAGAGATACTCACAGATGTATTCAGACCAGAATGCCAAATCTGACACCCCGAAGTAACTCTCATGTTTCTCAGCTGGTGGGCACCCAGCCCACTGGGACTACTGGTATACTCCTAGTTCCAGGGTATTGTGATGTCACACCTGGTGCTGGTCTCTGTGTGAGCCAGAGGAAGCAGGAGGGTGGCAGGGATACTCATTATACCCTGTGTAAGAACTGTCCCTGCACTAACCACAACTTATCAAAGAGATTACTGAGAATGATATAGCACCTAAAGATTACTCACACTGTTAAGTGCTGATGTAGGATAAACCACAGATAAGGAGATTAATGTTCTGAGATTAAAAAAAAAAAAAAAAAGGAAAAATATTTCTCCCTTTCCTGAAGAATGTGATTTCATCATGTAGAAATTACTAGGGAAGGACAAGTAAGACTGCTGAACTGATGGTGGTAGTGGTGGCGGTAAAATGAGTTTAGGAACGTAAAATAGTTGTTCAACACTTTCTTTTCTTTTTCATTAAATGTGCCTGAACAGTTCTAGAACCACAAAATACATAAAGTAGCCAACAAGCAAAGACGACAGATGATTTCTTTTTATTTCACTGCTGAATGAGAGAAAATGTAAAGGAATTGCTATCTTAAATACTATCATTAAGGAAAAAAAATGGAAAAAATATTATGGTACATAGACTAAAATGAAATCAAAACCCTAAATATTTGGGGAAAACAAATCCCTCTGCATTGAATATATATTTTAAATCAGGGCATATTACAGTCTTGAAACTTGAAACAAATTTTGCTGCCTCTAAAGACTTTTTTTTTCCCCTTCCTTTCTGAGGATCTCAGACCATTAAATGTATCAGAGCTCATTATGAAGCAGCTCACTTGCTCAAAAGAATTTATTTTAATAAGCTGTAAATAGCTTCAATTGTAATGTGTGACTCACAGCATAGTACCTCCCAGTGCAGCACAAACCATATGGTGGTTACAGCCCAACTTCCCCTCCTCAACTCCTCCTCTCTCTCCCCTGTAACACTTGCTAATAGACTGTATTTCACACTATTTTGCAGATAAAACAACTTTCAAAACCTTGAAAACCATAACGGAAAATGACTTATGTTTTTTTTACATTAACTGGTTCACAGCTACTGAAGTTCAATAAAAAACCCCAACCTTCAATACAGTATGAAAGCTTATGGCTTTCTGAAAAGTTGTCCTTCGAAACTCCTACGTTGGCATGCCTCCCACTAATTTTAAGGAAAGCACAGTCAGCCGTTACTATGAAGATGACTGGAGCACCTGATCACTTAATTATTTATCAGTGTTCTCTAGCATCACACAACAAAAACTCTATCTCAGTGGCATCAAGCTTCTAGTGATCTTGAGGGTTCTCAGTTGGAGAAGCATGTCAGCTGACAGAGTATCACCCTGACACTTGGAACATACACTGTAGGAAAAGGAAGCCCAAAAGTTCACATTTATCATACTTGCGTACCATTAAATATACAACACAAAGAGGACTTCAGGATCTTCTTAAAAGCTACTGCTTCTTTTTATATTAAATAAGAATATTAATATGTACTAACAGGTAAGCTAACTTAAGCCTTAAAAAAGCACCCAACTCATTATGTGTGACTCTAATGCGGTTTTGGATCAGAGGGCAATGCTGAAGTTACCATAGGAGCAAAAGCAGGAGCGAGAGACGTGGTCACTCACTACTGATCCCCGGAGGTTATCTTGGCTCCAGAAGGCTCACAGCTGGAGAAACTCCTGATAAAATCCTGGTGTGGTACACACAGTTGTAGCTGAAAACTCCAGAGGGTGCTGTAATTTGTGACACCTCCCTGTGAGTACCCACTGGAAAGATGCAAATGACAGTTCTTCAGATGTTCACAATCCAGTCATGCTGGGTGGTTTTTCTACAGGTAAAGCAAATGTTCTTAGGAGATTAGAAGTGTAAGGCATGTGGTTAATAAACTTTCTGAGAGAAAGGGATGTCAGGTACCCTTCCACCCAAGAGAGGGCCACATTAGTTTTTTTGCAAACAAAGCTTCTAAAAACAGTTATTAAAGTTTGCTCAAAATTTCCCCTCAAGAACGTCAGCATAATCTCGGTGTAAAATTTCAGTCAAAGTCATTAAGCTTGTCAGTTTGAGCAAAGTCAGAACAGAACACTGTTGGTGGCAGTGTTCAGGCAATACATAAATCTAGTGCTGCTTTACCTGTAATACATATTTACCAGTCTTGATTTAATATTGAAAGCCTTGTACAAAAATACATTTAAAAAGCCCAGCTATTTTCATGTTAACGTTTAACTAAGGTTGAAAGTATTACCTACAACTTAACTACAAGATTTTATTCACCAGAACTTGTGTGATGATGTAGTTCATCACAGTGTCTTCTCATTCATACAGCCACTTACCCCTTACTTCCACTGCGAGTCCAACCAAAAAAAAAAGTTTTTAAAAGAAGTGCCATTTAATTATTAAGAGCTTACTCAGTTCACAATGAAATTCCACAGTATTGCCTGTCTCATAATAACTCCTTTCGATGAAGTTTTCCTGACATGAGCCGCATCTAATCTGGACGTACAGAGAATCTGGACTTTAGAGCATTAAAGTAAAATGCTTTCTGATGGCTGTGACGGGGTGAAACACCTTCCACAGCTTTCCGCAAATGCCCAGCACGTGCTAGTAGGCAGCGCAGAGAATTTTTCCACCGACTACTTTTTCCTACTGATGAATAATACAGCCAAAAAAGCGCTTGCACTAGCAAAGCTACACTTTTAATACCTGCACGTACAGGTGGCAAGAACCTTGCCGGATTGCTTTCCGCCCTGAAACGCGCAGGCTAGCGCGCCTCTCCCCTCAAGACCCCACCGGGCAGGCCCTGTGACACCGAGGCACGGGCCCTCCCGGATCCTCTATCATATTTTACACTTCGCATCAAATCTGTCCGGGGAAGAATCAAGACCCGCAGCTCCAGCGGCTCCGCGGGCAGAGTGCGAAGCGCCGGTACCACCGGGGTGCCCCGGGTGAGCCACCCCCGCCTAGGGCGGGGCAGCTACCCCCTGAGGCGGCGCGACGTGGAGGGGAGTGGTGGGGAACACGCCCACGCGGGCCACCGCGCGCACCCCGCCGCTCCACCCAGCCCCAGCCCCAGCCCCAGCCCCAGCCCCAGCCCCAGCCGGGCGCAGGCGCCCGCCGCTCCTGCCCGCCACCGCCGCCCACCCCAACCAGGCATGCGCCAATGAAGGCGAGGGCTGCCCCACCACCTCCACCGCCACCCTCCTCGGCGCACGCGCATTTCGGCGGGATTCCGGAGCGCCGAGGGGGGCGGCCGGTAGGAGGACGGCGGCACAGGCGCAGGAGAGACGAGCCGGAGCGGCGGTCTGCGGGCTCGGGGGCATGCGCAGAGGGCGGCCCGGCCGGGTCTATGTGGCGGGCGTGTGCCGGTCCCTGGGAAACGAAGGGAGCATGCGCGGGGAGGAGGGCGGACGCGTTTCGTAACGGGCGCAGGCGCACTGCGCTGCTCGGGGACCGCAGCCCCGCTCGGTGGGGGGAAGGAAAGGGAAAAAAAAAAAAAAAAAACCACCTCAGAGTTACGTCAGGAAAAGACGCCTTTGTACAGGGGGAGACCCATACGGCTCGGGCAGCCCCCGAAACGGGCGCGAGACGCGGCCGTTACTCACCCTCTCCGCCGCCAGCCGCGCCCCCCCCTGCTGCCCCCCTCGGCGCCTCCTTTCACGGTTCGCCCGCGCGCGCTGCTGCCACCGCCGTGATTCCATCCATCTTGAATTTGACGTCATCCCACACCAGGGATGAGGTCATCGAAGGGAACGCTCGTCACGTGCGCAGCGCTCCGATTGGCCGGCGGGGGAGCGGGGGGCGAGGCGCTGGCGCGGCAGGGAGGGTCGCGGTTGGAGACGGTTTACAGGGGATCCCCCACCCGGCCGCCCCTCCCCCACAGGTAGCGTCGCGGGCGGGCGGGCGGGGGCCCTCACGCGCGCGCGAGGGAGCGCGCGCCCCGGCCTTCCGCCCCCGGCGCCGCGTGGCGAAGGACGGCACCGGCGCCAACCGCACCCCTTCCCCCGGCCCGATAACGGCTCGGCGCGCGCGGAGGGGCGGCGGGGGGGTGGGGAACGGACGGACGCGCGCGCACACACACACAAACGCGCGCGCTGACCCTCTGGGGAGAGGGCTCACGGACGGGCACACGGAAAAGGTGGTCCCCGCCGTCGTTCCCTTTCCCACCCTGCCCCCCCGCCTGCGCCGCGCATTCCCACCGTTGTGGGGCCGGTGTCAGCGGCTGACGGTGGCTGTAGGGTTTGGTAGGGTGCCGCTGTGGCAACCGGCACCCCCTCCCTGGCCTGCGCCCCCGCGTCCTTACTGCAGGCGGCGGGGTGCTGGGAGAAACCTCTGCGGACAGCCTGCATTTACAGTTCACCTGGTGGAATAATCTGGTTTGGTGCATTTTTGGGGTTTGTTCGTTAGTTTGTTTAGGGTTTTTTTGTTGGGGTTTTTTTTTTTTTTTTGGGTTAGGTTTCTGGTTGGTTTAGGTTGGGGTTTTTTTTTTCTGTATTGTAATCAATGTTTCTCTAAAAGGTAGGGGGGGAAGGGCCAGTGCCACATTTCCAGTGGCACGCACGTGGCATCCTCACAGGCTTGTCCACCGTTCCCCGGTGTTAGCAGGGAGGCGCATGCTGAGGCCCTGATGGATTTTGGCTCGGACCCTTTGTAACCGCTGTACTCGTTCATCTTGATGTGATTTGGAAAATTATAATGGGTATTATCATTGCTTTGGGGTTGCTTCTCGTTGAAATTAACCGCTTTGAATTAAGTATCTGAATAAGGCTTTATGTGTCAAAATACAAGTATTAAAATAGAAATTAGAATTACAAGATTTCTCTTGTTTTTGTTGAAAACTAATCTGGCCCATTTTCAGTAAGAGCTGCTCGAATTCTAGATACTAACATCTAATCCGCCCGCACATTTTCAAACAATGTGCTTTTAGATATTCCACCTAAGTCACAAATATTCTGAAGCAGCCACTAGAATCTCTGTGATGTGTTTAAACCTTCCTGCCAAGGGGGTGTTGCAGATGGGCTAAACCCGTGTAAGAAAAAAAAGACCTCTCTGGGTCCAGCTCCCTTCTCCCCTCCCTAGATGTAATTTTTGCCATTACTGTATCTTTTGGTGGCTTTGCAAACTTGCTAAACTGCCTGTAAAAGGACTGGGTTTTTTTTTTCGCTCTTTCTTTTTTTTTTTTTTCATTCACTGGCTTGTGCCACTGCCGCTTCTGTCGTGACAGGAGTGTGTGAGGAGCCACCACGAAAACCAGGCGAGTTGCCTGGTTTCATCTGGAACAGTTCCCTCATCTGGAACAGTTTCCCCCGTCTGGTTTGTTCCGTGGGTATGCAGACAACTGCTCTGGCACAATAGGCCCTACTGTGGTAATGGGAACAAACAACTGGGAAAGCAGTTGGATCCGTTCGCGTAAACTGGTTTTATGCAGTGACACTGTGCTGCCAGTGTAGCATTTGTGAAACTAACCTCAAGCTTGTAAATCTAGCAAGGCCCAGCTAACTTTTTTCATATGTACTCTAGTTATTTCAGCCAAGCAGAAACAAACTGGGCTTGCATGATTATTTTCTTGTCCATGCTTCTCCAAAAGGGCCTGTGTCACAGATGGAGAATCCCTGTGCTTGGAATTACCCTGCTGGAAAAACTGATTTTTAACATGAACATGTATGTGTGTAAGCTTGTCTTACTCTGCAGGTATTTATTATCAGTATTTTTAATTTGTAAGCTAGAATAGGCTCATGTAGTGAATTGTATAATATTGGCACCAGGCAGCAGTTATTCTCCATAGTTTTTACTTTAAGCAGATGATTTGAGGAAATTCTGAACATAATTCTCAAAATATTTTGTCTTGAAGGGACACAAGACTCAATCTGACTGTATTTCATGATTGAGCCTGATTCACTTGATGTTATTAAAGTTGCATGGATGCCTTAATTCCCTGTAAATCAGATTTGTCTTGATTCTAATGAAATCTAGGGAAGGAATTAATGCTGTAGAATTATTTGGGTTTAAGTTGTCTCTAAGTGGGTTAATTTTTGTCAAGTATACCATTCGCAATTATTTTAATACTTTCTTGTTCTTCAAGGATTGCTTGTTTATGAATTCCACCCCCCCAAAATATTCTAATTTATAATGCTTTGATGGAGTGCTTAGTTTGATATATTTGTCATCTGTATTCTGTATGGTGGCAGCTGTTACTACCAGATGCATGGCTGTGAGTATAAGGTTTGTTTTCCATTCAGAGTATCCAATAGCTACTCAGATTAAGTTTCGTTCATACTTGCCAGCAAGCTTAATCACTGGAATTTTGTTAAAAACTGAACCCCTGCAAAACTAAAAATGTAAAGCTAACTCTTCAAAAAATATGGACGGTTGTATGTGGACTTTGAGAAAATTTACATGTTAAACTCTTGGCACTGATTGTATGCGTAAGTATGAGAAGTTACTATCTTGTGATGCAAATTTATAGTATAGGGCCAAGTTGTGTACTGTGAATAGCTTGGGTTTTTTAATTGTAACATTTGTTTCATTTTCAATATGAAAGAAAATATTTGGAATAAAGTCATATCCTAGAGCTAGGCTGTCTTTTTCTAGCTATGTTATCTCAGCCCTTTTTGATTTATAGACTGCTAAATTTTTCTTTCAGTGAAGGTTTGGACCTTGTGAGATTAACTTAGAAGCTTTAAAAGTGTATCAGCTACCCTTGGGCACTCCTGTATTAGCAGCTGAGAAGGGGTTTTGCATGGGTTTGGGGAAGAGGAGAGAGGTGAAAGAAGGGAGGCAGCACCTCAGAAAGTATGTCATGCAGTCTTAATTTTGCTTCATTTCAGTGGGAGAACCATGACTATGTATAGATGCTGAAATTTTTCATCTTGGTAACTTTTCTTCGAGTCTTGTATTCATTATAAAGAGGCCCATTCTGTACTTCGGTAGCTTTAGGAGTATATGCAAGTATTTTCTTCTGCCACATCCCCTCATCCTAGACAGTGGTGGCTTTTTAAACCCTGGAGTTCTCTTGTGGCTGCTGTAATATCAGGAGTGCGATACCAAAGGGCCGATGTTAGGTCTTTCTTGTTTTCCACCAAAAACCCTGGAATTACTATTGCCAAGGACATATCGCAGAGGGAGAGAATTTTGATTTCTAAGAAACTGTCTCCTCTCTCGGTTGGCCCTGAAAATCTTACCAGTGGAGCAAATGCTAATGCTGCAGGACACACTAAGGCTGTTGCCCCATTCTTTCAGATGCTGGTTTCTTTCCCAGAACTTCCAAGAAGTGAATTGCTGCTGCTTGCAATCACAGAAAACACTTGAATGAACCAGTTCCCTTCAGCCACCATTGAATGCAGCAAATGTTTCTGGGAACACTAGAGGTCTATCTTTATTGATTCAAAGTATTCTGCTAAAACACAGGTAGCTTAATGACTCACCAAAAAATGCACACAGCATTTTCTGACAGTTTCTCATTGGTGACAGCTGTGCGTGGAAAAGGTGCCTGAGTTTTTAGGGGTTTTTTTTTCTTATATGTTTGTATGAAACCTCCCACAATGAAGCCAGCAGGTAAAAGGAAATCTTAACTGTTTCTAATTAAAACCTGACACCTTGTCACAAAAGCATGGACACTTAGCAGTGTTCAGGGAGATAGCTGGGCAGTAAGGCACACAATGAAAACACTGCCAGAATCACAGTGTTTCTGTAACCGGCGTGAAGCAAGGTACACAGACAGGCCTATTTCTGAAGATTTCAATGTCTTAACAGGAAAATAACTATAATGCAATGTAATGCAAAACTGCCTTCATTCCTAGACTGCAGTTTCTGAGTGCCAAGTCTTGAGGTTTTTTTTTATCTGTCACCCTAATTCTTCTGCAAATAGCACAAATTAGTTAATATTTTCCACGTGGAATCCACATGCCTAATGGCTTGGGCAGTTTCAGATAAAATGCTGCCAGACAATGACAAGCTTGATAGCAATATTACACTAGAAAACTGCTAAGCAGTAAAAAACACATACCTACTTAAAAAGGTGATAGTTCCACAGCTCAGACAATAATTCATCTCAAAACATGCTACAAGCATTAAGGCATGCCTTCGCTAGGTGGGCAGACAGTCATGGTACGACAGTGGTTGTTGAATAGAATAACATATCTTCATTTGCAACTGGTGAGCCAATTGTGAGTACTTTAAAATACATTGATAAAAAGCTGCAAGAGCAACTGAAATACAAAATCTGTCACAGTGTGGTAGATAGGGAGCGATTTCAAGTTACCAGTTTTCACAGCTCTGATTAACTTCAGCTGGAGCTGGGTGTCTGAGTCTTCTAAAAATAAAATCCCGAGTATTCTGATTACAGTGGGAGTATGCAAGACAATATTAAGAAGTGGCTTTGATTTCCTTGTTACAAGTGTGCACATCCTGGCTGTTTATTTTAGACAAACGGTATGTAAAGAAATCCAGGAAAAAGCAAAGCATGGCAAGCATAGTCTATAATTCGGTCCATACAGTAACTCCAAGCAAGGAACAGCAAAGAAAAATGAAGTGTCCTGTCCTTGTTATAAAAAAAAAAAAAAGGGAAGGCTTGTGCTCCTGTTCATGTTTAGCAAAGTTTATTTTAGGGAAGAATAAATGGAATGATAGTGCAAGATTTTGCATTAGTACAATAATTATATTTATTGTCCCATTTTCCTGTAAACATATCTTTAGGGATCAAGTTTCTTGGCAGAATGCACTGTGACTGTGGCCTCGGCTCCCTAGAAGGTTTATATAAGTGAATCTGAGACAGTAGTGAAGAGCTATTAGTAATACGCTATATTTTAAAAGTATCTTGATGCTTCAGTTCCGCAGTATCAGTCAGACAGTTTGGCCTCCAACAGTGGTCTTCTGGGGTGAGAGATTACACAGGCAGGTAGCAGTTTTCAGAGTTGCAGCAAGTGCACTTGTGTTTGTGCATTGCTAAAGATGCTGGGAAAATGTGGTGTCTGTTGAGCAGATTATTTTTCTTTTCAGAAGATTGTATCCAAACATTAAAGGTGATTTGTGGTAAGTTCTTCTAGAGTTAAAAATGCAAAAGTTCGAAATAAACCTATTGGCTTCCTGAAAAATGGTGTCTGTGTTTCTTTGTTTCATCAAATAGTGTCAGAAATGTTATTTCTAGATGGTATTGTTTTTGGTTTGTGCAGCCAAAAAGCTGGTTTTTTGTTTGCGCATGTACTGTACCCAGGGGTGCTGTGGTGTCACTAAGTCATTTCATAAATGACGTTAACATGCTGGCTCTAAGACTACAAAATGCGTATTTCAAGGAGAGGTTGCACTTTATAACAACTTACCCTCATGCCTTTCTCTGTGCTATAAAGACACGCCTGTGATTTGAGAAGAGGAAATGAAACGTGCTTTCAGGCCACAAATACAGAAATCCTGCCCTGCAACAACTGTGGGTCAATTTTTGCATTTCTGTGGTCTGTGCAGTCTTACTGATGTCATCTCCATAGCGATTTATGCGTTGCTGAGTAGAAAGTTCAAGTGGCATAGCAAAAATAACCAAGATACCAAATTATTGATGTCTTTATGTTCTGCCTACTGACCGAATTTGTTATTGTCAATTCTGTACTGTCAGATTACATTCTTTGCACAATGAGTTCAGACCCCAAAACAAAATGGGGGTTTGTTTAGCAAATGTTGCTTTACAGCTCTGAAGTACAGAAGGAGTGCTCTGGAAGAGGCCTTTTCACCTGACCTGCTTTTCTGTCCATTTAACGCTCTTCCTCACAGTTCCCCATGGCAGTTCATTATATACGAGTCAATTATACATGGACAACAAGAGACACCAGTTGCCTCTCCCCTACAGGCATCTTGCTTCGGGCCTCCCTGGCTGTAATGTGTTATATTTTAGGAATCTGGTAGGTACACGTGTTTACGTAGTGCTATGTAAACATATCATTTTGAGTGCTGAATGTGAAGAGGCAAAATTTGGCTATACCATTATGCAGTTGGCTTCCCTTCCCTCACTCATACAAACATTACTCTCTCCAATGTCATTCTTGTAGTTACATGGTAGAGATCATAGCTGTAGGCTGCACATGACCAGCACAACTAGAATACTTACTGGAGAACCACAGGATAAGTGTTTCTGGTCAAAAACAACTCTGATGGTAAAATCACACACATGAGCTGCACTGCTTTGGTTGCCAGACTCTTCAAAATATGATGACTTGATGACTTCTGACAGCTTGTTGTTATCATGAGATGTTTTTGAAAGAAAAAAAAAAAACAATGCAGCAGAGATTTTAATGGCCAGACTGTCCAGAGTTTTAATCAAAGTTTGAAGACCTAAGAGAGGTCCCTACACAGCTAGCTAAGCAGCAGGTCTCTCACCAAGAATCCTTACTTGGCTTCAGAGTCAGAAAGAGCTGGAATCACTGCGGTGGAAATGTTAGTAAGGAGGACCTCAGGCAGCATACTTCAGGTCTTCAGGCTGAGCTACAGTTGTGTGGTGTTGTGAATGCGTGTGGACTGCATGTGTCTCAGTGCATCCTATCTAAGTGCCAGTTTAGCTGCAGCTGTGAACTTCCATCTCACAATGCAGACTTTTGGGCAGACTGCAGTGAAGCAGCAGCGTGATACTCCATGTGACATGTTACCACAAGACACTGACTATCTGTTGTTTTTCTGCACAAATTATGAAGCTAAACAGAATCCTAAGATAAAGATCCTAAAAAGGATGAAGATACGCTCCAAAGCAACACAACGTCGCACTAAAGTCTTTAAATACAAAAGGGAAGTTTCCTGCTGGAGAGAAGCTGTTGAAAATACGGATTTCTTTTTGTATGTGGATAACAGAGGTAGTCAAAGGGGGAAAAGGCAGAGTGTGCCATGCTGCTAGAGGATCGTACATGGGGGAATTGCTGCTGGAACCTGACGCAGTCACAAGGGAGGCTGGTTCAGCATTTTCCAGGCTAGAGGAGGGGGTGGGTTTGAACGATACAGAGCTAGTCTTATATCCTGACATCTGTGGTTGAAGAATCTGATCCCTGCAGTCTTCTCAATGGACTACAAAGATACGGAAGGGGTGTATTTGTTCCCAGGAATCTGCAGAAATGTGTGGTGTGGAACAGAACTTTTGTCCTCTCTGTTGGGATACTCAGCTGCCTGGATATGGTTTGCCCCCCCCCCCCCCCCCCCCCCCCTTAAGCTGGACATTTTTTTTTTCCCATCTAAATTAAGGCTGTAAAAGTTCTGGGAATATGTACAGGCTTTCTGCACTGAAGCTTTTTCTCCATTGCTTCACAACTGCTGCAGACCTACAATTGCAATGAGATCTAGTCTGTGGTTTTGTTTCATTTATTAGTACAACGCTGACCTGGAAGAGAGAAAATGAGAGAGGATTCTGTAATACATGGCATATTTGACATCCTGTTTTAAAAAGCTGTTAAATGGCTATTTATTTTGTATTCTTTATTGGCTTTTCTGTATGAAACCTGCAGAAGGGCAGACCTGTCCATTTTAAACTGTAGCTTGTAATAGATAAATTCTCTGCTGTACCTGGATAAAGCTGTAGTAACCAACACTGCCTTGTGATTTCTGTTATATCTGGAATTACTGTGCTGTTAAAATGACACACTTTCTTCCCTTACATGTTTTATCATTCCCTCTATTTTGGGTCAGATGATTCATCTCTGCATTACTGCTTCTGCATTTCCATTGCCTTAATTGGGTCTTTTGGAGGCATTATGGTCTATATGAAATTGATAAATGCTGTTTCTAACAACATGCAGATTTGTCCCCTCCCTCCTTCTTGTCTGCATTCTGTGAGTCCCCCTCCCCACCTTCCTCAGTTCCAGGTGGTTTCTTTCTTCTTGTCTTCACTACAGCTTTCAAGGAGTGAGCTGGATTGCTTACTCTGGTGCTAAAACGTTTCTTGTTTTCTTTATCCATGAGTTAGCTCGGAAGGAAGTCCTCATGACTTTTCATGATCTTTTAAGGTACAGCCATGTATCTACAAAATCCCTTGAGGCAAAGGATGTCAGGAGATGTCCTGGGCCAGCATGTTTGCTGAGCATTTTGGCTATTATGTCTGCAGTTATTGCTACTCATTTATTATCAGCAGGTCCTGGTGCACAGTGGGTTGTTTTTCTTCCTGCTCTGACCTTTTCCCACCAAGGTGTGCCTTCAGCCACAAAGAACAGCCCTCTGAGTGCATACCAACACAGGGACAGCAGTTGCTGCTGTGTACAGTGATTGAAAAATGGCCCCAACCTAATTGCATCTCCATATATCAGTTGGATGCAGCTGGTGGGTATGGAGAGGCTGTTGAAGGTGTTGTAGTTAACCATAGTTTAACAGATTACCGCTTGCCACCTAGGGGAAAAAATCTGTCTGGAAACTTCAAAATCTGTCTTTTTATCCAGTGTCAAACAAAATAACACGGAGAATGGTGAACATCAGAGTATTTAATATTTTAAAATGCCATCTATGATGTCAAATTGTTAATAGAATTCAAAGATGATGTATGCATTTACATTTTAAAGGAACCATTTGAAAATTAAGTCACTTGTCATTACGACTTACACAGAACTCTCTGTTTGGGATTTTAAAATTCTGAAGTTAAAGAGGACTCTTACAATCAAGTAATACACCTCTGCAGGTAAATAGTCCGCAAAGCTCTTTATTAACCCTGCACCACATTTATAGCTTCTGGTAGAGCTTTACCTTTTTTCTTGCTTGAAAGACTTGAACCTTTTAAGATCATCTCTTCTCCAACTGAAAAAAAACACATTAGGAAAGCAAGGAGCATGTCCTCTGAAAAAGTTTTAGGCAAAAAAAGGTAATTAATGTTGTAGGAAAAAAACCTAACATGTTTCCAGGGCTGGAAGCTGTAATTTTAAGAAAGAAGAAAAAGGCAGAGTCATTTTAACAGGAGGGATTATTAAGCGCTGGAAAAATTTGCAGAGGGCTATGGTGGCTTCCCTGTCATCAAGACCAGATTCCTGTCTGGAGATCATTCTGCAGTCAGTGCATGTGCCTGGCACATTGTGGCAGTGTGTTCAGAACCAGTAGGAAAGCCTCATCACGGAACCAGCCCTCACACGTGTTCTTGAAGCTCTGAATGGGGCAGCCTGAAGGGTAACCTTCAGTAGGCATGACCAAAGTCTTTAATTCCTGCTAAACTACATACGGATTGTTGTCAATCAATAGATACATATTTTAGTGAAGTAAACAGATCTCATTTGTGGTTTTTAATCTGCTGAAATTTCTGAATATCTGTTTAGCTTCAAGTTTGGGCTCATTGGAGTAAAACGTAGGCAAAACTTTGTGTTGTGTCACTAACAGGTGACCTAAAAGCAATAAATTCAGGGCATTCTTGGGATATAGCAATCATTTCCTGTTGCCTGGCAATATCTTTGGGTGCTGAATACAGAACTGGGAATTTATTTTATAATGCTGCGCAGACAAATTTGTTACAATTTTCCACTGTGATTCCCCCAAGAGGAAGAAGCCATGGCTCATACAGAGAGAGCAAACATTAATGACAACTTCTATTCATCTCTGTAAATTTATGACCCAAGTTTCTGTTCCTCTTTCTATAGTTCCATAAATATTTACTGAAAGGCACTCCTGTGTTTTCTCAAATTCATCCCACTTATTTTCAGTAGGAAGTAGCTTGAACTTTTCCCAAATAGCTTATTATAGCATATTTTAAGTTTTAGTTTATTTTTAAGTAGTCTTTTTAAATAATCCTGTTTTCACATGGCATGCAAAAATCTTTTTCCTTTTACATCAAGGAGGACTAGGAATTTTCCTAATGTATCTCTAGAAGACATTTTATTAAAGTATTCATAATTTGGTTTAAAAGGAATATCATACGCCCCCAGTGCCCTGTGCTTGCTAGAAGAGTATGAAGACCCTGATCTCATAGTATGCTTCAGGCAAGTAAGCTGCTGCATACTCTCTGAAGAACAGTATTTAACATCACTGCAATGTTTTTGTGACTGTATTCATCCCCCAGTGATAAAAAAGACAAGTTGAATGTCTTTTTTTTTCTCTCCTGGAATATACTGATAAGAGGAAGACAAAAACCTTCATGGTTTCTCGGACTGGGGCAAGTTCTTCCTGTGACCGGGGATACACCCAGTGTATCTGCATTCTTCAATCTGCATTTTTTTGGGAATACATTAACATTGGAAATAGGCTTGGTATGAACTGCCTTCATGAAGAAGGGCATGACATAAATCATGCAGAGCCATTCCGATGACAGCCACAGTGGACCTATTACACATTTAGAAATCAAATGCGTGCTAAAATCAACAGTTTCAAGTAGTTTTGAGTTTCTTATTGCCGTTGGTATTTTAAAATTTGGTCAATCCCTCCGATAACAGTAAACCCCCAAATCTCCTTTTATGGTAAACTCTGTTAGAGTGGATTCTGCTGTTGATGGGAGAGCTAATCAAAATTAGGTTTAGCTGATGATGAGCTCAGCTGAACGAGTGAGATTTTGTTCATGTTTTTCTTTTGTTTACATGGTAACTGTCTCTTTCCTTTTCCCATACAAATGAATGTCATGTAGCCTAGCTGAGATGTGCTGGCTTTTATTTGCCAGAAGAAGTTGAATCACTTGAACGCTGAAATTTTGAGGCAAGACTTTTCAATGGAAAAAATATTAATATGCTACAGGATGAACTTTGTGCTGAGTCAAAGCCACCCTGTCACACCTACCTTCTAAAAAGAATTAATTCTTCTGTTCCTAAAGAAAAGGTGATGAAGTTGTCCAAATCATCAAAATTCACTGTTCAAGTCATAGACTTTTTTGCACCATCTCAATGGTTTGAAAAATAACCTCAGTAGCAGCTTCTTTTTGAAGAACAGGAAAATAATACAGACATCAAACAGATCCTAAGTCAGCCCATCAAACACTTTTTGAAGAGAACAGATTTTGAACTGATCCTTAAACGCTCAAAACAAAAATACACTTTATTTGTTTTCATAGCAGCTAATTGCATAATGTGATTTAGCTTGAATGCAGAGAGCTGGAAAGGATAAACAAGTTAATAAGGTACTGTGGGACTTGCCTTTATGGTGCGCATGTAAGGACTTGTTAAGGACAGAGGCTTAAACTAAACTGATAGATAAAAGCTTCTGGAGGGTGTTTACAACATCCAGCTCAAGCATCCAACGCACAGGGAGCCATTTCGCTCCTCACTGATTGCACACAGTTGCTGGAGACTGTAATGCCACTGTTTCTATTCCTTTGGTTTTTTTCACCTTTGTCTCATTTGCCTGTATCAGAACTGGTCATTGTCATGATTGCTTACTGTATAAATTTTGATGCTTGAGGAGTGTAATAATAATGAAAAATGGGGTTTGTAAGTTCGAGTTTCAACAGGCTGATACAGTTCCATCAGTTTTAGTTTAAAAACTGACAGCGTTGAATCAAATAGAATTCCTCTTGCAAATAGTTGTATCTTTGCATGTATGTGTAGATACACAAATGTATGTATGCATGTACCCGTATTAATCTGTTTATATATGTGTATTTATGTTTGTGTGTGAATATAAACATATATGTATATAAAAATAAGCATATATAATGGTAGAAACATGATAAGGGAAAAACCTAAACAAAACATTAATCTGCATTTACTATTCAAACTAGTAGAAGTGTAAAAGGGGAAAGACAGAAAGGGGATCTAAAAGTAAATTAGACTAAAAAGACCTTTCTGCTTGGATAATCATTACTGCTGTTTGTAGGAATGCAGAAAATATTTTTGTAAGTGGACGTTAAGTTATGTGTATAACCCTCACCCTTTGGGAAAACAGTCCTCCCACATTTATTTTTAGACAACTCTAGATTGAAAATCATCCCATTTCATTAGGGAGTATGTAGTTGCATAATGCAGGCACATGACTCTTCAAAATTCAGATGTTTGCTTTAAAAAAAAGAAGCTAGACCTCCCATTCTTGTACTTGGCACAGCAAAAGGAAAGGGAATGCCAGTATGTTGGAATTTGCCTTTGCCACTCTTGGAGGGTGTTTCAGCAGCATCTTAAAGGCAAAAATGTTCTGATTATTCCTCCTTTTCTTTGCTCCAAGGACCAGAGAATTGCATAGAGACCATTTTCCAGGGCTATGTGACCCTCATGCCAAATGA
Source organism: Todiramphus chloris collaris (assembly GCA_025345505.1). Lineage (NCBI taxonomy): Eukaryota > Metazoa > Chordata > Aves > Coraciiformes > Alcedinidae > Todiramphus > Todiramphus chloris. The sequence goes on along the minus strand of JANVCC010000017.1, from coordinate 6,523,869 downwards.
AACCCCAGGTATTCTGCTGGGATTTTGGCTGCTTTCTGTCACTCACTGCAGCTCTCAGAGTGCAAAACTGCCACAGCCATTCCATTTTTGACAGGGAAATATTGCTGTAGTTGTGGACTATATGATAAATGCTTTCTTCTTGGACCCTTGTTATTGTAAAGGTGATACTTGTTACCACGAGTATACTTTTCTGTGTTCCACAGGATGAGTTTTCCACCTTGCTGGTGAGGAAATGTAGTATATCCTGGAGGAAGCATCAGATTGCAGCACTGACATCAGGGTGATTTTCTCAGACTGATTATTAAAGGTCTACCCATCTGCTGCTGTTTATAAGTGCTTGGGGCTCATCAAGTGAACTTTTCCAGTGTCTGGAGTCGTGTTAAGGATTCTTGTCCGTCTTGCTCTTGGACTTAAGAGGTCCATCAAAAACAGATCTTTTGCAAGGAGGAAATGATACTTTCTTTCAATGTTTTTCCTCTTAGGTGCACTATTGCTTAGAATCAGGAGCATACAGGCAAATCATTCATTTACTTTTGTCATTAGCTAAGCTTTTTCTTTCTTAAATCCATTGCAGCTACGTCATGGATTTTTTGTAGACAGTCCTAAAGCCTTTTCTGACTTAGCCAGTGGGCCTTGGTCTGTCCATCCCATCAGATCTCCGAAAAGAAGAGAATGTGCTAGATGCAATCCTATTTCATTTGCCTCCCTTTTTTTAAGAAGGGCACACGCTTGGTTTTTTATCTCTCGTTACACTGATGTAACTGATGCATGTAATTATATCAGCAGTACTACCTTTTGAGGGAGACTGACATATTCTTGACTCCCAACTTTCAATGAGAATTTGAGGCATTAGTTAGTTCATGATCTCCATCTCTCGAGTAGGGCAATATTCAGTAGTTTTAGAATATGATAGAAGTTAATTGCAAAGTTGAGGAGTGATGGAATATGTGTGCTGATATATTTGGTGTTTGAATGATAAATGAATATTCATCATGATAACAATCATATTCTCAGCATCATTCAGTGGTAGCATTATCATTATTATAGCTATAAAATGAAGGCTCTATCTTTTTCAGCAGCAAATAGCAAAGAAAATACTCGCTGCCCCAGAGAACTTGCAATCCAAATATCACAAAGGACAGGGTTATGTGCCTCCTTAACCAAAGCCAGATGTTTGATTTCAAGGAGGGAATTAAAATCTTTTTTCACTAGGGAATTTTTTCTCATGCGGAAGGTCAGCATGGGAGAAAGCACACAGGAAGTTTCCCTACTGGCATTTGTGCTAATTAAGGGTGCAGAACAGATTCAGTAAATAACCCACTGTTTTCATGAGTCAACAAACATTTTGAAAAGCATCTCCTTTTGAGCTTTAAATATCAACTCTCAATATCTGTAAAAATGTGAGGGGTTTTTTTTGTTCAATTTTTTTTTTTTTTAGTTAAATAGAGTGAGATAATTGTAGTTGGGATTTTTGTGGTCTGGAAACTGTAAGGAGAGAAAAATCAAAATTATTTTCCTTCTATTTTGTAGTGCGTGACCACATATTTCTCTTTGCCTGTGAATGCCAAAACCTGGTTTGAAGTCTCTTTGCACTCCAAACATCAATTTGGATTCCTTGCCAGGCATCTCTCCTTTTTCCTGATTAGGTTTGCAAAGAAAGTGACTGATTGCTTCTTTTATGGATTACCAAGCCAGTGAGGCAATATAATCTTTATTCCAAACTGAGCATTTAGATTTCTACTTCTGCCTTCAGCACTATGGTATTGTAAAGAAACTGCCAATATTTTTCAGTAATTGATGCTGTTAGGAGGTAGGAATGATTTTCTTTCTGGAGTACCTGCAGAAGCAGATGGTGCTACCTAACTGAGGCAGGGGCTGCATGTAGTGAGAGGGTGAAGAAAGAGCAGCAGTTTTCCTGGCATCAGAAGTGGAAATACCAGCACTGAGAAGCTTTGCTGAGATAGAGCATGGTTCTTTCCCAGTATAATATAAAACTCACTCTCTGAGGATGGAAGCTTCCTTCTGTCTGCACAGTCCTTGCAAAACCCCACCTTGCGAGAGACCAGTGGGATAATACTAGACTTCCACTCTTCCATTACTTAATTCACAGGTACTGATGGAATAAATCCTGTTAGTGTGCTGGAAAACACTGTGCAAGCTGGAGCTTTGCTCTCCTGTTTTTGAGCAAAGGCTTGAACTTGGCAGAAGCTTTGGATGACAGAAATCAGTTGGTGGGTGAAACCATGGCGAATGTATACGTGTCAAAGTGCAAAGTCAGAGCAGGATTCTAATAGCCTCCTGCTGCGTAATTCAGAGGGTGGTTTAGCCCTGTAGTGCCTTCTGGGCAAGTCTAAATATTTGTTCAGACTTGGCCTGGTTCTGACAGACACTTGGTGCAGGCGTTCTTACAAGCAGTTTGTAATCTTTATCTGGGGGAAGGGTATGAGCAAGGGTGTGGAAAACCCATAGATCCTTTGGTTTTAATCACACTGATGATTCAGTATCAATCTCAAAATAGAAATAATTTCAAAATAACAGTTACACTTGACAACAGCCCATGATTTTCCTTAAAAAAAAAAAAAAAAGAAAAAAGAAAAAAGAAAATATTTTCTCACTGTATACAGTGACATCTCTGAAACTACTAGTGAATTTTCTGTTTGTTCAGAGTCTCACAGATGCAGATTTGGGTTCATAACTTGTCTAGTCATTACATTTTGGCAGAAAGATTAAAACATCCTTTCTCTTGCAGCTCAAGCTTCCCTTTACACCACGCCTTCACTCCATATAGTTTCTAATCAGTTTGTGTTTTAGTCATTTGGTGATTTTCTGCCCACTTAAAAAGCTCACTGCCTCCTTTGTACTTAGTAATCCAGTGTTTGTCTGGGTTGGACACAATTACAGGTATTAGAAGTGAGAAAAAAACCCAACACACCTCCCCAAAAGAACTTTCTGCCTTCCTTCTTCTAAACAAATCTATTCACGTGTTTGTACCTTCTGGACAGGTTAAAAATATGGTGTTTTTTTCTAACTTTTACCAAAGTCCTTACTTAGTATTCACAGAGTAGGAGTGGGGTGCCACTGCTTGCCCTGCCTGTGTAGTAGGTTTGCTTAGTCCAGTATTTCTGCTTTGAAAGTCTCCTCTTCCTTCATAAGCTTCTCTGGTTTTAATTGACCTGGCTCAGAAGCACAGAGAAACTATTTTCCTTTAGGTCCTTTGAAGTGAGAAGCATCATGTAAGCATTGAAATCTAATGAATCAATAAAAGATCTTACACAAATTGTGAAATATTCTCTGGTATTTGGACTATAGATTAGCTTCTGCAACAATTGAAAAAAAATCTCTCATCAGAAATGTGTACTTGGGTCTGTGTTGCTTAGCTGGAAGTAAGGGACAAATCTTAGTTTGACTAACAGTGAAGAGTGTGTATTTTGGATGGTTTATTTTGTGCTTCAAATCTGCTTAACAGAGGCAGGTTTTGCATGTGTGCACCAGAGATGGATACACAAGGGGAATTGCTATTTGCATGCACAGTCCTCTGTCCTTCCCATCTGTATCCTGGCTGTATGTCGGTTAGGTTTAGAAGAGATAAGAAATGGGAAGTCATCCTTCTTCCAAGAGGAGCAGAAGGTGCCTTCAGTCAAAAATGGGCTACAGGCAGTGGCACTGGCCCAAACCCAAACACATTCGTGGGCTGTTCTTGAGCTCCATGACATCAGGCCAGCAAGAAAGTGTGAGATCAGTGTCAGTTCTGTGTTCTTGTTCCCTTGCTGTGGGGAGCCGATGGTCCAGCCAGTGAGACAGGGCAAGGAGAGTCTCTGATCTCATCACCAAGTGCTGCTAGAGGCCAGGTATAATGCTCGTTGCTGAATGGGACCTTCAGGTGAGCTTTGCCCTTGTACCCATGGGGAGATGCTGAGCAGGAGACCTGACTTTCCTTCCAAGGAAGCCTTCATAGCAAAGGGCAATACCTGCCACCCAGACTGTTTTCTTTCAAAAATGTCTGGTTTTAGAGTTAAGAAGCACGCTATGAAATGTCTTAGATGGGATTTACTTCCCTGCAGTGCTGCTAAATCATGTATGAGGTGTGATCAAAAGTATCATATGGTACCCAACTCAGCGCTGGGAATGGGACCATGCCATCAAAGTTCTGGAGCAAACAAGAGCTTCTCTGTGATGAGATTGCACAACTGGCGTTCAGTTGGAGAAACAAGGCCAGGCAGAGGTTCAGCATGACCTCCACCTGACTCATGGTTTTTTCCTCCTGTTACCAATAAGAACTTTTTCCTCATGAGTCACTTTATAACAGTTTGTGCATGTTCAGGGAAAAAACAAAACCCAAAGATTTTCCTGAGGAACAGTCTGTTGGTGAGACAGAACAAATCACTGAATACAGTCAGGGACTGTTCTGTTTGCACAGTTGAGATAATTAACTCCTAGGGCTTTAAGTGGATCATTTGTGTATGTCCCTTCAACTTTAATGCACTTTTCTTTCAAACACATCATCAAAATAAGCAAATGTTACTATTCCACTTTTTGGATATGTACCCGAAGCTCAGGGAAGCAAGGACCCCTTCAAAATATTACCAGTTTAGCTGTTGCACATCCTAACATAGGACTAGCATATGCTTGCAAAGCAGTGCTGTTTCTGTTCTACTTTTTTTTTCTCAGGTAACATAAACAAAAGTATATTTATAGTCTTGTAGCTGTGGCTTTCACAAGGTCTGAAATACTGGTCTTTCTGCTGATCCCCGCAACTTCATTGCAGTGACAAATTTGACCTGTGTGATTTGCTTGTGGCTGCACAAGAGGTCCGTGACAGGGACAGGGAATTCAAGTCCTTGGAATCAAAGACTAGCGTTTGAACTCTGAGAGCTGAGTAGTTAAAGTTTCTGTGAAGTTCAATCTCTGTAGGGAGTAGACATTAAGTTGTACATTATATGTATTGACTTTCGGAAGCTAAAATAAGTTTGTGTCCTGATGACAGGTTTGATTTGTTTTGTCTTTAGCTGCAGAAAGGTTGCTTCTGGCTAAATCATCCTGTTCCTCTCTTCTAACACCTTTTGGCCTTGATGACTGATTTAAGCCAGTTTTGACAGATAAGCTGCCAGCTCAAAGTCAAATAACATTTCTGCAGGCTTCACAAAGATGACGAGTGGAGAAGAGGAAAGAAACCTTAGCAGTAACCCACTAAAAGAAAGATTGATTTGAGCTCAACCCTTTCTAAACATCTGAAATGTCACAGCAGGGGCAGTTCTTAAGACTGCTGTGATAGTGTCACAAAATTTTCCTGGGAGTCACAGGCACCAGGGAACACAATTGTGGGACAGAAATCAGATGGGAATCAGGTCCATTTGAACTTTCAGTTGCTTTCATTAGCAGCTAGTGGCACAGTTTCATCTGCATGTTCCTGACCTGGATCCGTTTATTTCCACTGTGAGATCTTCAAGATTGGTGGCACCTCCATCTATTCTCACAGTCTGATGTGGCCATAGTCTGGGCTTTCTCAGTCTGACAGGATGTAGTCAGATTGAAATGGTTGGAGTCTGGAAGAGGTGTCTGAGAGAAATTTACTGACAGCTGATTTTGAGAGATCAGAATAAATAATTACACAGTCCTCAAGCTTTAGGTCCATTACATCTACAGGGAAGTGTGCTGGCTTTGGGAGCACAGAACAGCTTTTGTTAGATTCTCATAGAGCCCAAATGCATAGTCCTGTTCCCTGCATGCAGACCAGTCTGTCTTGAAATGTTGTGACTATGTTGGGCAGCTGAAGTGGTGATTACTTCACAGACAAAATAATGCAAAGCAAAAAGAAATGTTCCAGCAACTGACTTTTCTGTGTCAAACTTCTAGCCTAAAGAAGATCATGATCTTCTAAATGACTAATTAAATCAAAAGTGAATCCATCCGAAGAAATAAATGCCTAAAAAGTATGATGAGAAAGCCTGCTGTCAGCCACAATATTCCAATTACTGATAGTACAGTGTAGGAGAGATAAATTCCCTTTCTAAAAGTTTGCTTCTTGATCCTGTAAAATTGCCCATGGATGGATTTGACATGGCTTTTATTGGCATGGCCCTTCTCTGTATAAAGTGCATACTTTAAATCAATTCAGACATTGTGACTGTAACTGCAGAAAATATAAACAACAGAGCCAGAAGATCTGATCAGCTCCAGATGCTTGATTTGAGAGGACCGTGATGAGCTCCTTCCAGAGTGGAGTCCAGCTCACTACCTGCACCACACAGCCAGAGCTTTTATTCCACTAAACACCTCCTTCTCTGTTCCTCTCTCCATTGACCTTTCTCACCATGAAAGCAAGAGTGAGCAAATTTCCTACTGGGGTCTTAAGATAACGCCTACTTGAAAGGAATAAGGGAAAAAAAGACCAAAAATTTTCTATGCAATACAACAATACTTACTAAAAATATATATATATATATATAAAATCATCTGTGCATGTACAAGTGGTTGGTTTTCAAAAATCATTGATCAATCTATTTAGTTTCCCTGCAGGAGACTCTGAATGGACTTGTTCAGAGTGAGTGCAAATCATTACAGCAACTGCAGTAATACGGCATACAAGCTAGTCCCTGGGATGTCGGGCATCATCTTAAACTTACTGCAGTTAACACAGTGCAAGAATATGTCTGGAGGATGTGAAAATGGTTGGATAGGACATAGGATGCAAGGTCTCTTCCCGTACCTGCATTGCTAAAAGGTAAGTTACTGTGTGCTTCAGTGATTGTAACAGAAGAAATAACGCAGTTATGAATCAGAACCTCAAAGACTTTGCAAATTACAAGGTAAATCCTGAAATACACATGACTTCTGTACCCATTTCTTCTTTAAACGCCCACTGACTTTGCTTACAGTTTTGTTTGTAAAGGGGATTCGGCATACTCTGTATTTAGGAACTGTTTCATTGACTACTGCAATTAAGTTGCAACTCACTGTTGATTGCCAAACCCTGAATATAACCCTGCTACAGCTGCCAGCCGTTAAGACTGAGCTGTAAATAGGTGGAGTTTTACCCATGCTTTTTAAGAGTCCTAAAGACAAGCATGTATAATTAAGTCTTTTACAACAGGGATGGATGTTAGCCTTTTACTGCAATTTAGGTGATCATACTTCAGTCATAGAAGTCCTCAGCAGTGAAGGTGATGACATTTGTCTTACAGTTAACTCTGGAAAAGCAGCAACTGTTGAAGACATATAGCAACCCTATCCAGCAATTTAGGATTGTAAGTGAGAGAGACCCCAGATGAAATCTAGTTCAGATGCCAGTCTGGCATTACGTATACTTGAATTTGTCCAGGATATACACTTACAGAAGGCACCAAGTAATTTCTAAGGGCTAAAGATCTTTTTTGTAAGTCCTAGCTGAAAAATTTCAATCAAGGTATGTTTTCCAGAAAATTTAAATTCTTGGGAAAAAATATAGCATGAAAAGAAATATTTCAATTTGAGGGTTGAATTTCACTTACTCAAGTTCTCTTTCTTTCTTTCTTTCTTAGTGGGATTTTAAAGTCTGATTACATTCTCTGTACAGCCAACAGCCAGGGTCTCCCTGTTGCCTTCCTGTGCTGACAGGTGATGTAAATGGTATATCTGGGGGATACAGCCTGACTAGACAGCTTGGTGCATGCAGGACAATGAGTACTAAGGTAGACATTATCCTTAGACATAGCAGAAATATTTCCAAACAAAAATATATACTTTTTTTTTTTTTTTTTTTAATATTCTCCTCTACTCATTTTCCCATTTTCAGCAAAACCATTTTTCAACTGAAGTCTGGGCAAGCCTTAGATTTTTGTTGCTGGTTTTTTTTTCGTTGTGGTTATTTTTGTTCGGTTTTGGGTTTTGTTTTTGTTTGTTTTGGTTTTTGTTTGTTTGGTTTTGTTTGTTTGGTTTTTATTTTTCTTCTGTGATGAGCTTGATATTTTATTTTATAAGCCAGAAGAACAGCTCACAAGTGCCTCAACACTACATAGAGGTCTGGCTCTGCCCTTTGCCAGGGGGTCTGAACCATCCTACAACTCCCTCGTTGTCCCCACATGTTCTCAAGGGCACCAGATTTCCTACCTTGTGAGTGCCAACAGTGTTTTACAGAAGCAATATTACTGATATTCTGAACATACACAAATGAGAGTTTGTGCTTCCAGCTCCCTTGCTTCTGGCTCTTTCATCCACATGAAATTGTCTGCAGTAATGTAATATGCACTTAAGTGCTGGTGTGAACATATTGCCTCAGCTGCAAGAACCGTACCTGTGATTTTCCATACTTTTGTGTCAGCTCCTCATAAAATATATTGTGTTACTCTTTTCCTTTGCATGAGCCAAATGATACTGCACTGAAGTTATTGTCCTGTGTTGTAAAGCTGCAGGCACATCTGTCTTAGGAACATGCCTTCATGATTTGCAAAATGAAAAGAAAGGGATTTTGGTTTTTCAAATCTCCTGATTCATGCCCTGCCTAATAGGATTCTTGTTTGCTCTGGTTTATGTGATGCGGAAATTGCAATGAAATGAGAGACACAATGGAAGCAGCTAGTGAAACTTAAATTCAGGAAAAAAACATTGATACAGACATTTGCTTTTACTATTAGTTTGTTTTCAAGGTACAGAATTAAAGACCTATAAAGTAATATCACCTGATGAGTGTACAGAAATGAAAGTCAAGATATATATACTTGACATTGGAGGTATGTAAATCTGGTTCCTAGTTGTAAGGAGTTTAAGGCGAGAGGGAAAATAGATGCTCGGAAGGATAAACATGGACTAAACCAGCAATTTTGAGATGCCTTTTTCTCAAAGGCAGTCAGGGAAAGAGGGAGCCAAGGTGAGCAGGCAGAAGAGGTAGATTCCCTGGGGAGAGCATGAAGGCAAAATTCCCACTGGAGCCTCTTTGTTTCTATTGCCGGTAGTTATCATCTACCTGCAGAAGGTAAAAAAACCAGAGCATCTTTTCTCCCAATCCAAAAGCCTACATGTAAGAACGAACAAGCTCTACCACCTCGGAAACGAAGCGATAAGAAGGTCTTACCAAGGACGGGTGATACAATGTCCAGGATCACTCTTATTTCTATTCTCATCCTCTGGGCAGCCACACAGCAGGGAAGGGGAAATGAAATTACAGGTAAGTGATGCAAATCCAGTCAGAGGACCATGGCTGTTATGTAGAACAGCTTAGTTTGGGTGTGGGATTTCTTATTATTTGAAATAAACTGGCCAAGGTGACCATTCTCCGGAGAGCTGGCAACGTCTCAGCAACCATTTAAGAATCCTCTGTTGATAATTAAACAAAGAAAGTCTAACAAAGCCAAAATACAACCTTTGATCCCAGATATTCATACCCAGGCAAAAGCCTTGTGATTTGCTTTGTGCCAGAAATGAATGAGTAGGATTGCTGCTTTGTGTTCAGTAATGTGGAAATTTTAATGAAATTTGTCTTTAAACTTTTGGAGGAAATTATGTAGTAATGTACCTGGCAAATTCCTAGAGATGCATAAAATGAAGCTTTAGAAAGCATGTTTAACTTTCATCTGTGTTATGGGCTGTAATTTGGAAAAAATGAACCCAATTTAACAAATTAAATCCTAATTTGTTCTGAATTTCTGGTTTTATTTATTTGCATGAGAAAAGACTGTGATTTTTGTCTGCTTTTTGTTGCATTTTTTTACTTAAGTGTTCTTGCAAGTCTGAGTTTAAATATAAACCATATTTCTTAAGCTTGAAGGCTTTTGTGTTACTCTGTAAAAGTCAGCTGAAAAAGAGGTTTCTACAGATTCAGCAGACCCCCCCCCCCCCCAATTCTACTGCCATTTAAAGTCAATGGTATTGACTTTAACAAGAATTTGGAATACCCAGAAAAATTGAGCCTTTAATCCATTTTTCTTTATATTTCAGAGCTGTTGCCTTTTAAAGCTGAATTTGAATCTGCCCTCTGTGAACCTGTTCCAACAGATTACTTTCAAGGTCACGTCAAGACAAGAAAGGGGCTTGTCTTTGACTCTTGCTATTCTCTAGCAAGAAAAGATTTTGCAGATCCCATCTCACAGTGGTTTTTCTGGCACTTGAGCAGTGGAGGTTCCAGAATTGCAACTGAGTCTGTGGCATAAATGCTATCAAGCATTTTTATTGCTGATTTTTTGATCATGTTCTCAGTTCTGATCTGGGTTTGACCTTGAGTTATAAGCAGTCTACTCCTATGCAGACTTTCCTTTCAGCCTTTCTGCTCAATATTTGTTTCTGTTAATAAAGTATTTGCTTTAATTGTTTCTGCTCTTGATTAAAATATAAAATTGATACTTTCTCTGCCAGTGCTGAAGACTGGTTGTTGCTGAAGTCCAGAGATGATAGGCATAATGTAGCCCTACTAATGTCAGGTGACTACCTTCTCTTGCTTTGCAGTTGACTTCAGCTTTGTATTGCTGGAAACAACAGCCAGTGCATTTTAATTCTATTTGATAGTGCCATAATCCTATAGATGGGAGTAATGAGAACAGAAAGCCAATTTGCTAAAGAGCCCAAATTGATCCAAACCACATTGCTCAGGAGGAAGCTGCTGTCAGGAAATAATTGAACTCTGTGGGTGCCAAAGCCTATTTTAAACTGTATGGAAGTGATGGATGAAGGTAGTAAGGTTGGTGGTGCTTCACCTTTCCCTGTCACCTTTGGTCTAACCTCTTCCAGCGAGGGTATCTTTTTGTACTACCATAGCCCTCTCTCAAACCTTCTCTTTTGGCTTTGGCATCCTCATTCTATACCTAGTATCAATGTTTAAGTATGAAGTATGATTTCTTATTTGGTCTGACAGCTGTAGGTTCTAATTATAAACTGTGTCTAATTCTATACCATTTATTCTCAGTTTCATACCTGTATTTATGTTGCACATTGCTGTAAAGCCTAAGCCAGCTCAGCTGACTTTGGAATTTTTAGCTTTCCAATACTATGTTCTCACTGTGGTCTCAGCTCTGCAAGAACAGCACGAATCTTCAGTGCTCTCTTCACTCTTGTTGGTCTCTTCCAGTCCCTGCTTTGCTCTAGCCATACTTATACATGAGCTCTGGAAAAACGGAGGGATTGTAGTGATAAGAAACCAGGATGAACTCTTCTTCCTTATCTGCCCTACCCTCCCTAACATAATTTTATACTATAATACTATGATTCCTTAATACAATAGTTTCTTGGTTTTATCAACAAAATTTGATCTACTTCTCCCAATTTCCCTGATCACCAACAGATGTTTGTGCACTTTCTCCAGATAAAGGCTAGATCAAAAATATTATGTAGGTATTCGTTCCATTCCACTTTGGGTATATAGCCATTCAGGTCTCAAATAACTAAAAAAAAAAAAAAAAGGTGAAACAAGATTTTATTCCCCCCCCCCCCCGCCTTCAAGCCTAGAAGCACTTGCTGTGGAACGTATTCTTGGAGCACTCTTAACACATGGTAAGAGAATGGTTTACAAAATGAAATAACAGCTACCTGTTCCTTGTAAGGCACTTCTGCCTGATATGAAATGGTAGCCAATCAAATACATTAGATGAAAAGCAGACTTTGATCTCTGATTTCTGCTCCGGAACCCACATTTGTTCTCTTTTCATCTCCCCCAGAGGAGTGTCCTAAACTTAACCAGGGGATGGAGGCCACCTTACTTTCTCTGGCTTACTTCACCTTCCCTCCTGCAGTCACCTACGTGCCATGGCTAGGTACAGGCTTTCATGGTCCTGATCAGTCCTCCATCCTGGCTACTGGAGTCCTCTCCTGGGTTAAGCAAGTTGAGGGTTTCAGCCCCTCAGCCTGAGAAAGGCTCAGTGTCTTCCTTCCTGCCCCTCATGACCATCTCTTTTCTTTGTCTTCTTAAGGACAAAGAACAGTCCTGGTGCTTTTTAGGAATATGAAGGGCTTTCATGTGCTGTCTCTGGAGCTAGCTTCAAGGACTAGACACAGAGGTGTCCTGCTGGAGGCTGAGGAGGAGGAAAAAGCAGGCAGTGGGATTTCGAGATATGCCTTTATTCTACATGTTTTCCTGCTGACCTGCACTAAGCAGCAGCACAGGGCTCCCTGGAGCCTTCTGGGAGTTCTCTTGCTCTTACAAGTGCTCTTTGTAGCGTGCCCTGGCTTTAAACTCTGCCTTTTTCTGCAGGAGGAAGGTACAGATGGCTTGGGCAGAGCAGGGCTGGACTCCAGAAGCCTGATGCTCTCCCTGGGTCTGGTCAGACGCAAGTGGTCTGTGGTCAGTCCCAGACCCCTTTCCTTCCTGCTGCTCTTCCAAAGTTCAGGGAGTTGTCTGTTGTACCAAGCATGATTTTTTTAATGTCCATTTTGAACATCTGAAGCAGGGGATGCCTTTCAGGCTGCTCTTATTTGAGCAGTGGCTAGAATCAGGGCTGGAGAAAGACCTGGGTGGTTTAGTTGAGCCAAGCTGAGAGATGTATTGTGGCCTATGGTGTCTATCCCATGCTTTCTTCTGAGCTGTCCTTGCACTAAGAATGGATCATTCTGTTCAAAGCTCTTTTACCAGTCCTGTTCAAATTGCACGTATATCTTTTGTTTAGCTGGAAAGCTAAACATGATAAAAGCACGTGATTCCTAAGAACATGACAATTTTTTATTTTATCTGTTTTTACATGTTTTGCCTTTTCAGGCAGGAGATAAGTTGTACAAGTAAAGTGTAAATATTTCAATTGCATACCAGTTGCATATACTATGTTAGCTTCAGTCTTTCTGTTGGCTGTCCCTGCTCCCCTCAGAGCCTGCAGAAATAACAATCCTGCTGTACTAGAATCTCTGCAGCTAATTCATATTTATCCTTATTAAAGTTTCTTTTGCTTTGTCTAAAGGATGATACAGGCATTTTAATTCTATACCATTTATTTCCCAAATGGGGCACGGAGTGACTGAGCCCCTCTGGCTTCTGTAACATCTCATTAGGAGACAGACTGATGTATATGACATGATTGTAGGTTGCTTACTGCTAATTCTTAAACTCCATCTGTTCTTGTTGCTGTTGTTGTTTGGGTTTCTTTGTGGCTTGCTTTGTTTGTTTGATTTTGGGATTTGATTTTTGTTGTTGTTTGTTTTTTTTTTCTCCTGCTCAAGTATTTCAGTTTTAAGTAAAGCATGTAACAAGTTTGCTCCTCATCATGACTGGTTTCAGAACTCCAGAAACTGAGTCCCATTCCTAGATGTGCATGAAATTATGTAGTTAATGAATTTATCACTAACTTCGTTTACACTGAAGTGCCAGGTCTAATATGGTCTGCTACAAATGCATACAGGCAACACAGAAGCTCCAGCAATACCTTTTGTGTCAGATACCTGGAAGTCCTTCCCAATGATGTATGAGTACCCAGTTTTAGCCTAGGGTGATGTCTGAAGGTTGTCTTATTCCAGACATCTACTGTGACTCATCTGCCCATGAGTTCCTCACCCTTCATTCCCTTTATAGTCAGCAGAGAAAGATGAACACCTGGCAGCATGAGCCTGGAGTGGACATCTGAAGTATTTGGATGACTCTGCCCTGGAAGGGCCTATTCTGCTTTACTGATAATTTCTTTTAATGTGTATTAATTTCCTTTATACTTCTGTGAGTTAAATTGCACCTTTTCTTCTTTGTACCTGAAGGCACTGAGAGCTATTTGAATTTTCTGCCAATCTGCATCCTTTTATGACTGAAGGGATGCCTATGACAAGTAGTCACTACTAATTCTTTCTTCTGTCTGTTTTCTGAAGTGACTAACATCAGCATTCCTGGAAGTCATTCATCTGTGTTGGTTCTGTCACTGCTTTCTCATAATAGTGTTTTTACCTAGATGCTGCAGGGAACTTATGCTCTGGGGTGACAAGTTAGTGCTGATCCCTTTCTTTCCTGTTTTTTCTTTTTACTCCATAGAAAAAGGCCTCTCTTTGCTAGGGTACCATCTGTGCAACTATAGCCTGACCAAGAATGTGTTTAAAATGGTTGCCTACCAAAAGTCCTATGAGAAAAACACTTCCTGTGGAGGATGGATACCATGGATGGTGTGTCCCCGGACATACTATAAAATGCAGTATCATACTGTTGAAGTCCCTGAAACAATCACTCTTACAGATTGCTGTGAAGGATATGAACAAGTTGGACTCTACTGCTCTTTAGGTAAGTTTTAGTCAGATTAATATTTGAAAGAAATGCTTCTGGTGGAAGAGAAGTCACTTTCACTGAGATATGTAAAGTCTTAATTCGATTCTGGGCAATAGGTTCCTGTTCACTGAAATCAGTGAGTCTGCAAAAGTCTATGGTAAACTTGATCTGAAATAGCAAGGAGTAGACATGAAAGGCTAATGCTCCTGATTCTTGCTCTTTGCTACCCCTAGTCACAAAGTCACTCAAGTTCCAGGTGAGCTTCAGAGCAATTAGGGCTCATTTTCTCAGGGTTCCTTGGTTACGTAGTGCTATGTTGGAGGACTGGAAACTGGTGAAACTTTTGGTGGTTCTTATCTAACTACTGAGCTTTAACAAGACTCTATTTGGGAAGACTTAATCATCTTTGAGTCAAGAAGGAAGTTTTTTCCCTCTTCCCACATCAGGACTACCAGTTGTCAGCAAGAAATTGCTAATTTTTAGCAGAACTGGAGTCATAGATGGAAGGGATTCCTTGGGGAAAACTTTTTTTTCTTCCTTTTAATGGATAAAACCACATGCTTTTAATCTGAACAGGCATCTTGGATTAGCTAGGCCAGCACTAGACTGTTTCAGCATCCAGAAGAGTTCTGCAAGACATCATTTTATCTCCTATTTTCAGTATGACATTGCATTTTCTCCATTTCCCCTTTTCAAGTTATCATCCTGGGAATTTACATAGTCACAACACTGTAACAGAAGATTGAAAAGGAAAGGTCCTATTGCAGCTCTGGCCCTTGCTTTGGGTCATAAGACTTGGGTGACTCAGTTCTATGGGAATGTCCCTGAACCTGCTTCTTCATCAGATCCCATAACGTGACATGAGGGGGTATGAGCCATATGTCTTGTCATGGGATCGGTCAAGAACAATGTGTTCATCCTACTTTTAAATTGCTTCAGAGCATTGGAAAATGAACCTCCAAACATTTTTTGCAAGGTATTTTCTCAATAGGTACTAGTAGAATATTGTGTCTATCAGGAAAATTCCTTTAACAGAAAGACAGAAAACCAGAAATAGTCATGTTCTACTTGTTCTTAAAATGAATTGTGGGAGAAGAGAAATGAAAGCATAATTAGATACACATAATTCTTAAATTATTGTATCTTACCATTGTTTGTCTCTGTAGCTGTTGTGGTGTCAGCCAGGACAAAATTTGACCTGCAGGTTACAGTATGTCCCAGCAGCCTTCTCAGACTGGCAACAGAACTGCTGTTGATCCTATGTATTTTCCAAGCAGCAGTTCCAGGCTGGAAAAAATCTCCAGTAGATCTAATTAGTGTTGAATAGTCACTTCAGTAAGGTCTTTTTGATCTATATGCATGTGCATACATGGGTGCACATATCTATCAAATGACAGGCCTGAGAAGCAATCAGAGAAAATTGATTTTTAATTCTGTAGTATGAGGAAATAGCTGTGTCAGCTACACATTGAAGAGTCACTAGCTAGGTATGGTTGACTCTACCTGCACAAGAAATTCTAGGAGAGATCAGGATTTTCAAAGGTGTTTCAGAACTTCTGAAAATCCAGACCACCTTCTTGGGTGGAAAATAAAGGCATCCTGCTAACACTTTCAATATTTTTTTTCCCAGTGTAATTCTTTTAAAAGCATCTCTGGGGATATTTTAGGCTTGAGAGCCACTGATGCGCTTATTTCATTTAACATTAACAAATCTGTAAATCTCTTGTAAAGCTTAGCTGCAAAATTTCCGCTCTGTTTGTGACACATTGTTGATGGGCACGCTGGGCAGGTTTGCCCATGAAATACTATGGTCACTTTGACTTTTTCTCCTGTCAAAGTTAATTTGGGAATATTTTAAGCCATAAAAGGATTTGTATAGCTTCTAGGTGATTTCTGTGTTTATGTTATTCCAGTATCTTTGCTTTTCAGGGCATTAGTCATAAATTCTGTGAATGGTAATGCACTGTCTAGACACAGTCTTAAATAAATAATGAGAAGAGAAACTGGAACTGCTGAAATTACTGCACAGCATGCTGTTGAACTACTGTTATTTTCCTCTTGGTGTTATCCATGCTGGCATGATCTCCATTCTGTTTGGAGTGGAAAGGTCTCCATGACCTTTCACGGCAACCTGCTCCAGGTCACTCCCACCTTTTCTTCCTAGAAGGAGACATTTACCCCTGCCCAGGATATGGGAGGCCCCCCAGTCCTCTTTTTTCTTTACTGTTCTGGAAAAAATGTCTAGATCATTAGTCAAGTTACTCCAGTAATTCTCAACAGTTGCATGTCAACCTATTACAATAATATTGCACATATACACACAAACTACTTTAAGTTTTTTAAAATAAAAATTGAAAAGTGAAATGTCTAGAAATTAGGAATTGATAGAAATAATTCTAAAGATAGAATTAAATAAAACAACCTTAGTTTCCTCTTTTTGTGCCTATGCATACAGATCAGTAAACTCTTTTAATTATCTGATCCAGCGCTGCCTTGCCCTAAGGACCACATTTCCTTGTGGTGCTCTGGGACCACAGAGCCCCTCCAAGGAGCTCCCCAGCAGTGCGTCATCCTGGCCTTTGCATTTAGCACATGGTGTTGTGCTCTGCTGAAACTCTCTCTGAATAGAGAATTATTTATCACCTCTTAAGGTGAACCCTGGGACAATTCGCAGACAGCAATTTGTCTTCACAAAGCCTACAGGAAGGGAGGAAGGTTTGCTGTCTTTCACAGCTGGGCAACTGAGCTGCAGAGAAAGTGAGATCAAATAATTTTGTGTGCCCACTCTCAGACACCTAGGGTGCAGTTTTAATTTTTCCTTAAATATACTTTGATTTAGATTTTGCTTTTTTTTTATTTGCCTTTAACAACTTTGTTGGTTGGAGTGCAGAGCCTCATGTCCTCGTTGGTGACTGTGAACCATCCCCTGATCGCTAAGCAGATTCCAGGGCTGTAGGTATGTTCCTGGACCTGCAAAACCCACAGATCTGAAAGGTTGTTATGTGTTTATTGTATGAAACTTTCCCAGCATCTTGCAGGATTTTTTTTTTAGGTAGATCAGAGTCCAATTCTCCAGGCTAGTTACCAGCTTCTTGAATCAATGGTATGGTTACTTCTCCTAGTGACTGTTTTGCTGCTTACCTTCCACCTTACTATATAAGATGAAACCAGAGAGCTTCCTCAGCTGCCGTCTAACCCTGCTTGACTCCCAGCTAGGGAGCAAAAGAGTGTGTCAGCATGCAATGAAGACTGTTTTTTAAGCAAACATACACAAAAATACTTTGAAATAAGAAGGCCCAAACAACTTGGGTCTCCCAGTCCTGGAGTTTCTTGAGAGCACTTGGTTTGCAATGTTAAGGCCTCTATTTAATCAGAGTGTGCTTTGTGCTCATAACTTCCTAAGGTTTTCAGAAAAACAATTGTAAAGTAAAAAAAAAACCTTTATTTTAGGTGCCCAGGTAGCTCTTTAGCAGGGCTGGGACCTTTCAGAGCCTGTGGGCAGATGTTCACCTTCTGAGTCCAACCAGAGCAGTAGGGTGCAGTGGCACAGCTGTCTCTCCTGCTTGAGCTGTCACCAGAAAGCCATGGGACAGTGGTGTCACCAGGGGCACACGGGCAACATTGGAGCATCAGCTTGGGGTGGGAAGGTGCCAAAATGTCCTATGGGACCTCACCCAGAAGCGGGTGTCTCTGGCTGCCCTGCAGTTTGGCTCCCTTGTGTGCCTTCAGCAGATGCAGAACTGGGATTACAGGTGTCAGAGAGTATGTCCCTGCCTATTCCCTTTGGTGTCTGATTATGGGCCTCCTGTCCATGAATTGTCTTGTCCCCTTCTACGATGACCAAAGCTATCTGCCTTCACACCCTTTGTACCAACAAACTGTAGAAATTCACTCCCATTTGAGTAAAAAGGTGTGTGCTTTTACCCCTCATATTATTGTGGGCTCTGGTGAATACTGGCTCTGCTGCCACCTTACCCCCTACCTTTGGGATTTTGTAAACCTTGATTGCATGGCCCTCAGCCTTTTCTCTACAGTAAAGAGTCCCAGCCTTTATAGTAATCTTCCCTTGCAAGTTGTCTGCTCCATTCAGTTACTTTGTGCCTTTCCCGACTGCAGTAACCACAGGGGGATGAGGTGTACCTGGAGTCGCATCTGAGCTGCAGGCTCTCCACAGATCCCTCTTGGCTCTCCAGTAATTGCCGGTGTGAGCACCAACAGGGCAGACCACAGCCATGTCGCAGTGCTGCCAGAAGGATGAACCCGTTTGAGGTGGCAGTGGCTAAATTTCATTATGTTTCTTCTGACCGTGCACAGACTGGTTTTGTGTTTCGAAGGCCACATTCTGCCATTGTTCAACAGCTGTGTCCTTGCCCAATTTCCGACTGTGGCTCTTGAATATGTTCTAGTAAATGATATAGCTTTTCATACAGAGAGTATTGAATACTTGTCAGGTGCTGAACCAGCACATTGGGATGCTGCTCTCCATCCTGATTAACCCCCAGACAGGCAATCAGGATAGACAACATCCATCTGAGCAGGTAAGGTCTAGGAGTGCTCAAAGACTCGAAGCCCAAGGTGTTATCATGCAAACTGCCAGTCTGCCCTTGTAACAGGCTTCGCCAGGAGCTCTTTCTGTAATCTCACAGATTTGTCTCCACCTTCTGATGCTTGAGATGAATGCAGAGATTTGGTCCCTGACTCTTTGGCACCCTCTAGATGAAACCCAGCCCCCTCCAGGTGAAAGGAAGGAAAGGAAGGGGGTTATGGCTGAGCTAATGGTGTCCCTCAGCATCTATCTCCTGGGAGATCCCCTCATCCTGGGGTAACAGCAGACCTGGCAGATCTAATGTGGGCAGGCTGGTAACTGAGCTTTCGTTGCTAAGCACTGTGTGCTGCATTTCTACTTCTGCACATTTATGCAAATAGTAGAGGAGAAAAGCCTATACTTTATCCAACTGACAGGAGTTGGCTGGCTTGCTCCCCAGTGCTGGCAGTATTGCTTGGTAGGTGACTGTCCCCAAGGTGGTTGAAGTGGAGAGCATAAATTGAATTTTCAAAGTGCATCTGGTACAATTAGACAGAAATGTGATGTGAGTCCCTCTCTGATTCCGCTGATCTGAAAATTATGACCTTTTGATTTTAAATAAATGTCTAGTGTGGCATGTGGCCAATAGTGTTTTCTGAGATTGTGAGTGACTCATTAAATCTTTTACACTGCAGTTAAACATGCCAAAAAAAGAGACTTTAGGTGAAAAAAAGATGCTTTGAACCTCAGACTTGCTTGAACTGTACCTGAATTGCAGAGCTGGAGAGATTTAGATGCTCAAGTCAAGCTTACCAAGATTTATCTGGTTGGAATAGGAAGGAGTATCGGCAATGTATTGACACAGAGAAATCCCTTGGTGCAAGCTACCAGTGAAAGAGGCTGGTGGGGTGGAAGAACCTCCCAGACAGAGAAGGCAGTGTTTCTTTCTCACCCATTTCCAGGCAGGGGTAGAGTTTCCTGATTTGCTGCCCAGAGCTCTTGTGGGTCTAACACAAACTCTACTTGAAAGACGTTCACAGCATTGACGGTGTGCGAACAAAATGTACACACACAACATATCAAATACAATATAAAAGGGTGTGGGAAGGTGCTGTCACATGCATTCTGCATGTGAAACTTTGAAATTACACCTGCAGGAAACCCGTATGCTGCTGAGAGGTCTCAACTCAGTGCCTTTCCTGTTCTCCAGCTTGTGGGTTTTGGCAGACTTTTCAGCAGAGTTGTGGACTCCCATCATTAACCATCATTAGCTATGCTTACTGTTCTTAATTACCCTTCAGAGATCCTTGACAAGCATACTTTGCCCCCCTCCCCCCCCACCCCCAAGACACACACCATAGTCTTAAAACCACTGGTCTTAATAGTCTATTTTTTTATGCAAATATGACTGCATGTCCAGTGGATGACTGTAATTGCCCAGTAATGGGTCAAGAGTTTGTAGGGCCAAAAACCTGTAGGCATGAAATGAATGGAAAAGAGAAATCTTTTAGGTTGACTGGAAAGACCAGAGCTGAGCATTACTTGGAGCTATGTTTGAGAGCCTGGGTGAAAATAATGTTCATAGATCTTAGAAATATTTTCTTTTTTTTTTTTTTTTGCCTAGAGTATGTGCTGGCATTGAGCCAGGACCACTATCTGTCCTTAGCTTGGGATTCAGTGACCTTCTGCTTCAGCAGAGATGTCTGGCATGGGCTACCAACCTTCCAGGGTGGCTGGCTGGTTGATACGGAGCAAGTGCTGCCAAGCTGCAGACAGTGGGCTCAGTTCTGCTTTGTGTAACCCACTAAACTGTACCAGAGAACAGCATTTTGTCTCCACTCTCATCTAACATCTTCAGTTACTACAACTAAATGTTAACTTGGTTGCAACAAAAGGTTAAATGAAAGCTCCCAATTTCCAGCTTAGACATTACCTGTTTTCTTTGGTCATTATATATTATTTGGACTAGTCATACCTGACATCAGGCATATTTTCTGTTTTGCAGTGGTTAAATGCCTCCACATTCAGAAACTCTCTATCTATCTATCCATAATTATTAATGGAAAATTATACATTCAAAATGTATGTAACAGAAATGTCACAAATGAGAGAAAAAAAATCAGAACATTTACAGTCTCAAAATGAAATAATGTTATTTTAGGCTGCTGTTTTCTCTCCATGAAAACCTCAGAACAGACACACTTCTAAAGTGAGGAGGAGGTGTTGGCTATAAACTAAATAGCCCAATTTTATGGATACAATTTTCTATATATTTGTTCTCAGAAATGTTTTTGTTACTTAGCACTCAATAGATCCAGTGTATTTGCCTCAAGACCTGGTATTTGTCCAGTGGAGAATACGGAATCATCTGATTATCCTTGCACGTTTGATACTGAATGTCCAGGGCTTAAAAAATGTTGCAACTCATCCAAAGGAGCAAGCTGTGTGGATCCAGTGCCAGAGGGTATGTTACTGATAAATTCAAGACTGCTTCTAATAGAAACATGCTTAATTTTTCCTTCTGAGGGTGGGAGTGGGCAGGGGAACTGTTAGCATAGCTCTTCTTAAAACAAATACAGGAATCTGCCTTGGATCAATTCCAGGATATTCAGCTTCAGTGCATGCACCCGTGAATGGTGCGTGGGTGCTGCAGGTCCAGCAGACCTTCTTAGGCTTCTTCTCGTTCACTGTCACCACTGCCTGTGACACAATGGCAAATGAGGCCATAGCTGATGGCTCTAAGTGGGCCCTTCATATTTGCCGAGTGAAAGTTTGCTTTGGTTTCTCAGAGCCTTCCTGTAGCTCTGTTGCTTTCTGTAGCATCAAACCTGAGATAACTTGGCTGGTTTATTTTGTATGCTTCAGGAAGAACATTCTGGTACAATGTGACCGTGCTTGTGAAAATGGATTTTAATGAATTAATCAGAGTGGATTCCCACCTTCTGAATCATTCGCGACTTTTGCACTCCATGGTATGTACAAACACGAACATTCCCACACATTGCTTGTTGTGTCCACGTTTCTGTTACTCAATAACCACCACTTGCTTCATAATCCTCTCTGCTGGGCATAACCTTGCCAGCCAGTCACTCCCCCTTTATACAGCCAGATCATTTCTTTTGGACCCTAGTTTATTGCTAATTACTGAATGTCAGGTGCATCCTTAAGAAGCTCAAGTAACACTGATCTATCAGCTTCTTTAGTAAAATTTTCAGGTCTGCTCTAAAGACAATTTAAAGAAATTCTGAAATATATTGGGGTTTTTCCTGCTTAAGCAATGCTTGCTCCAGCTCTGTCTCAGTTCAGGTTTGAGTCTATGACTGACTGGATCCAGATTTCAAGACTGGCAAAGTGTGATGTTTTCTGACCAGGAATTTTGAGTTCAGAGACAAAGAGACAAAGCTGATCTCTGGCACTGGGACCTACATGGCAGGTGGACTCAGCACTCACAAAAGTTTCGCTGTGAAACTTTAGGATTATGGCAAGGGGACTGTGTCTAGGTCAAGGGTTTTTCATTGTCATTCTTGACACAGAAACAACGCTCAGGGAGACATCAGGGTGTTGATTTTGCTGTAGGACTGAGACTCTGCCTCGTGCATGGATTAGCAGAAGCGTTGGCAACAATGTGTGCACAGCCACAGGACAGCAGTATGGCAATGCCTCTCCTTAGTCCTGACATGGCAGGTGGAAAGAGTCTGAGGCAACCAAAAATTCCCCACAGCCCTAGCAGTAAGACATGCTTCCCGAAAGACAGGATCTGCAGGAAGAACCAGGCTACAGACAAGTCTCAGACAGTGTGGATTGATCTGTCCTCTTGGTGGTAATTAGGAAATGGATGAATGAACTCAGACAAAGACCCTCCAGGCCATAAACTCAGTGCATTTCCCTAGTACATATCACCACGGCATGGAGAAAACCAGGCTTGGATGTAGCCTTTGAAAGGTACTCAAGAGAGCAGGTCCCTGTTTCCCTCCATTTTCTACGCCTCCTCAGTTTCCATCTGGAAGTGGGCAAGTAGCAAAGGAAACCTTTCTCCCATCATCAACTAGCACTAATGGGCAGGAGAATAGAAATGGTAGCAGTAGCATGGGAATGTTGCATGGGTGTACTTCTTCCTCCTATCTGAATTCCCCTTTCTCATATCCTAAAAAAGCAAGAAACCCTGTTCATGTCACTCTGTTGTAAGGAGTAGAGGGTGAGGATCTATCAAGACTTTTATATCTTGGTCTAAAGCAAGCTATGGCAAAGTCAAACATTCAAGAAATAGGAAATAAAAACTGAAGCTTTGCCAAAAGTTGATACTCAGAGGAATGTTTTTCAGGCCCTGTCTGCTCCACTGACTCCTAATCCCTTCTCTCATTCCTGACTTGCAGTTTTGATGACTTGGTCAGTCCTGGCCTCCTTCTGTGGCTCTTATTCCCAGCCTTTTTCCTCAGTATATTGCTTTTCTTCTTTTTCTTTCAATTCCCTTTGCCAGCAGTCTTTTTAGTTGCTTAAGGTAAGAAGTGCTGGACAGATTTGTTACTGAGAGACTCTAATAGTATGTCTAATGTATAATCTGTCTATTGCCATATTTTCCTGGGTTGCATCCTCCTGCCTAAGCATTTGAGATTAGACATGCAGCTCCACACCTCTCTTGGTTTAGCATTACTATAGAATCATAGAACCATAGAATAGTTTGGGTTGGAGGGAACCTTAAAAATCATCTAGTTCTTACCACCCTGCCAAGAGCAGGAACACCTCCCACTAGACCAGGTTTCTCAAGCCTCATACAGTCTGATCTTGAACACATCCAGTGATGGAGAATCCACAACTTCCTTGGACAACCTGTTCCCAAGTCTCATCACCATCACAGTGAAAAACATCTTCCTTATTTCTAATCTAAATCTATTCTCTTCCCATTTGAAGCCATTACCCCATATCCTATCACTACAAGACCTTGTAAAAAGTCCCTCACCAGCTTTTTTGTAGGACCTCTTGGAAGGCAGAAATAAGGTTTCCCTAGAGTCTTCTCAAGGCGGAACAACCCCAGGTCTCTCAGCCTGTCCTTGTAAGAGAGGTGTTCCATCTGTCTGATCATCTTTGTGGCCCTCCTCTGGACCTTCTCCAATGGGTCCATGTCCTTGTGTTGTAACTCTATTGTGAAATGTGACAATAATAAGAGCTCACCTTGCATAAATACGGACCTAAGTATGGCCACTTTGCTATGGTTTCTGAATTGGTGCTTTTTACATTTAGATTATGATAATAAGCATTGCATAAATTATGCCTCATTGGCATAGAGTTGTGCTGAGAAAGGAATGAGTACTGAAGTGTTTGTTCCTCTGTTTTCCAGATTACTGGTGCATTACATCCTTTAAATGCCTCTGTGCACCATATCCAGAGTCACCGTGCAAAAGTATACACTGGGACAGTGGCCTCTCAAGTTCTCATTGGACTGCATCAGCCAGCTCCACTAGCAGAAGTTTCTTCTTCCTTGAAGGACATTGTGAAACGCGCATATGAAGTGATTGATACCGAAGTGCAAGGTTAATTATTATAATCCTGTCATGGGGGGAAGATTTTCTGGGGGGCTTTCGTTCCTCTTCACTTGGGATTTCATCTATATAACTATCAATTTGCTTTCACAAGTAGCATAGTGGATTTGTAAACTTTGCAAATATGACCCTAAACTTTCCTTTATAGGATGGAGAGGGTTGTAGTTAATAGTTATTTTGGAATGAACAGTTCAGAGGGGAATATTACTGATTGCTCAGTTATGTTTATTTTTTCCTAATATCATAGCCCATCTTCAGATGAAAGAGGAAAGGTGTTCATATTTGTAGCACAGTCATTATTTGTATTAAACAGGATTGTTTTCTTAGGAACCAGATATGCTCTGTTTTTGTAGACACGTGTAACTTCCAGTAGCTTGCATGAAAGAAGTTGTATTAATAGTCTATTAATTACTATAATGTATTACTACCTGCTTTTTAAATATTAGGTAAATATTTAAATATATTCAGTTTGAATTATTTTAATCTACTTACTACTATGTAGTTATCTGCACATTTTCACTCCTGAAATGTATCCATAAGGACTGTTGTAATCACTTCTTATTCTGTGCTTACTTTTGCAAACTCAGTCAAACTTACAGTGAAATCACTGGGTAGATCTCCTTCCTCCTGCCACTGATGTCTCTTAGGTTTGGATGGCATCCTGCAGCTGCAGAGGGGAGATGCCACTAACTGTCCTCTTATTCCAAAGAACTGAAGGAAAAGGTGATATGGTTACAGCTGTTTCAAGGAAGGGCAGCATTCTGATTTCACTGCATCCACATACATCCAGAATTGCTTCTGCAGAATTGCTGCAGATTTACACTGAATTTACTCTGTCCAGAGCCTGATCTACACACATTGCAGATCAATCTTGATGCTATTCACTATTCACTATTCACTGTGAATATATGTGCAAGGTGTGTTCTTCTTCTTAGATGTCAATGAATGTTCCTATGCTGAATTCAATGCTTGTGTCGAGAAAAACACCTGTGTAAATCTGGAGGGCTATTACAGCTGCAACCCTCAGCATGAACACCCAGATGTCATCCCTCACCAGCTTTCCAAAGGTAGGAAATGTAGGTCTCACCTTGGGAAATACTGAGAATGTTTCTGCATGACTTTATGTTCTATTGCAGGAACCACCTGCAGGGCAGAGATTTCTGGAGTGCTCAGTGCCCTGTCTCCTTCTGCTGGGAGAAGATGCCACATGAGCCAGCTGTCAGCTATTTCTGATTGAAACACAGTGTATTTATTTCACAGGACTTGGCTGTTTCTCCTATCTCACCCTCAGCTGTCCTCACCTACCAAACCCTCTAGCTTCAGCCCCTGCCTGCTTGTTGGAACAAGTTGCTCAGTGTCAGTACACTGCTCCAGCCTCCCAGGGAAATACAATTAGTGATGTTATTTGTACACAAAGTCCTCTTCCTGTTCTGACTGCGTGACTGCAGCTGGGACTCAGTGATTGTATAATCCCACCCTGGAGTATACAGGGTCCTCTGCTGGAGGCAGATGGACCTTGGCAATGGCTGAAATAATGCTTTGTGGTACCAGTTCAGCAAAATATAGAGGCATGTACTTACAGCCCACAGACATCAATGAGCCTGCTAATAGGCTTAAAGATAATGAGATAAATAAGTGCTTGCAGATTCAATGCTTTAGTTAGAAAGCAATTTTACAATCCTTTAATCTCAGAAATTAAGATAATGTATTTCTTTATGCTTTTGTTATACGGTAATATTTATTTTAATTTCTATTTATAGTGCTTCTATTGCTGCTTTTCAGATGTGGAAAACATGATTGGTATTATTTTGGATTTGCTTTGTTAGGAATGCTTTAACTCTTTGATAATGCTATTTTTCCCCTAGGCATGTCAGCATCTACTCCAAGTTCAGCATTGGATCCCATTAACAGTAGCAACAGCTCTTTGTCTATAAGTAATTCAAGTCTCTTCTCCTTGACTAACGAATCCACAGATGCTGGATGCTGTAAGTATTCTTTGATTTAAACATTGTCTTGCTTTTAATTCAGACACGCTTTGATCCCTTTGTCCTGGAATTGTCTGAGTTATGGGAGAGTGCAGAAGCTAGTAATAGTTTTGGAGTGAATCTCCACCTGTGGAAACAGAAAGAGAGAGGCTTTCTGAATGGGACATTCAGACTGGGGGCTGTGGTGCTATGAAGTGACCACTGGAGAAGCCCCACTATTACCCCCATGGCTACTGAAGGGAACTGGTGCTCTGGAAGTGGAGGTGGCTGCAGTGTGCTTCTTCAGCCACTTGTGCATGATGAACCATTTGAGAACTTACCATATCATGAGGTCTGTGCTGGATAATCCTCCAGTGCAAGAAGTGTGCCAGTGAGGGCTGTGTAAGGCCAGCACCACTCACTTGCCCTGGACTCATCTCACTGAACATCCTGGGTTTCTTCTGGAATGAGGGATGGCAGGATCTGCTACTGACCACAAGAGATGCTCCAAGCCACAACCACCAAGATGCAGGCTTCTTGCTTTTGAGTCTGTGAAGATGTTGTGTGGTAAATGAGTAAGGGAGGTTGGCTGCAGCTACCCTATGCTGGAGACAACCTTTATGAATATTCTCCCTGCTATACATGATAGCTGTCTGAGGGACTATGATGGGAACAAACCCCAGTATATTTGTCTTTATATGGGTGACTTCAGGCCCTTCAGACAAGATTTATCACAGTCCTTTTAACAACATTCCCTTCTTCTTGTGGAAATTGCTTCAAGTAACATTTTGCCTCATTCAGAGAGACAGGCTGGATATTCTCAATCTTCATCTACAACTGCTGATGCAAGCTGAAGCTAGAAGAATTAAACTGAAGTTCCTCTAGTGCAGGAGCCCTGTGGCTTTGGGGATGCTTGGCAGCCACCTTGCTCAAAGTCCTGGGAACAGTCGTGTCCTATTGAAACAATTTAAGAAAACAACCTTTTTTCTCAGGCTAACTATTAGCATGAATGAATTGAAGTTGTGGCAGCAGCATGCCATGGTCTCTAGACTAGTGTGGGGGGTGATGTTCATCTCACCTGACCTCAGCTGTCTAGAGGAGAGATGTCTAGTCTGGGCTTTCTCTCTGGTTGGTGGAAACAGACAGGCTCTGTTGGAGGGCAATTCATCCTACCCAATTCAGAAACCTCCTCCTCCTTCAAGGAGAGGAATCAACTCCAAAGGGTCCTGTCTTTTCCTATTGACATGACAATAATTGCACTGGACTAGGGTAGCATAAATAGGTGAAATGTTGCCTGTCACCTTTCCCCCAGCCTCTGTAAGATGGGGTCTGTGAGGTTTTTCCAGGTATAAATCAAGGCAGCCTTTGCCTGAAGAGGTACATTTTGATTATTAAAGTGACAAGAGTCAAAGCAAGTGTCAACATATGTAGAGCATACAGAGTCACTATTCCAAACTTACTCCCATTGCTTGAACTTGTAGCTGATTAGTGTTACTAGAGAATCAACACAAATATCAATAGTAAAAGGAAATAAAGAATAAGCACGTGGGATGGTTCATGGATGAGGGGACCTAGTAGTGTGAGAGGGGAACATGCTGTCCTGACATAATGTCTCTTTACATTTATGTTTTGTGCTTCCATTATTGACTGTCAAAATGCTTGTATGTAATAGATTTAGAATAGCACAATGCTTTAAAAATGAAAAGTTCTTTTTTTTGTGTGGTGACTCTTCCTGGGACTGCAATAGATCCCTCTGCAGTTAGAAACCACCAAATCTTCAGTGTTACCAGCAACAGTTTTGAAATGTCCTGGCATGTCACTTCTACTCTGAACCATACTTTCCAAGTCCAAGTGCTCAAGGGCAAAGAAATTGTACAAAACCTGATGACAGAGGAAATCAAAATGGACATCTCTCAGCTGGAAGCAGGTGTGATGTATTCAGTAGAGATCAACTATGAAACCTGTGGAAAAACCATCACCTCACGTAAAAATGTTAAAACAGGTAAACAGCCACTTTAAAATACACATCCTTTTTTTCCCCCCCCCCCCCCCCCCCCCACTGTGTAGTTCAGCAGTGGTCCATTTGGTCCTTCCTGAACTCCATTTCTCACCTCATTCAGCTTCTCTTCTCTTCTCTTCTCTTCTCTTCTCTTCTCTTCTCTTCTCT